>SKCR01021763.1:0-114647 GCA_019454045.1 Zanthoxylum bungeanum | reverse complement strand
GCTTAGAGCAAACCAACATGTGCATCTTTGGAGGCCACACACTTGGGTGGCTCTTTGGAACGTGGAAGAGCTTGCTGAGTTCTAGAAAAGCTTGTAGATTAGAGGGAGGACTGGAGGAGTCTACGGTTCAAGTAAGTCTTTATCTTTCTTTATTTTAATTAGAGTTCTTATGATAGTTAGCATGTTTAGGTTTATGTTCTTTGCATGTTTTATGAGTTTTATGCTTAGAATATATATAGTAACATGCCTAGGCTTGTAGAATAATCAAAACAAATTGGTCTTGGGCAAATGGAAAGCGGCATCATAATTTTAATTATTTCAATTTTCCGCTGCGCACTCGCGGCCGCTTCCCAACACGAAACATATATCCAATATATGTAAATATATCCAATATATTTCCTAACATTTTCCTCTGAATCAACTAAGCCTTGACTTTGGCTCAACAAGCTTAATGATTCCAGTTAAGCGGGACACATTGACAGTGGGAAAGCTTCGTAATCCACGTCGATGAACTAGAGGTGAATTTGACTTTGGCCAACTAGTCACAGCCGCCCAAGACATGCGATATAGAACAAAGCTTTCGTGGTTCAAACACATTCGCGATGGACATTGATCTTGACTTTGGACAATAAACCAATGCCAATCTTGGATCTTGAGATAGAACCACTCAATGGAAGGAAAAATGCTTAATATTTGATTGAGGCTTTTTGCGTAAATTGGCAACCAATTATTATCTTTGATTAGGTCTCATCATACACCCTTAAGCATGCATTCTAAAAGCATAATAAGGCACGAAATAAATTAATAATGATATGTGAATGGATATATAACAAACTTTATTCCTAGAACAAATCCCTCTCTTTCCTCTCTCCCGCTAGCACTATTCATACTTCTACCCAATTACATAATACTTCTAAAGAAACCTCATTTACATTGAGGGAAATTGGTGAGAAGAGAAATACAAGAGAATAGAGGCAATAGGCTGGACACGCAGATCCAATTTAATAAATTCTAAATTTATTACAATAATTTCTAAAATTACCATCACCCTTCTAATATCCATCTGATATACATTATTCATATAATACATCCATGTATTCACACAAAGCATATTATTCAATCAATCTAATCCATTAATTAATCTTTGAATTAATGACCATCCAATGTTCAAACAACGATTTGATTTACGCGAGTCCAACTTGTTTAAGAATAAGTACTCAAAGTACGTATTCTTGACTTATATCGAACTACAATTTTAAATCCAATTTAAATTGTATCCAATACTAATTTATATTTAATTCCAAATTAAATAATTACACTTTTAATAGTGCCTTTTAATCTTGGATTCCAAATCCACTCTTCGTGTGTCTCAAAGGCCCAATTAGTATCCAATACTATTTAATTCAAGTCCAATGTGCTTTTAATTAATTCTTTAGGCGTGGGCTTTGGCCATTTTGGATCAAACCCAAGATGCCAAGGCCCAATAAGGAATCACCCTTTGCCCAAAATCAATTTTGACCCATTGGGCCCAATTAAATATTAAAAGGCCCAATAGTTATATTTGGACTTTATGAAATGGTTTTAGGCCCAATTTGGATCCAATCCATTTGTCCTAAACCAAGCTTGGCCCAACCAAGCCCATTAAGCCCAATTACAACAATATTAGCCCAATTCAAAATTAAAGACTAATTTTAATTAATATAAAATTCCAAATTTCACATTAATTTTAATTAAAGTGTAATAGCCATAATTAATTAGTTAAACCAATATTTCCAAAACACCAATTAAACTAATTAATCATGCTTTAATTAATCAACTCATGTCTAACACAAATTGAAGCAAAACAACTCATTCCATGCTTATCATGCTCATGGCAATTTGGCATAAACATATCCCATTTTGATTCCAATCTAATTAAATCAACAATAAAAATACATATCATGCCATAAACTCATCCAATAGTCAAATTAACAAAAATCACCATGATACATGCTAGGGTAGTGTTCGACCAAGCTAAGGAAATTAGGGAAAAATTTATCCAATTCATTTTCTCAATTCCTAAGATGCATAAATCTAATTCATCATCATCCAAGCTCAACCAAACAACCAATTTGAAGAAATCATGCTCCAAACACAAAAACCCTAATTAAAATATATAAACCCTAAATCCAAATCAAGCTTAGATCTCGCTCTGATACCATTGTTAGTGTTCCTAGAACATGCCAAGGATCTCTAAGAGTGATTCGTGTGTGAAAATTACCATAAATATTCTTTAAAGGAATATAATCTTTATCAGGCGTAGTATACTAAGTATTGCGTATTACGATCTAGTATCAGATGTCACATGCTATGCCTGGGGCTGGAATTGTGTATGCCCCGTACGAAGCATATATCAGATTATCGATATATGCTAATCCGGTACTAATCATATTGACTTTTATCGTTTATATATCTAAGTAATCCAATTATAAAATGATAAAATAGCAATTTCCTATGTCACATAGTTAATTTTGTACAAGAACACCATGTCCTTTACAAAATAGTGATGATATGGGTCATAATTGTCCAACAGTTCGTATATATCAGAAATGGTATTCTGATTAGATTTAAAGAATCGTGGACATGTCGACATGAGATGTGCACCTTGGAAACTTGACGGTGTAATCTATGTTTCCTAAGGTCATTCGTGTTCTTCGTAAATTCAGAGGTGGCCAAATTATGTACATATAAGCTAGACTTATATGGCGAACGTGTCTTAACTTAGAGAGTCTTACAATATGAAGTGTACTAGTTGAGTGCTTTGGTAGCCTTTAATGTTTGATGATAAATCATATTTGATATTATAATATTAATTAAAATAATTAAGGTTATTAGATAACATTAATTATTTACTTTGACCCAATTGGATTAATCCAAAAATCACATAAGGACATTGTTGTAATTTCATAAATATCTCTACTATTGTAGGATATTTTAATAATTATAAATATGTAATAATAGTTGTATTTGGCTTAATTTAATTGGATTAAATCAAAGTGGTAGACATACAACTAATCCATTAATTAAACATTGTCTTGATTTGATTGGATTAAATAAAAGTGGTAGACAAAGGAGATTAGTCACACCTTATTATACATATTTGGACAATTTGGATTAACCCCACATAAAAGTTTATTAGAACTTTTATTAATTAAAAATTGCATAAGTTCTGCTATAAAAGGAAACTTTGAGAAAATTTTTAATTAAGCTTGAGGTTAAGAAAGCTAAGCTTGTGAAAGTTAAAACAAGTAAGATTTAGAAATATTATCCTAAGTAAAAGAAATGTTTGGAGAAGCTTAGGAAATTCTCTATAACATTTCAAGATTACTAGGTAAGTTTGATCTTCTCTAAAGCTATGTTTTCATTAGTAAGTTATTTTCATTAATGAAGCATATAGTGATGTATTATGTATTGGATCCATAATAACATAGCTTGATGTTGAAATTAGGCTAATGAATTGTGGATGGATGCTTTGGAAGCATAAACATAATAAGCTTGTGATTGGATCAAAATGTTCATGTTGGACATGGAACATTAAATTAGAGTTTGGAACTCTAGATGATAGCTTGGAGCTATGACTACCATTCTAGAATCACTTGACCACCTTTGACTAACCTAGAATTGTTCATGAGTCACTTCATTGTGGGATTTCAATTTGGTTTGTGTTTTAGATTCAAAATTTATGCATTGGCGTATTTAGAATAAATTTATATTTTTGTAAAAAATATTTAATATTTTGAAAAATATAATTTTATTCTTTAACGTGTGTTGATGTTGGTTTTGATATTAAAAATAAATTTTGGATGTTTGAAAGTTTTTAGGGAAGGTTGATAGGAATTAAGGTAAAATACCTTATTTCCATCAGCTCTCTGTAAAGAGAGCTCATGGAAAAAATTAAAAATTAAATAAAATCAGTGCAACAGTGCAGTGCATACACTGTAGCGCACAGTGCGAGTGCGCAGTGCGAGCGTAATATAGCTTGCGTGTCGTACTCGTGCACGCTAAAGCTTATTTTTGTCTGTTTCTGATTTTCTAGACTCCGATTCAGCCTCAATTTTCTACTATACACTCGTAATGAAATATAGTATTCCATTAAATTATTTAAGAATACACTCATGCTTGATATCCATGGATAAGACCCACTTTCGCTGCGCGGAACACCGATCTGACCTTAGGGTTCCCACAACCGCCCCAACAGAACGGTATCAGAGTAGGTCTTAACTACACAACACATGTTGTATGTTTGACATATTTTTGAATCTATGCCTCTATAATTTTAATTTAGTTATGCATAAGTCATATTGGATTTGCATTGCAAATTTTGAATTATAATTTTTATTTTGACCCAAACATGTAAATGAATTCATTGTCATAAATCTCTCGTGATTAGGTGATTACTTTATTTTTAAGTAATAGTACTAATAATGTTGGAGCATTATTGGATGGTTCGTCTTGTCAATATAGAGATGAATAAGTTCTTATTACTTATGTCCAATACTGTCATTATTGTGAGGGTATAAGTGGTCAGAACTTAGGTCGCTTCGGTAAAATATTAGATGTATCGTGATGAGTTGACGTTGTCAGCCAATATCGTTATTATTATGAATGTGTACTTATGAAGCTCATCACTGCTCATTGACAAGTATACACATGGAACACGTCTTAATTCAATATCGCCATTATTGTGAGGATAAGAAATAGTTCAAAACCAAACTTAGGAGTCACATGAATGTCATTGACCTTTAAGATCTACCTAATGAGTTTATAAAGGCAAAGACCGTCATTATTGTGAGGTTGAAGTAAATTTCATGGGATCCACTTCCAACTATGAAATTTGATTGCCAAATTTCCATTTTTCCATTAAGGGAGATTACAGAATTATGTAAAGTAGTGGAAGTTCACTAATAGATTTAAAATCGATAATCGTATTAGTGTTTTTATATTGAAATGAAAATGTTCTGCTAGTGTTTAATTGTTGTCTTGTAAAAAGCTGCCGCAAATCCATTAGTACGATTTTTTTTTATTCAAATAATCTGGAAGGAGCCTCGAACTACTAAGAGTAGGAAATGAACATTTGTATTGTCTTGGAGTCAAAAAGATTGAGAAATGTTAACTTTGCGATGCATTCGATACAACCGACATATGAAGAACTTCACAACATGTTATGCATGACGGAGCATGATTTGAAGAAAGGAAATCCCAATTTGTACCTTCATAGTGGAGCAAGCTCTTCGAAGACTTCTAGAAGTCTAAGAAGATTAAAATGGTAAATAAGAAGATAGACTCAAAGAAACAAACTGCAAGACCGCATGTAGCGCGTGATACATTTCGACATTGCCAGAAGTCTAGACACTAGAACGTGATTGTACAAAGCTGAAAGGAAAGCAGGAACCCCAGGTACACTTTGTATTTTTCCTATTATTGACATCTCATTAGCCTTATATACAAATAGTGGTTGGGTGTTAGATACCGATAGTCCCACTCATATTTGGAACTTCATGTAAGCCATGAGAGTTAAAAGAAGGTTGAACAAATGGGAGATCCAGCTTAGAGTGGGAATGATGAGACATTGGATGTCAAAGGCATAGGAACAGTTGTTCTAGATCTCTATAATGGATGTAAATTAATTTACATGACTGTTATTATGTACCATCTCTTATCAGACAGATAATATCATTATCGATATAGGATAAATAGGGATATAAAATAAACATTAAAGATAGTGTTTTATGTTTATATGACCAATATTTGATATGTGAATGTTCTTTATCTAACGGTCATTATGTTTTGGAAACATATTGAAATGTCTTCAATGTAGAGGAAAATACAAATAAAATATCTATATTAAATAATATTGAATTATGGCATATGAGATTAGGCCATATATGTGTTAGACGTCTATTAAAATTAGTTAATGATGGTTTGATTGAAGATATTACCTTAGATTTATGAGTCATGTATCCAAGGGAAAATAACAAAGACCTCATTTCTTGGTGTTGGACACCGTGCTGAAGATTTATTGGAACTAGTACACAGTGATGTGTGTGGTCCATTAAATCATATCGCTCATGATGGTTCAACTTACTTCATGACTTTCACTGATGATAAGTCAAGATTTGGATATGTCTATTTGATAAGACATAAATTGAAAACATTTGAAAAGTTTAAAATATTCCGAAACGAAATAGAAAATCAAACTGGTAAATTCATCAAGTGTCTTCGATCAGATCGAGGTGGTGAATTTATGAGCAACCAATTCAGAAGTTATTTATGGGAGAATAGGATTCTCGCCATATATATCCCGCCAGGAACTCCTCAACAAAATGGTGTATCTGAGCGGAGAAATCATATTTTATTGGATATGGTACGATCTATGATGAGCTTTACAGATCTTCCATATTACCTTTGGGGTTACTCTTTACTTACTACTGCCCACATACTTAACAGAGTTCCATCGAAATCCATTTCGACAACCCCATATCAGATATGGTATGGTAGAAATCCAAGTCTTAGATATTTAAAAGATTTGGGGTTGTCCTGCATATGTTAGAGTTACGCAGCGGGATAAACTAGCACCTAGGGGGTATAAATATAGGTTCGTTGGATATCCTGAAAATTCGTTGGGATATCAATTCTACGATTCTGAGCAATGAAATGTATTTGTTGCTCGATTTATCACTTTTCTTGAAAAGGAATTTCTGAGAGGAACTGGGAATTGTAGAAAGATTGAACTCGAGGAGTTAGATCCGAACATTGAGGAACCTGAGATGGAACCAAAGATCCAACTAGGTGAAGGATCTATAACACAGTTCTACGTAAGTCGAATAGAATATCATGGCCTCCTGAGAGATTACATTTAATATATGATGTGAGCCTTGATGTTATCCTCTTGGAGTAAACGGATCTGAATACGTATAAACAGACAATATTGGATATCAATGGAAGCTATGAAGTCCGAGATGGATTCTATGCATGATAATCAAGTCTGAGACTTATTTGAACTTCCTAAATGCGTTAAAACTATCGGTTGTAAATGGTTTATAAAAGGAAGCGATTGCCCGATGGAAATGTGAAAACCTTTAAGACCCGACTGATAATGAAAGGTTACATTTAAAGACCTGCGATTGACCATAAGGAAAAATTTTACCAGTAGCCATGCTAAAATCTATTAGGATTCTTTTAGCCATTGTTACATATCATAATTATGAGATATAGCAGATGGATGTGAAAACCACTTTCCTAAATGGATTCCTCGAGGAGGATATCTATATGCAACAACTAGAGGGTTTCATATCCAGTGAGACTTCAAATTTGATTTGTAAGCTCAAGAAGTATATTTATGGACTTAAATAGGCATCCCAAAGCTTGAACCGTCATTTTGATGAGATAATTAGATCATTTATATTCATCATTAATTCATAATTTTTAGTCTAATCAAGTTATCATCTATTTTAAGTACGCGAAAGGCAAATTTTAATTATTAAAAGTTTTAATTAATTTTTATGTGGTTTAATCTAATTTGTCCAAATATGTATTATTAGATGTGACTAATCAGCTTTGTCTACCACTTTGATTTAATCCAATTAAATCAAGACAAAGATTAAGAAATGGATTAGTTCAATGTTTGCCATTTTGATTTAATCCAATTAAATCAAGCCAAAAAAACATATAATTACATACTTACAATTACCTTAATATTCTCAAATGGTAGAGATAATTATGAAATTATGACAAAGCCCTTGTGTAAATATTGAATTAATCCAATTAATCCAATTAGGCCAAAGTAAATAATCAATGTTATCCAATAACATTTCATTATCTTAGTTGATAATTATAATATCGAATATTATCTTTTATCAAAATTAATTAGCTACCCAAATGCTCAACGAGTACACTTCTTATTAGGACTCTCTATGTTCAGACACGTTCGTCATATAAGCCTAGCTAATATGTACGTAATTCGGTCGCCTCCGAATTCGCGAAGAATGATCTTTTTGAACTATACAAGTCAAGGTCATCATATATGTTTAACAATCCCTTTGTCGTAGGCTATCCGAGTTGTGCTTAGGAAATATAGAATACACCGTCAAGTTTCTGAGGCACACATCTTATATCGACATGTCCATAATTCTGAACAATTGATGCGATCCACCCTAGGTGATTGGTTTTGGCCAAAGTTTTAAGAATGTTGACTTACTCAAATTGATACCTAAACCCCTTATGGTACACATACAGGCCGACGGATCCTATCTTGATTCGCACTTGATTAATGAGTGCATCGGTCCATACCTAACGAACATCTAGAGGCCAGATAATGAAAGGTTTCTGACATACATGGCATCAATGTGTGGAGGATCTCACATAAAAGCAATGCTATCTTATAGTCAATGGATCACATATGCTACTCGACTCGATGAGATTCCTATTGACGGTGGTGTGTACCTCCAACTATGAGGAATCACATATGAGTCATTCAGTATTCGGTCCAACTAATACCCACACGTCTATGTGAACTTCCAAAGCTCATGGTACATTATGTTAAACCATTGGAACACAAATTCCAATATACGACATGTGCTAGTCTTCTAGGTTATAGGAATTCGACCGTATTCCAAAACCGACGACTTGGAATATATATATACACTTTAAGAATAGTTTGTAATAGTAATACTTATCCCAATATCGGACCACCTAGTGTCAAGTATTACTATATGACTATTCTAATGTCGATGTCATTCTTAGCATATTTATACATCAATCTAATATGCATAATAAAAATATCATTAATAAGGTTTGAAATGAAAATGTAGTTATTTTATTAATAAATAATAAAATATAATGTATTATACATTATCCGGATTGGAACTCCAAGCACCAACTCCAACACCACTTACTAAGGGCTTACCTCCTAAGTTAATAGATAAACATATGAAGGAGATAGGACTTCGGTACCAACCGGATAGGCACTAAAAAAATGGGATTTTGTTTAAGTTGGTGCTTGTAGCGCCAATCTGAATAATATATTGTACATTATATTTTATTATTTATTAATAAAATAACTACTTTTTCATTTCAACCTTATTAATGGTAATCTTATTATGCATATTATATTGATATATATAAATATGCTGAGAATGACATCGACTGTATAATAGTCTTGTAGTAATATTGGACACTGAGTGGTCCAACGTTGGGATAGTATTACTATTATAAACTATTCTTAAAGTAAATATTCCTAGTCATTGGTTTTAGAATACGGTCGAATTCCTATAACCTAGAAGACTAGCACATGTCATATATTGGAATTAGAGTTTCAATTTTAACCTAATGTACCATTAGCACAGGAAACTCGTATAGACATGTGGGTATTCATTGGAGCGAATACTGAATGACTTACAGGTGATTCATAATAGTTGGAAGTACACACCACCTTCAATAGTAATCTCCTCGAGTCGAGTAGCATATCTAATCCTTTGACTATAGGATAACATTGATTTTATGTGTGATCCTCCACACTTTGATGCCATATATGTCAGATATCTTTCATGGTCTAACCGCTAGAAGTTCGTTGGGTGTAGACCGATGCACTCATTAATCAAGTACGTATCAAGATAGGTTTCGTCAGCCTGTATGTGTATCATAAGGGGTTTAGATATCCATGTGAGTAACTCACGATTTTCAAGACCTTGGCGAAATCTGATAACCTATGGTGGATCACATATATCAAAAAATGGTGTTCTAATTAGTTATAAAGAATCGTGGATATGTCGACATGAGATGTGCACCTTGGAAACTTAACGGCGTTGGAAACTCGACGATGTAATCAATGTTTCCTAAGCACAACTCGGATAGCCTACTACGGATGGATTGTTAAACATATGTGATGACCTCGACTTGTATAGTTTAGGAAGGTCATTCGTATTCCTCGCGAATTCAGAGGTGGTCTAATTACGTGCATATAAGCTAGGCATAAATGATGAACATGTCTGAACTTGAAAAGTCTCACAATGTGAAATGTACTCATTGAGCACTTAGATAGCCGATAATATTTGATAATAAATAATATTTGATATTATAATTATCAATTAATATAAGTTTTATTAGATAATATTAATTATTTACTTTTACCCAATTGGATTAATCCAAAAATCACACAAGGGCTTTGTTGTAATTTTATAAATATCTCTACCATTGGAGGATATTTTGGTAATTACAAATATGTAATAATCGGTGTATTTGGCTTGATCTAATTGGATTAAATCAAAGTGTAGACATACAACTAATCCATTAATTAAACTTTATCTTGATTTAATTGGATTAAATCAAGTGGTAAACAAGGTGATTAGTCACACCTAATTATACATATCTGGACAAAGATTAAACCCACATAAAAAATGATTAGAACTTTTATTAATTAAAAATTACATAAGTTTTGTTATGAAAGGCAAGCTTGAGCAAGTTTTTAATTAAGCTTGAGCTTAAGAAAGTTAAGCTTATGAAAGCTAAAACAAGCAAGATTTAGAAATATTAGCCTAAGTAAAAGAAGTGTTTAGAGAAGTCTTGGAAGTTCTGTACAACATTTCAATAAGGAGAAATCAATGTTACATCATGGAATCAAGCTTGCTAACTTTGGAAGTTCTCTACAATATTTCAACAAGAATAAGAAGATCAGATATTTAAATCAAGCTTACTATGTAAGTTTGATATTCTCTAAAGTTATGTTTTCATTATTGAGTTGTTTTCATTAATGAAGCATATAGTCATCGCACTATCGCGCATAGTGTGAGTGTGAGTGCGCGCACACGGTAGCGTGTGTCGTGCTCGCGCACATTGAAAAGTCTTTTTCAGGTTTTGAGTTTCCGGACTCTGATTCAGCCCCATTTTTTTCTTATACACTCGTTATGGAATATAATATTCCATTAAATTATTTAAAAATACACCATATTTGATATCCATGGGTTAGACTCACTTCCGCTATGCGCGGCACTAATCCGACCATAGAGGTCCCACAACCGCCCCAACACCATGCGCATGTGATACACATTTAGATATGCATATGATACCATGGATTGACCCTAAAGCAAGTGAGAGAAATTATTAGGGTTGGTACTCAGAGAGCCAATCTGAATCGTATTTATGTCTGATTCATGAATACGAACAATTCATTTTTCCATAATGTTATTAATTTATTGTTACACCTCTTATTTTTATATATGTATTTGATCTAATAACGATTAGATTGAAAATAAATCTGATTTAGTAACATGTATATATTAGACAAAGACCCCAGGATTTACAACATAGTACGCAATTACAACGTAGTTTGTAATTGACATTGAGGAGTGTCACTATAAGTTGTATATTCTCAAATAAAATTCATGGTCAAGATTTACTAACACAGGTCAGTTACTAAAATCCGCTGAGACCAGTACATGTCGTATATCGTAATGAACCAAGAGTATCAGGAAACTCGTATTGACGTGTAGGAGTTTATTTTGATAAACACTGAATATATCACGTAAGATTTCCTAATGGATGATACATCAACGTCAATAAGAATCTACTCGAGTCGAGTAGCATAGTGGTCCTTCGACTTGAGATATCGTTGTGGATGTCGGAACCATTTTCCTAACGCAGTGGAAACACGTTAGACATCTGGGATCGGACTAGAAAATTTTTTCTTCCCTTCTCTCCTTTAGGCCGAATTGACTAGCTCCACCAATGAAATTTTGCTTCTGTTTTCAAAAAAAAAATCAGCCCCAGAACAGCCCCCAAACGGTGGCACAAAACTGGACTGTTTTAGACCCGAAATGGGCCCAGCTCATTATCAAAATCAATCCATATTTATGTGAACAATCCATGTGTTTCAAATCTATATTTCAGTTAAAAAAGCCCCAACACGGTACTAAAACACCTCTAAAATTTCCCCAAAAAAATTGGATTAAAATGAATTAAAATCGAGCCCCGTTACAAATTTTTGTGTACGGCAGTGAGCAGAAAATTGCTCACTATTGTGAGGTATATTTGAAGAATGAGATAATGAGTTTTTGTTCGACACCAAAAGGTGTTCCGTACTATATCTCGTCACCAACAGAAAGTAGGGTGGGCTAAGCTCACAATCTTATCTCTAAACTCTTTAGAGATCAAGTATCACATAATGTTCTCTTTTTTATTTTTGTTTTTGTTCTTCTTTTTCTTTTCTCAACACTTGAGAGAATTCTTAAAACAAGTGAGAGGGTGGCTAGTGTTTGGAATGAGAGTCTTTACAAAGAAAATCAAATTTTATTTTTATACTTAGGGTTAGTAATTTCCAAAATTAACAAAATCTTTCCTCTCCCCACCATCAAAATTTCGGCCAACCCATGTCATTTATAAAAATGTTGTAATATCAATATTTAATTTTCCATAATGGAAAATATGTTACAAAAATAAAAAAGTAACACCTTTTAAAAGGTGTAACTTCCAAATTAAATCCAAAGGTTTCCAAAACCCAAATTTTGAAATCACAAATTTAATCTTTATTTAATTATATCATATATAATTTAATAACATGTAATTAATCATCATATAATTATAAAAACTATATATTAAATTTAACATATAGTTTAAAGTGTGACAAAAAAATATTATTACTCATATTAATAATATTTACATATGTGAATATATAATTGGACTATCCAATTATATTTAATCTGTTATAGTATGTCAAGCTAACACAGGGACCAAATGGACCTACAGTTCCGAGCTCCAATAATCCAAGAATATTAATTAAGCTCTTATGAAATATTCCAAATTATTAACTTCAGGTTATTTAACTAAATCCCGAAGTTTCACTCTCGTTGCTGCATATAGATAAATTAAGTTGAACCTTGTCGGTATTTATCGATATAGTCATTACATACGAAATGGCCATTCACGAGTATCTCGTAATTAGAGTCGGGTCATAATGTCTGTTATACCCCTCTAATTATTTTTACCTTAAGTATCATTGATTCTCTAATGAAAGATTTATTCATAACCATTATGAATGTTAATTTTTCTATTCATAATAGAAAGACTTGAGCGCTCTAACCGTTCAAGTACCGAATCAACCCTTAAGGAAGATACTAATCTACTTTTCAGAAAAAGAAATGAACTTCATATCTATGTAAAACGATCTCAGCTACACACCAAACCAGAACTCATGCATGGAAGACTATATCTCGTCCAAAGGTTTCCAAGAAGAAATCAACTCTTTTGGTCGGGATTGCTACACTAACCTCACCTTTGTAAATCAAATGGCATAGCCTGCCATGCATGAATTCATAGTACACTCAGGATTAAGATCAATCCATATATGACCATCTAGTAGATCGAAATGAATTTCTTTATTTAATAAATATTATAAGAAACTCATTTCTATATGGGTCCAGTCCTATATGATCACTGTTGGTTTTTTATTAAGGTCCCAAGATCAAACAAGCAATGAAAATAATGTGTAAATACATCGACGAAGATAGCGGAATACTCACATCGATCGGTTGAGTCGATTTGAAGACGATTCAAGCCCAAAAACTCACTGTTTTGGCGCATGAACTGCAGCAGTCCACTGTCCACGAATTTCAGATTTGACCTGAGAAAACGGAGCTCCAAGCCTCGTCCGACGGATCCCGGCTCATGGGTGAACCTCCCTACCACCTTCGCAAGACTCGTAAGTGTGCTAGCACTTGAATTTTCACCATGAAAACCCACTCTTGGCTTCCCTCATGCTCACGGTTTTTGGCTTCAAAAACAGTCCACTATTTTGGATTTGGGCGTGAGAAGAAGAGAAAGAAATGAGAGAGAAGAAATGTGTTAACTTGTTCCAAAAAGTGTAAAAGCTTTTTGATTATATATTTTCCAAAATAATAATCAATATCCATTTAGTTTCATCCAATAAATTAAATGAATTTTGGAGCCAAAAACCAAAAAGTTTTCCCTCCAAAATACTTTACACTTTATGTCAAGTCCATCATCATTCACATCAACTTTAAGTCATATCAATTTTAATAAAGTGACATGTCTTTCAATCAATCAATCACATCAATCAATCACATCACTCAAAGTGACATTTGATTTGACGCTTGATGTGACGAATGATTTGACGCTTGATGTGACGATTGATTTGACGCTTGATGTGACTTGCGTCGCCGCACTCGAATTCGAAATACGAATGCGCTCGCAATCACACACTCGGGCTCGGGTTCGCTAATTCTAAATTAACGAACTTTCCGTCGCGTCGTAATTAAATGATTACGCCTAGCGAATTCACTATTCACGTCGCTAACGAATTAATTCTAAATTAATTCGTTCGCCCGAATTAAAATCTAATTTTAATTCCGCGTCGAAATCTAATTTCGTTTAATATATCGAATATATTAATTTATTGATTAATTCCAAATTAATCGTTATCTCTCTCCAGACGATATTTTATCCTAGATAAAATATCTTCGTAATTAATCCTAGATTATTTTTCTCTCTCTCTTCTATATAATCCCAGATTATTCAAGAGTGCGAGTTGTGCGTCATCGGTGGATTATCGGAAGCGACCCATGAGATCTCCGGATAAGTTGGCAGTAAATACGGTCGTCGGAGTATCCGAATCACGTACGTACCAAGTACTACGTTCTATACCGATTTACGAGACAAGGTCGACTCCTAGCAAAGCACCAAGTCTACCCAATTCTCCGGACATATCCTTTAAAGAATATTTAGATCTATATCAAGCGTAGTATACAATTGTATTGTATTGCGTATATCGATCCAGTATCGGACGATCACATGTTAGGCCTGGGGCTGGAAATGTGTCTGCCCCGTACGAAACATATATCGGACATCAAGCAACTAGTCTCTTTAAATCGGGTAATACTAACCTAGTCATATTGTCCCGACGGTTGCAACCTTTTATAGAGCACTAGTTCTGTATCCTGCGCGATCATCAACTCCATATGTCTGAAGTGACACTTCCATCTTGACATCACACTCACACCCAGTGCACTACGATTCCTGATAAACCCAGAAGAGGTGAACACAGAACCAGTTTAGGTCCCCCAACCACCAAAACCAAAGTTTACCGATTGTCGCAAGTACTAGCGATGCAAGTCTCAGGTTAAGACCATATACACCTACCCTGATGCGGCCTCCCATAGACACGCATACATACTACCAATGGGATTCCGCGGGGTCTATCCAGAGCGAAGCTGTTTTCCGTACCATCGGTGAAACACGACCTCCTATCACACTTGCATAAGTATCCAATACTTATATATATGAGAACTATGTCGTTGTGCCCTCACAACGCACACAAGTGCAATACTAGCCTATTCCGCATTATCGATGTCCAGTCTCGATAATACTACGGCTAGGGATTTTAATGATTAATCCTTCGTGACTGATACTGTCTCATATCATCTCAATCCAGGAACTAATCATAGGGACTTCTCTTCATTTATATATCTATGGTGATCTAATCACAATGATGAGAGTGCAATTTCCTTATTACATAGTTAATTTACTACAACAACACAATGATCTGTGCAAATAGTGACGCTATGGGGCATATTATCCAACAATCTCCCACTTGGCACATAGCCAGTCACTCGAGTGTCCAACACCCGAACTATGTATGGTTCGCTCAAATTGCTGAGAAAAGGTTTTCGTCAGCGGATTTTTTGATTATCGTTTGACGCGATTTATACGATCATCACATCGCCACGATGTATGATCCGAACGAATCAGATGATATAGAAGTATATATCTGGATCGTCGATGAGACCTTTAATTCCTTAGCATGTGCTGACGCCTAGCTCAGCTGCTAACAGAACTATATCTAATCTAATTAGATTTATTTCAATCCAAAAGACTTCTATTGCTGCCTCAGCTGCAGCAATAATCCGCATTGTTGTTTATTATCGGCAACAGTTATCTTGCTTGGAAGATTTCCAGCTCACTGTCCCGTTATTCAAACTTTATAGTACCGTAGTATTTAATTGTTTGGAAACTTGCTGTAGTGATCCCAGTCACTTCAAGTTCTTCTCTTCTCCATAGTTTAAGATAGCATCTTTAGTTCTCTCTGAGATACTAACAGATGTTCTTAATTTCAATCCAGTGACTATCACTTGGATTGACCCGATTGTGACTCCATATGCTCGAAGCGTATGAGACACCAATACAAGTACATTTTAAATGTACAATTTCTCAGAGAGTGTTAACAACTCCAAATCTATCCCAGTAGATCTTTATTCCTTGATTAAAGGTTGTTACTCCCCAGAATTCTATGGAGAATTTCTATGAAAGAATATCTATGAAAGCCAAGCTTTCACCAATTGCTTTATGGGAATTTAACTGTCAGTGCGCTCCCACTAACCTCCTTATATACACAAGAATTATTTTGTTTTGAGTCAAATCATAAACCATTATGATTATTTCAAAACGACAGTTCCAAGAACTTTATACTTGCTTCATTCCAAACATGGATTGAATAATCCGCAAACCTTGTTTGTCGGTTATACAAAATCGTCAGAATGTTATAAACATTCTCCAAAAGGTTTCCTTTTCAGGAAAGCGATTTTGATTTGTAACTGACATATTTCATAAATGAAATATACAGTTATCAACAAGCATCTTCAAAATGGATTTACCATGGCAACAAGCAAAAGGTTGAACCGTTATTAACACGATGTTGATAACGATACCTTCCGTCACAAGCCTAGCTTGGTACGTTGGTATGTTGCCATCCATGTATGTCTTCCTTGAAGACGTTTAATGTACCAATAGGCACAATGCCTTGTGGTACAACTAGTATCCAAAATAGTTGTTATACATGGAATCCATTTCGGATTCATGGCACTTTGCCATAATAGGTAGTCGACACATCGTATCACTTCCTCAAAACGTAGTCGGATGGTACACCTCCATAAGATTGACATCTTTATGAGGTTAGATCAGAAACCCATACCCTAGGTTGTTTTCTGACTTTATCCGATCTACGAAGTTCTTGTGTATTTGAAGATTAATGGTACAGATACATTATTGATGAACTGTTTGTGTTCCATTAAGGACTTCGTGCCTTGAACAGTATTACTCCGATTTTCATCGAGTATCACTATACTCCCACTGACCACTGGATATCGGTATTCCTCTCAGGAAAACCGCATGGTGAGCAACAATCAAATTGTTCTCATGTGAGATTTATAAGTACTATACTTATGGTTTCCCTTAGGATAACCTATATTGGCACTTATCCAACTTGGGTCTTTTAGTTTGGTATCATCCAAACGTTATGCTTGGCATACCCAAATTATCAGGAATGAGAAGCCCCGTTTCTTCCCTGTTCATATCCTATATGACATCTGTCAAACAGATTTTCATGGAACCTTATTCTAAATAAGTCATGCACTGTAAATACATATCTTGTAGAAGGAAATAGTAGCTCAGAGCGACTCGTGATAAACCTAATCATGTCCAACAAAATTCAGTTTTAGTTCGGACACACACCGTCTAACAGACGTGTCTTGAGAGGAGTCCTCATATGAAAGAATACCTTACTCTTTCATGTATATATTAAACTTACTGCTTAAGTATTTTTCATTACGGTCTTACCGTGGCAGCATAATACTATAGCCGATCTGTTTTTTTTATTTCGTGTCGAAACTCTAAAGTTTCTGATTTGTGTTCTTTAAAAGAAACACATAACCATAACGTGATGCTACATCCGTTAAGGTCACGAAACATTCATGTTCACATCTAGTCCAGCTAGATATGGGCCCACTATACTTCACCATGAATAGGGCTAACAGATCGGTGGCCCTTATACTATTACAAGTAAATAGTATTTTAGGTACTTTACCTAATAAACTAGATTCGCAGACCTCATTTGAATAGTCAAATCAGTCCTAGTACCCACTCTTCAAAAGTGTGGATATACGAGTCTTCTTTAATTGTGTCCTAGACAACAATGCCACAAATAAGTCTCTATTGATCAAATCAATTTGAGCTATTTATTTGTCATTTTATATGTTTGAGATTTTTCTTTATATTCAAAATATAAATTCTGTTATTTACATCTAATGTATTTATCTCATTATCATCTTTATATAATAAAACACTTTAGTGTTCTAAAATATAAAGGTTTATCCGCAACGGATTAAATACTGATATAGAGATAATTTCTCTAGTCAAACTAGTTACATCATAATAGTTCCTAATTTAAGCACATACCCTAGGTAGTTCCTAAATTTAGGTATCTACGGTCGAAACAGCGACTTTCGTCCCGTTTCCGATTCGCAGAGAAATCTCGGCTTGAAGTCAGTATCCAGCTCATAGCGGATTCTGAACATCAATACATATATTTTATGTACCACACTAAGTATTTAAAATCTAATTTTAATACTAGTTGTGAACATAACTTTGACAAATATTTTTAAAGTTAGAGCCTCGCCCTTTCTTTAATTCCTCCGTGTCTTACATATCCAAATGGTAGTCACTTTGGGATATGTCAATTAATATTTCACAAACCTTTGGCCAAGCCTTGGGTTTCGGAATATCGAAACGATATGCACCTTGTGCTACATGCCCAATTGCAAACTTTGACTTTTCTCCACTAGAATAGTCAATTAATTCTCTAAGAATCATTAATTGCAATTTTAATACTTTTAAATCTAAAGATAGATTTATTATAAGTATATTAATTAAGCACTAAAGTCATCATCACATAAATCTTCCAAAGATTTTATGCTCTACTATTTGCTTATTATGGGCTTAGTCATAATAAGTTATTTTATCAAATAAATTAACCCATTATTAATTCCCAATTGAAAATTAAATCATTTAAAACATTAATCCCAAGGATTATATATTTTAAATATTCAACCTTTCAATTCTTTCTTGATTTTATAGTCCAACTATTTAATCAATTTAATAAGGTACTATTTATTATAATGATTACAATAATCCAATTATTTAATCAACTATAATTTAATATTGATTACTATAATCCAATTATAAAATCAACTATCATTTTAATTCAATTATATTGATTACTATAATCCAATTATAAAATCAACTATATATTGAATAAGTTTGTATATAGTCCAACTATATATATATTTTAAAACAACATAAAATATTAGTCCAACTTATACTTTTGATTAATACGACGAGTAAAATATAAATGAGTGTGTTTAGCGAGTAATTGAACGAATGTTGCAAATTCAATACTTACCTCCCACTATTTTTCGTCGAGCCTCTAACCCTCTGTCGAGTACTCGGGAAACCGTGTTTCCTAGTGGGCTAGGATCATGTTAAATAACATACAACCTTGACTTTGGCCAACAAGCTGTATGCTATTCACCAGGATCCAATCCAATTCCTAGATCCGGTTAGGTGGACATCCAAGTCCTAAACATATTAATTATGCCAATGTATCTAATACAGTTTCCTATCCATATCCTCCGAATCATCTAGGCCTTGGCTTTGGCACAACAAACCTAATGACTCCAGTTAAGCGGGACCCATTGACAAGGAAAGTTTCGTAATCAATGTCTTTGGACAAGAAGTGCAATCTTGACTTTGGCCAACAAATCACAACTTGGACAAGACACCGATGTGGAACAAAACCCTCATGATTCAAATACATCCAATTGACAAGGTCTTGACTTTGGCCAACAAACCAATGCCAATTGGATCTTGAACAAGAATCATTCAATGGAAGGATAATCGCTTAATATAAAACGAGGGTTTTTCGCGTGCAAATTGGCTACCAATTTAATTATCTTTGTTAGGTCTCATCATCATACACCCTTAAACATGCATTCTAAATACATAATAAAGCGAGTATGAAAATAAATAATAATGATATCCGGATGGATACTTTACACATTGATCCTAGATCAAATCTCTCCCTTTCTCACTCAAGCTAGCACTTGTACTACTTCTACCTGTTACACTACACTTCTAAAGAAACCTCATATACATAGAGGGGAATAGGTGAGAAGAGAATACAAGAGAATAGAGGTGATAAGGCTGGACACGCAGGTCCAATTTAATAAATCGAATTTATTACAAAATTTCTAAAATTGCCCACCCAACTAATATCCATCCGATATACATTATTCATTCAACACAACCACGTATTCACACACATAAGCATGCTATCAATCAATCTAATCAAATTAATTAATCTGATAATTAAGTGATCATTCAATGTTCAAACAACGATTTGATTTTGTTCGAGTCAAACTCGTTTTTGCGAATAAGTACTCAAAGTACGAATTAATGAATTAAATTAAACTACATCATTAAATCAAATTTAACATGTATTTAATACTAATTCACTATTCAATTCAAAATTAAACATTACACTTTATTTAATAAACCTTTTACGATTTAAATTCCAAATTTAATCGTAACGCGACTCAAAGACCGATTAACGTCAAACGTCAATTCAATTAAAGTCCAATGGGCTTTTAATTGATTTCTTAAGGCGTGGACTTTTGGTCAACTCGGGTCAAACCGATAACCAAAGTCCAATCCGGGATTTACCCCATAAGCCCATAAATCAATCTTGGCCCATTAGGCCCAATTGAACTTTAAAGGTTCATTAAGTCGCATTTGGGCTTTATGATTAAGGTTTTGGGCCCAATTGGATCCAATCCACTTGGCCTAAACCAAACTTGATAAATCAAGCCCAATAGGCCCAAATACAACTAAAGTCCAATTTCCAAAATTAGGCCCAAATAATTAAATTCCAAATCCAATTTTCCCAATTTAATTACCAAAGTGTATTACATGATCAATTACCCAAATCAACATTTCTAAAACATGAATTTACATAATTAATCATGATCATTTTCATTATCACATGTCCAACACACAAAATGAAAAATCAAACCCATTACATGCTTCTTTAGTCTCGGCCAAAAGAGGGATTTTGTGTCCGATTCGGTTTCGATCCAATCGAATCCACAATCGACATCAAATCACCATCCATTTTGATTTTATACACACCAATATCACAAAATCAAAATTACTAAGACATTAGGGCAATAAACACCATTCGGCCAAGATAAGGAATTTGGGGTTTTTGTCCAATTCGAAATCCAATCCAATTCGATTCAAATTAACGTCAACCTAATCTATTCTAACTCATCAAATGAATTAAAAATCAAAAAATCCAAGATCCAAAATTCCAATTCCTATTCGGCCAAGGTATATATTTTGGGGAAAATAATTCCAAATCATTTTTCATCAAATTAGTCCAACCAAAATGAAATTAAACATGTTATAAGCATACTCAAACAATCAATTTATTCAAATCATGCTCAAATCATTTTACCCAAATTTTAAGCCCTACCAATTTCATGCTTGAACCTAAGCTCTGATACCATTGTTGGTTTTTTATTAAGGTCCCAATATCAAACAAGCAATGAAAATAATGTGTAAATACATCGACGAAGATAGCGGAATACTCACATCGATCGGTTGAGTCGATTTGAAGACGATTCAAGCCCAAAAACTCACTGTTTTGGCGCATGAACTGCAGCAGTCCACTGTCCACGAATTTCAGATTTGACCTGAGAAAACGGAGCTCCAAGCCTCGTCCGACGGATCCCGGCTCATGGGTGAACCTCCCTACCACCTTCGCAAGACTCGTAAGTGTGCTAGCACTTGAATTTTCACCATGAAAACCCACTCTTGGCTTCCCTCATGCTCACGGTTTTTGGCTTCAAAAACAGTCCACTATTTTGGATTTGGGCGTGAGAAGAAGAGAAAGAAATGAGAGAGAAGAAATGTGTTAACTTGTTCCAAAAAGTGTAAAACTTTTTGATTATATATTTTCCAAAATAATAATCAATATCCATTTAGTTTCATCCAATAAATTAAATGAATTTTGGAGCCAAAACCAAAAAGTTTTTCCTCCAAATACTTTACACTTTATGTCAAGTCCATCATCATTCACATCAACTTTAAGTCATATCATTTTAATAAAGTGACATGTCTTTCAATCAATCAATCACATCAATCAATCACATCACTCAAAGTGACATTTGATTTGACGCTTGATGTGACGAATGATTTGACGCTTGATGTGACGATTGATTTGACGCTTGATGTGACTTGCGTCGCCGCACTCGAATTCGAAATACGAATGCGCTCGCAATCACACTCGGGCTCGGGTTCGCTAATTCTAAATTAACGATTTTCCGTCGCGTCGTAATTAAATGATTACGCCTAGCGAATTCACTATTCACGTCGCTAACGAATTAATTCTAAATTAATTCGTTCGCCCGAATTAAAATCTAATTTTAATTCCGCGTCGAAATCTAATTTCGTTTAATATATCGAATATATTAATTTATTGATTAATTCCAAATTAATCGTTATCTCTCTCCATACGATATTTTATCCTAGAGAAAATATCTCCGTAATTAATCCTAGATTAATTTTCTCTCTCTCTTCTATATAATCCCAGATTATTCAAGAGTGCGAGTTGTGCGTCATCGGTGGATTATCGGGAAGCGACCCATGAGATCTCCGGATAAGTTGGCAGTAAATACGGTCGTCGGAGTATCCGAATCACGTACGTACCAAGTACTACGTTCTACCGATTTACGAGACAAGGTCGACTCCTAGCAAAGCACCAAGTCTACCCAATTCTCCGGACATATCCTTTTAAGAATATTTAGATCTATATCAAGCGTAGTATACAATTGTATTGTATTGCGTATATCGATCCAGTATCGGACGATCACATGTTAGGCCTGGGGCTGGAAATGTGTCTGCCCCGTACGAAACATATATCGGACATCAAGCAACTAGTCTCTTTAATCGGGTAATACTAACCTAGTCATATTGTCCCGACGGTTGCAACCTTTTATAGAGCACTAGTTCTGTATCCTGCGCGATCATCAACTCCATATGTCTGAAGTGACACTTCCATCTTGACATCACACCCAGTGCACTACGATTCCTGATAAACCCAGAAGAGGTGAACACAGAACCAGTTTAGGTCCCCCAACCACCAAAACCAAAGTTTACCGATTGTCGCAAGTACTAGCGATGCAAGTCTCAGGTTAAGACCATATACACCTACCCTGATGCGGCCTCCCATAGACACGCATACATACTACCAATGGGATTCCGCGGGGTCTATCCAGAGCGAAGCTGTTTTCCGTACCATCGGTGAAACACGACCTCCTATCGCACTTGCATAAGTATCCAATACTTATATATATGAGAACTATGTCGTTGTGCCCTCACAACGCACACAAGTGCAATACTAGCCTATTCCGCATTATCGATGTCCAGTCTCGATAATACTACGGCTAGGGATATTTAATGATTAATCCTTCGTGGACTGATACTGTCTCATATCATCTCAATCCAGGAACTAATCATAGGGACCTCTCTTCATTTATATATCTATGGTGATCTAATCACAAATGATGAGAGTGCAATTTCCTTATTACATAGTTAATTTGCTACAACAACACAATGATCTGTGCAAATAGTGACGCTATGGGTCATATTATCCAACAATCACATCATATAAGGTGCTTTCATTCTCATGTCTCCACATGGACTATCCCGGATCAAGATCACAATAAAATTATATAATGGACCGCAGCTATAGATAAATCACAAATAAAATATATGTTTTGTTTTAAATCCTCTTGTGTATGACACTCATACACTGAGTCTGAAAGAACATGACTATCTCTAGGGTAAACGAGATAATTTACAATATGCGTATTAACAAACACTTTGATAAATGAATAATGCATTGTTTCATTTCATAAAATATTATTATGTTTACATTACATGAAGCTCTAGGTATATATCCCAACAGTGAATATATGAGTTATCCTTCATATTTTGATGGCAGTCATGTCACCGGTCTATATAGATCAGATCCCCGCCAGTTCATTGAATGTGGACTCATGCTCATTATATCTGTGAGTATCAGATAAGATTCGTTAGTCTTGTGTATATGGCATATGTATCCTACAGTTTTTTTTCATTTGTTAAAACCATGCATGGTACGCTGCGAAAGCGAGTTCCGAGTGTTATATAGAGATCGTAAAATTATAAGACGACTATATTATACCTAAGGAATTTGATGTTTCCATCTATATCATCGGTATATTATGGATAGCCTGTGACAGATAGATTATACGTATGTAATGACCTCGACTTGAATAGTTTAGCGAGATTATCTGTGGTCGTCATAATTTACGAGTGGGTGAATTATGGACACGAAATAGGATTTCGTGATGGATATACCTAAACTTATAGAGTCCAATAATATGAAGTGTACTCATTGAGAACTTGGGCAGTGCATTATGAATAATACAGATTATTCATAATATTTAATCAGATTAAATGAGTTAATTCGAATCGTTTAATAGTTAAACGAAAATACACGCTTAGGGACATTTAAGTCATTTCTTAATTAATATGTATTTGTATTTAATACATGATTTTATTAAATACACATTAATTCATTATCAAATATGATATTTTGACATTTTCATTATATATGTATTGGTTATTAGTGTAAATTAAAATACATACATATAGATATTTGTATAAATTAATTATTTGATTATTTAATTGTTAAGTAATTAAGTGATTAAAAATAAGATATATAAGGTCAAAATTTGCTAGATGAATGGCTTGTTGTAATTGGTTACACATGGCTATTAACTTTAATAAAGGTAATTGTTATCAATTGAGTTTTGTTTCTTCAATTAGATTAAAATTTACAAACTAAAATTGGCAAAATTTTCCCTTACATTTTCGGCCAAGCAAGAATATAGAATAAAAGGTTTTTTGCTTCATCTTGCTTCATAAGTTCATGTTTCCAAAAAACATAAAAAAGATAGTTTTTGAGAGAAAAAATGCTAGAGAAAAATAAAAAGAAAAGCTTGGAAATAAGGATATTTTCTCACTTTCTTTAAACTAGAAATTGTTTCTATTATTCTACTCTCTTGTATATATTTTGAGATTTTTGGATGTTTGAAAAATGGATATATGTAAGTGTAATATTTTTAAGGAATCTAATAAGCTTAATTAGTGTAAAGTAAGCTTATTTAAATTCTTTGATAACAAGTTGTCATTTTAGAGTGTTATGACCACTCTAATAATACTTATAATTATTCGTGAGCTCTTCATTACTAGAGGTTTTGATTGGTGTTGTGATTAATAAGATTAATGTTGAGAAAATTGGATTTAAAGCATGGAAAATATTAATGTAACACCACGATAATCCCGACGACTACTATGTTATAAGTGACATGATACATGATACAAATCATGTTCAATTATGTGTGTGTGTGTGAAATTATGTTTTGGACATTCGATAAATTCCTCGCAGTTTTGATACGGAACTTGTTTCAAGATTCAATCCGGACAGCCCATGGTATTTGGGTCGTAATATTTTCATACAATCTCTGATATTTATGATTTTATATCGTCGGAAATATAAGACTGAGACCTATAACTATCACGTTGGATATTTTTCCAAATTCGGATCAAAAATAGGTCAAAATCATAATTTATGTGGCTGCTATAGTGAAATTTGAGAATGAGCTAGAATATGGTGATGTGGCACAACCTTCACTCATTTCATTACAAAATCGGCCCCTTTTCTATAAATAGAACACTATTCTCTCATCCCCTTTTCAAGCCAAAAACGTGAAGGAGCCTTAGGAAAGCTCTCTCATTTTTCTCTTCTCTTCATGCTATTTTGGAGTAACAAGTGATGATTCCAACCATATCTCATGCAAAGTAAGTTCTTTATCCTCTTTCCCTCTTCTAATTTTAGTTTTAAGCTTGAAATGTAGAAGCCCCAAATTTTCACCCTATATACACTAGGGATTGGATTTGTTTATTTGGCCTTAATGGTGTTGATTAACATGCATTTTAAGTAGTGTCATGATAGTATGAGCATGGAATAAAGCCTTTAAGTGTTGGAATGTGTTGGGGGATTTTATTTTGGGATGTGATGATACTTAAATAAATGCTTTATGTTTAGATTGATCAAATGAGATGAGTTTTGATGTATGTTAAAGATAGATGATGGTGTTGAGATTACCTTGAATATGGCATTGGAAGAGTTGGTGTTGGCCCTGAATCCGACCAGCGTCATGACGCACAACACTCAACATTGTGATGCGTAACAATGAGGTGCCCTCTGCCTCGACTTTGTTAGTGTGGGCGTCGCAATGCCCATGCTTGGCGTTACAAAGTAGAGTAGTAAGATGCTCTCTGACTGGGGTTGGTCGTGAGGAAGACTCAGGCCGGTCGTAAGGAATACTCGGGTCGATCATGTGGCAGACTCAGGTCGGTGATGTGGAATACTCGGGTCGGTGGTGTGGAAGCCTCGGGTCGGTGATGTGGAAGCCTCGGGTCGGTGATGTGGAAGCCTCGGGTAGGTCGCGTGAAGCCTCGGGTCGTTCGTGTAGAAGTCGTGATGCTCAGCACTTGGCGTCGCGATGCAGAACATGAAATGCTCTCTGCCTGAGCCTGCTAGTATGGACGTCACGACACTCCCAACCTGACGTCGCGACGTGTAATAGAAACAGATTCATTTCATTTCTATTACAACTTAGCATGTTAGAAGCCACCTTAAGGGTTTCGTATCAGCGCATATACATGTATTATGTCATGTTACAAGCATAATTCATGACTTGTATAATAATTAAGTTTATCAATTATATATCATCGTAGGAACCGCAACTTCCTTCAGTGAAACAAAGTAATGCTAGTCAGATTCCAAATCTATAAGTGGACCATTTTCACAAATTGTATTTACTTATATTTTTATTTGAAACTTACTTTTCCGCATATAGGCTGTTAGCCAAGTTTATTTGCAGATGTTTTATGAATAAGTATGTTTTAAGAAATGTTTTAGAAAAATTGGTCTAAAAGCATGATATATTTGATTTTTGGAGTCATGGGGGGAAATCCACCTTAGTTATAACTTGGTACAACTACTGGAATTGACGGATTCAGAACATGTGCATACGTAGTTCAGGACTAAGGATGACAGATGTCCTTAGATCCCAGATTCCGGGCTAGGAGGACTGCGAGAAGTAACACCCCTAGACCTCAGATTCAGAGTCAAGAGGGTAGCATAGATTTGAACCACCGGCTCCAGTTCAATGGCTTGGGGGACGGCGAGATGTAACACCCATAGACCACAAATTTAGACGTATGAGGGGACGGCGAGACGTAACGCCCTCATACGTCCAGATTTACAGAGACATATTTTCAGAAACAAGATTTTTAAAATTATGATTTTCATAAATGATAAGTTTTATGAAAGAGTTTTCAAGAGAATTCAATTTTACAGAAAGAAAGGTTTTCAGGAAAAAAATATGTTTTAAGAAAAGAAAGAGTCTTCAAAAAGATAGCTTTCTTGAAATATTTCAGTTTTAGAACAATGGATTTCCTAAAGTATTTTAGTTTTCGTTTTAAACTGTCCACTCACTAGGTCTTTCAAACGATCTAACCCCCTCCCCCCTCCCAGTTTCTCTGTTTTACAGGAATACCAGGAGGACGAGCTCGAGAGGATGGATACTGATGGCAGTCACTAGGGGTTAAGTCCACCAGGTCAAGTCAGAGATATAGCACTGTCAGAGTTAATTAAAGTCACGTATCATGCACATTGTATAGTAGATATTGTACGTGTAAAATGTTAAAGTGTCATGAATAAGAGTTGTAAAAGAGAAGTACATTTGAGTATACAGTTGTCAGTATTAAAGAACATTATTGTTGTTATTGGTGTTTTTTTGGGCAATGGTCTTATAAATGAGTTTACATTTGAGTTAGGGTTATAGTAAGGATGTAACATCACCAATCTGGAGATGCTACCGGCAGGGAATAGGATGTACTATCCCCCTGAGCCTCTGAGTTTCTCACTATGAAAAACAATGATACTCTTTTCAGATATAAACTTATATCTAGGACCATTGCCCAAATCCATGACATAGAATATAAAATAATACACACACAACTGAACACTCAACATCATTGACCTTAACAACTCTATACATAAATACTCATACACAACTTTACTATTCAAATAGCCGAAACTAGACTTTACTTGACTTGACTGAACTATATCTCTGACTCGGCCTAGTGGATCAAACACCCTAGTGACTGCCATCAGTATCTTTTCTCCCGAGCTCATCCTCCGAGTAATCTTACAAAACAAAGAGACTGGGAGTGGGGGTTAGATCGTTTGAACGATCTAAGTGAGTGGACAGGTAAAATCTGAAACTGAAATACTTAATTTAAATCTTATAGTTTTGAAGTCTAAAATCAATTTAAGAAACCTGATTTTTCTGAAAACTCTTTTCAGTTTGGAAAACTCTGAATAATTTCTGTAAAACTGAGCTTTCTTGAAAATTCTTTCATAACTCTTGTCCATATCGAAAATAGAAAACTTATCTATAAAAATTCATTTCTGAGAAATCTGTTTTCTGAAAACATTTTCTGCAAATATGTATCTGAAAACTGTCTCAGAAATATCTGTCTCAGAAAAAAACTTGGCGCATGGGGGCGTTACGTATCGTCGTCCCCTTATACGCCTAACTAAAGCCAGAAGTGAAAATTCATGACATTTGGGCATTTCGTATCGTCGTCCCCCAAAGCATGCCATTACTTGTCCCTGAAATTAAGGATTAGGGGTGTTACGTATCACTGTCCCCCAAGCCCTGGAATCTGATGGTCTTGAAGCATTACGTATTGCCATCCCCAAAACCACAATCTAGAGTTGGAGGTGTGGATCTATGTTACTCTCCAGACTCTGAATCTAGGATCTAGGGGCATCTGTCATACCTAGTCCTGAACTGCATGCGCATACGATATCTGAATCTGTCAATTCCATATCTGAGTCAAGTTACATACTGAGGTATGTTTTCCCCCATGCCTCGAAATCACTGAAATCATGCTTTTGAAATCATCTCTTTTCTAAATCATTTCTCAAAGTATTATTCATCAAAATAAATTTGGCTAACGCCCTAAATGCAAAAAAAAAAAATCTGATATTTAAGTATAACATAATATAAAAGGATCAACTTAAGGAAAGAGTGTCCACTCGCTGATTTGGAGTCTCGTTAACATAACTTCACATCGCCGAAGGAATTTGTGCTTCATTCTATAACCTTTATAGGTAGCTGGATTAGAATACGAATCATGGAATGTACATCAAATTTATCATCGCTATATGATACCCTACGTTTGTGACATAATAAATTACGCGTATATGAGATGATGCGAAACTCTAAGTGTGGCCTCTAACATCTTAGGTTGCAATTGGAAGGGTTATATCTGATTCTGAAAATTGGTCATGCATTGACGTTAGATGTTACATGTCACGATGCCCACTGGTTCAGACTTGAGGCAGAGCCTCTGCTTACTCCATGTCGCGACGCTGAGCTTTGAGTGTCACGACGCCCACTCGATCAGACTTAGGCAGTGAGCACTTTTTGATTATGCGTCGTGATGCCGGGTTTCAAGAATCACGATACTGTCTAATTTCAGGGCCTAAAACCAACTCCTCAAAGACAATGCTCAATAATTCTCATACCACCACTCTAACACCCTCATATAAGTACTTTTCCAAACTCCTACATCAACACACAAGAAGCATATTCAATTCCCAACTTCTTTATATACCAATTATCCACCTCAATACACAAGAAAGATATTCAATCCTCCTCAACACATTCACACACTCACAAAGACCTCAATTCATGATAATATTATCGTAACACTCTCCAAAATGCATGTAAGCAACTAAATCAAAGCCAATTAGGCAATTCCAAATTCTAGGGTTTATAGGGTGCAAATTTGGACTTCTACATTTCAATCTTACAACTAAAATTAGAGGAGGAAAAGAGGACAAAGAACTTACTTTGCATCAGATGAGCTTGGAACCATCACTTGTTGCATCTATATTAGCTTGAGAAAGAAGATGAAAATTTGAAGAACTCTCCATGGTGCTCACATTTTTTTGCCTTAAGGAATATGAATGAATAGTACCCTATTTATAGGGAAAGGCTGATTTTTGATTAAATAAATGCGTGGTTGGATTTGTGCCACAATACCCATTCTAGTCCTTTCTCAAAGTAACTATAGAAATCCACGCAATTTCGGTTTTTGACTTACTTATGATTTGAATTTGGAAAAATATCCAACTTAGAAGTTGTAGGTCTCGGTCTTAGCGTTCCGAAGATATAAATTCATAAAAATCAGAGTTCGTATGAGAAAGTTATGACTTAAATACAATAGGCTATCCGAAGTAGAACATCGTACCTTCTCGTATCGGACTCTCGAAGAATTTACCGATTATCCCCAAAGTCATTTCATGATTTTATATGTATCCAAACATAATTTATATTATGTAACACTAATCCCGTAATGTAACAGTAGTCGAGATTACTGGTCATTACAAATTTTCCCCCTCTTAAATAGGATTCGTCCTCGAATCCCTTCTGATGCTAAACTATTTAGGCTCGACTTGGTTTGTAGGTATCTGACCTCTGATACTCATATCTTCCTTCACTTTCTTTCTACTATTTTCCTCAAGAACTTGATACTATAACTTCTGGGAACCTCTTATCTTGATATACTTTTTTCGATTCTTGTAGACGAATGCTTAATCTTGGGGGATTGTGTCATATCTCTAACCTTCTCGCAGAGGTGTCACTCTTAGTGAAAGTTATATTTCATACAATTCTATCCATCTCTTGTTTCATACTATAAAACATCTTGCAAGGTGTACTAGAAATACTCAATTCCTCATGATTTGGGCTTAAGTTCCCTTCGAACTGGTATCTGCATGAATTTCTCCTTTCTATCTAATACTTTATGACTGGATTTTACTTAATTGCATACTTAACTTGTAAAATCCTTCCTGAATTTAATGCATTCATGCTAATATGGCATATCCACGACTGTTCCAATTGAATCATTTCTTCTTAGCCTTTATATTCTTTGCCATGATAACACTAATTCTTGAATATCACTTAGGGCTTCTATTACTCCTCCCTCTTAATGTATCACTATTGTATTTGGTACTTTAACCGATAATTATACTTCTTCTGACTTCATGTATAGCTTAAATTTCATCATTCCTTATCTGGTGCCTACTCATTATTAGTGGTGATTATGCTTCCTATCGGACAATCTTTTTTTCTAGTAAAATCAATCATACTTTATACATCTCAGTTTCACTTACTCAACCTGAACTTGGCATTCATCCTCTTAACTTTACTGTTTAACTGTCTTATTTCCTTTCCACTAGCTTTCAACCACTAATGTCTCCATCCTTTACGTTTTTTTATCTCTACCAATCTATGGGACTTAGTACCTTATACTCAAGCTCTCTACATACTCTAGGTTTATCATCAGAGTTTTTCTGATATTCTAACTTTCAAGATATTACTCCTTACTATTAACGTCAACCCTAACTACTTGGTTCTGGTCATTGCTAATATACTTTTCATTTCTTCTTTGATGAAATTTTCAATCTTATCTCAACGCTGAGAAGTTTGCTATTCCATAGAACTACTGAACTTAACTATGGAAAGTTTATTTTAGTACTTGTATACCTCTATCATTATTTATTTAATATCTTCTCTATTATCGTCTTACTTCGACAGTTTTATCTCCAAGTATTCTATTTGTCTTTTATCTTCTTCCCTGCTCTATTCTATACTTGGAACTTTCGTGATCTATGTTTATGTTTCCTTTTCCAAAGGGTATCGACTTTTACATGTCCCTAGACATGTCTAGCACCGATTCTTTCACAATTTGTTATTGCTTGACTAATACTTTCTCTCTTAATCATCTCGTATAGACTATCTTTCTTCTAAATCTTGTACTTAGTACCATTTTCTCCTTTTACTCTGTCCTTATACTAAATCTGAAGGTTTTATGTTTCAGTCCTACTTTTTCTACGTATACTCTTGTTTCTGGGAATATTTTTAAAGTAAAAATCGAGGTCCATCTTTACTGTTGTATTCTATCGAGGGTTGGGAGGGTGGGATTTGGTCCTAATGTCTTACTGGTGGTGGTAATCTCATTAGTTACCCATATTATGGTTGTACTTGCTACTTATCTATAAGCCTGAGACTCCTATGTTTACCCATATGGCGTCGATTCTCGTACTTGAATTCTTCTATTAGATACTACCTTAGTTTCCTTCTTTAACTTCATTCCTGATTAATTTTCTAAATATTGATCATATTACCTCTCATTCTGAACCTCTTTTAGGGTTGTGCTCTTTGAAAACTCTATCATGCTGCCTCCGTAATTCTTTCTACTCATCTTAGTTGCTTAATTGTCTTAAGTCATTACTCTTCTGGAAAGTTCTACCTCAATTAGGATTGATTAAAGTATCTTTTTACTAATACTTTTAGATCGAATGTTTCTTCCTTATTATTTCTTCCATTCCGATATAAAAGGGGCTCTTTATAAATCATATATCTACTTCTTGTGGTCGTTCTCTGCATTTCTTACTCGGATTCCTTATTTCACTAAACCTTCACTTTCTCAAATGGTGTCCGTTCTACGATAGGGCGGTTTATTTCTTTTAGACCTAGCTAGTCATACAGTGAATTCCATTCACTCCATCTTATCCAAGATATTACGATCTCGGTGAAACACGACCTCCTATCGCACTTGCATAAGTATCCAATACTTATATATATGAGAACTATGTCGTTGTGCCCTCACAACGCACACAAGTGCAATACTAGCCTATTCCGCATTATCGATGTCCAGTCTCGATAATACTACGGCTAGGGATATTTAATGATTAATCATTCGGGGACTGATACTGTCTCATATCATTCTCAGTCCAGGAACTAATCATAGGGACCTCTCTTCATTTATATATTTATGGTGATCTAATCACAAATGATGAGAGTGCAATTTCCTTGTCACATAGTCAATTTGCTACAACAACACAATGATCTGTGCAAATAGTGACGCTATGGGTCATTTTGTCCAACAATCTCCCACTTGGCACATAGCCAGTCACTCAAGTGTCCTACACTCGAACTATGTACGGTTCGCGCTCAAATTGCTGAAGAAAGATTTTCGTCAGCGGATTTGTTTGATTATCGTTTGACGTGATTTATACGATCATCACATCGCCACGATGTATGATCCGAACGAATCAGATGATATAGAAGTATATATCTGGATCGTTGATGAGACCTTCAATTCTTTAGCTTGTGCTGACGCCTAGCTCAGCTGCTAACAGAACTATATCTAATCTAATTAGATTTATTTTCGATCCAAATGGCTTCTATTGCTGCCTCAGCTGCAGCAATAATCCGCATTTGTTGTTTATTCGGCAACAGTTATCTTGCTTGGAAGATTTCAAGCTCACTGTCCCGTTATTCAAACTTTATAGTACCGTAGTATTTAATTGTTTGGAAACTTGCAGCAGTGATCCCAGTCACTTCAAGTTCTCCTTCTCTATAGTTTAAGACAACATCTTAGTTCTATTAGATACTAACAGATGTTCTTAATCTTCAATCCAGTGACTATCACTTGGATTGACCTGATCGTGACTCCATATGCTCGAAGCGTATGAGACACCCTATCAAGTACATTTTAAATGTACAATTTCCAGAGAGTGTTAACCAACTCCAAATCTATCCCAGTAGATCTTTATTCCTTGAATAAAGGTTGTTACTCCCCAGAATTCTACGGAGAATTTCTATTGAAAGAATATCTATGAAAGCCAAGCTTTCACCAATTGTTTTATGGGAATTCAAATGTCAGTGCGCTCTCCCACTAACCTCCTTATATACACAAGAATTATTTCATTTTGAGTCAAATCATAAACCATTATGATTATTTCAAAGCGTCCGTTCCAAGAACCTTATGCTTGCTTCAATCCAAACATGGATCGAGTAACCCGCAAACCTTGTTTGTCGGTTATACAAAATCGTCAGGATGTTGTAAACATCCTCCAAAAGGTTTTCTTTTCAGGAAAACGATTTTGATCTATAACTGACACATTTCATAAATGAAATACGCAGTTATCTACAAGCATCTTCAAAATGGATTTACCATGGCAACAGGTAAAAGGTCGAACCGTTATTAACACAATGTTGATAACGATACCTTTCCGTCAAAAGCCCAGCTTTGTACGTTGGTATGTTGCCTTCCATGTATGTCTTCCTTGAAGACGTTTAATGTACCAATAGGCATAATGTCTTGTGGTACAACAACTAGTATTCAAAAATAGTTGTTATACATGGAATCCATTTCGGACTCATGGCACTTTGCCATAATAGGGAGTCGATACCTCGTATCACTTCCTCAAAAACGTAGTCGGATGTATACCTTCATAAGATTGACATCTTTATTAGGTTAGATCAGAAACCCATACCCTAGGTTTTTTTCTGACTCTTTCCGATCTACTCAGTTCTTGTGTATTCGAAGATTAATGGTACAGATTCATTATTGATGAACTGTTTGTGTTCCATAAGGACTTCGTGCCTTGAACAGTATTACTCGATTTTCATCGAGTATCACTATCCTCCCACTGACCACTGCATATCGGTATTCCTCTCAGGAAAACCGCATGGTGAGCAACAATTACATTGTTCTCATGTGAGATTTATAAGTACTATACTTATGGTTTCCCTTAGGATAACCTATATTGGCACTTATCCAATTTGGGTTCTTAGTTTGGTATCATCCAAACGTTATGCCTGGCATACCCAAATTATCAGGAATGAGAAACCCCGTTTCTTTCCTGTTCATATCCTATATGACATCTGTCAAACAGATTTATATGGAACCTTATTCTAAATAAGTTTTGCACTGTTAATACATATCTTATTGAAGGAAACAGTAGCTCAGAGCGACTCGTAATAAACCTTATCATGTCCAACAAAATTCGGTTTTAGTTCGGACACATCGTCTAACTGACGTGTCTCGTGAGGAGTCCTCATATGAAAGAATATCGTACTCTTTCATGTATGTCTGAAACTTACTACTTAAGTATTTTCCAATACGGTCTTACCGTGGTGGAATAATACTATAACCGATCTGCTTTTCTACTTCGTGTCGAAACTTCAAAAGGTTTACGATCTGTGTTCTTCAAAAGAAACACATAACCATAACGCGAGCTGCTACATCCGTCAAGGTCACGAAATATTCATGTTCACATCTAGTCTAGCTAGATATGGGCCCACAAACTTCACCATGAATAGGGCTAACAGATGGTGACCTTTATATATTACCAAGTAAATAGTATTTTAGGTATTTTACCTAACAAACTAGATTCGCAGACCTTATTTGAATAGTCAAATCAGTCCTAGTACCCACTCTTCAAAAGTGTGGCTATACGAGTCTGGTTTAATTGTGTCCTAACAACAATGCCACAAATAAGTCTCTATTGATCAAATCAATTTGAGCTATTTATTTGTCATTTTCATATGTTTGAGATTTTATTTATATTCAAAATATAAATTCTGTTATTTACATCTAATGTATATATCTCAGAATCATCTTTATATAATAAAACACTTAGTGTTCTATAATATAAAGGTTTTATCCGTAACGGATTAAACACTGATATAGAGATGATGTCTCTAGTCAAACTAGTTACATTATAACAGTTCCTAATTTAAGTACATACCCAAAGGTTAGTTCCTAAACTTAGGTATCTACAGTCGAAACAGCGACTTTCGTCCCGTTTCCGATTTGCAGAGAAATCTTGGCTTGAAGTCAGTATCCAGCTCATAGCGGATTCTGAACATCAATACATATATTTTATGTACCACACTAAGTATTTAAAATCTAATTTCAATACTAGTAGTGAACATAACTTTGAAAAATATTTTAAAGTAAGAGCCTCACCCTTTCTTTAATTCCTTCGTGTCTTTTGAAAGGGTATTTAGGGGGTGAGGGGTCCGGTAACGCAGCGGAAGCGGTGAAAATCCGATTTTCAGATTTCAAAAATTTTTCTCGGATAAATTAAATAAACATATTTATTTAATATTCCAATAATCAAATTATGAAAGATAAATTCAATAAACACATTTTTAAGTGAATTTACCGAAATACCCTTGCTTTGTATTTTTGTCCGTTTTAGTCCGAAATTGATCCAATCAATTTTGAATGATTCTAAATCATTTCTAGGATGAACTTATGATGTTCAAAACATCAAAACACCAAATCAACCAAAATCCCCAATAATTCCTCACAAAGCCGAGAGCACCATTTGGTGCCCAAGTGACCATTTGGTCATTTCATGTTTCAAAACTCATTCAAATGAAATCCAATCAACATGAAACTTTGCTGCATCATATACACACCCAAATGCTCAACATATATGAAAACCCCCAAATTTGGAATTAGTTAGAAACCCTAATTTTTCAATTTCCACAAATTGGACAAATTAGGCTAATTACATTAAATCAAATGTTTCAATCATCAATCTTTCATCCAATTCAAGTTCAAACACAATGAAACAACTCAAGATCAAATCTAGGTCATTTAAGAGTGGGTCAACAACTCTAGAATAGCAACATGGTTTCCAAAACCTTAAAAGAATCTTTATAACTACAATAGTTACAAGCTTTCTTCATCACAATGCTCAACACTTTCAACCAAATTTCCATCATCAAAAACACAAGAAATAATGAAAATAATAACTTAAGAACATCACAAGATGTTGCCTAGATCCTAAGGAACAAATTCCTTTCTAATAGTAAGTTTGAAAAACTTACAAAATCCAAGCTTTCTTTGAGTTTTTCTTTTTCTCCTTCACTTTGCTTTCTTTGTTTTCTTTAATGGTGTTTGTTGTAAAGTGTATTAGGTTATCTAATGCAAATGAAATGAAAACAATATATACTTGTTGAAAATAAGCCCTTGGCCGAAAATCATCAAGTGTATATAACAAATTTTAATTTCATTTGACATTAATTTGATAAAGTTAATCAAATATCTAAAAACACTTTATTAGATATTTATAACTTAGTCAACAAAGGCAACTAATCCATTTAAATCAAATATCCTAAGTTAAGATATTTATATTTTAATTAATTTAATCATTTAACAATTAAATAATTAATTAATTAATCAAATACAAATATATTAAACATATGTATAATATTTACATTAAATATTAAAAAACATATATTCATTTAGGATAAAAGTCAAATAACTCATTTTGACTATTAATTAATGTGTATTTAAATTAATCAAGTATTAAATGTAAATACACAATAATTACGTAAATGACTATCGGGTCCCTTTTGTACGTATCTTGCGTTTAACCTTTAAACGACTTTATAAATAATCAATATTATTTATTTAATGTTGCTCTAGTGCTCTACGAGTATGTTTCATTATTGAGACTCTCTAGGTTCAGGTATATCCGTCACGAAATCAAATTTCATGTCCATAATCTATCCACCCGTAGATTATAACGATCACGGATAATCTCGCTGAACCATACAGGTCGAGGTCATGGCCAAATGTTAATTCCTCCGTCACAGGTATCCGGATAAATCCCAGAGATATAGATGTAAACGTCAAATCTCTATCGGATTATCCAGTCGACTATTCTATTAGCAATCTCAAAAGAATGTTTAGAACTAGCTTCTAACTTACCACGGGCCCATGGTTTTATCTGATTGCTAATCATATGGACTACCTAGGCTCTGGTACACAGAACTGACGGATCCTATCTTGATACACATAGGACACCCTGAGGATCTATCTACACCCAACGAACAGGCGGAGGTCTGATCTAAATAGATCGGTGACGTGACTGCCGTCTAAGTGTAGAAGATGTCTCATGTGCCCACAATGGCATCTCAAGTCTAAGAATCACAAGTGCTACTCAACCCAAGAAGATTCTTATTGACGCTGGTGTACCATCCATTAAGAATCTTCGGTGAGTCGTTCAGTGTTTATCCACTATAAACACCTACACGTCTATACTAGTCTCCAAGACTTATGGTTCATGAGAAACCATTGGAATCATATATTCCAGTATACGACATGTAACGGTCTCAACGGGTTTACTATACTGACCAAGTAGTGTAAACCTTGACCAGGAACTGTCTGAGAATGACAACGTCATGATACGACTCAATGTCTGTTGCGACGCTTTTGCAACTGTACCATGACTAATCATTCTAAGGTCATTACGTCTTTACCATATAGAAAGATAGATTAGATTTATAGAAACTGCATATATTATTACTGATAATAACGTTTTACAGAAGTATTTAACAAAAAATACAACCGGGAATGGCGCTCTGAGCACCAACCCCTACATCTTCCATATCCAAATGGTAGTCACTTTGGGATATGTCATTTATCTTTTCAATATTTCACAACCTTTGGCCAAGCCTTGGGTTTCGGAATATCGAAACGATGTGCACTTTGTGCAACACGCCCAATTGCAAACTTTGACTTTTCACCTCTAGAATAGTCAAATCAATTCTCTAAGAATTATTAATTGCAATTTAATACTTTTAAATCTAAAATAGATTTATGATAAGTATATTAATTAAGCACTAAAGTTCATCACATAAATCTTCCAAAGATTTATGCTCTACTTATTTGCTTAATTATGGCCTAGATATAACAAGTTATTTTATCCAAAAAAGTAACCTATTATGTATTCCCAATATGAAAATTAAATCATTTAAAACATTTAATCCAAGGATTATATATTTTAACATTCAACTTAAACAATTCTATCTTGATTTCAATAGTCCAACTATTTAATCAATTTTAATAAGGTACTATTTATTATAATGATTACAATAATCCAATTATTTAATCAACTATAATTTTAAAATTGATTACTATAATCTAATTATAAAATCAACTATCATTTAATTCAATTATATTGATTACTATAATCCAATTATAAAATCAACTATCTATTGAATGAGTTTGTATATAGTCCAACTATATATATATTTAAAACAACTTAAATATTAGTCCAACTAATACTTTTAATTAATAAGACGAGTAAAATATAGATGAGCACGTTTAGCGAGTATTCGAACGAATGTTGCAAATTCAATACTTGCCTCCCACTATTTTTCGTCGAGCCTCTAACCCTCTGTCGAGTACTCGGGAAACCGTGTTTCCTAGTGGGCTAGGATCCCGTTAAATATCACACAATCTTGACTTTGGCCAACAAATTGTATGATAATTAACTAGGTAGATCTCGAAGATCAATTGGATCTCATCCAACTCCTAGATCCAGTAGGTGGACATCCAAGTCCCAAACATATATCTTATATATGCCTATACATCGAATGTATACCCTAACCTTTTTCCTCTGAATCAACTAGGCCTTGGCTTTGGCACAACAAACCTAGTGATCCCAGTCAAGCGCGGACCCATTGACATGGAAGCTTCGTAATCAATGTCAATGGACAAGAAGTGGTCTTGACTTTGGCCAACAAACCACAACTTGGACACGACACCGATATGGAACAAAGCCTCGTAATTCAAGCACATCTTTGACGGACAAGGGCTTGACTTTGGCCAACAACCCCTGCCAATCTCGGATTTTGAGCAAGAATCACTCAATGGAAGGAAAATAAACGCATGATATTTAACGAGGGTTTTTCGCGTGCAAATTGGCTTCCAATTTAATTATCTTGTTAAGGTCTCATCATCATACACCCTCAAACATGCATTCTAAATACATAATAAAGCGAGTATGAAAATAAATAATAATGATATGCGGATGGATACTTAACACATTGATCCTAGATCAAATCTCTCCATTTCTCACTCAAGCTAGCACTAGTATTACTTCTACCCGTTACACTACACTTCTAAAGAAACCTCATATACATAGAGGGAATAGGTGAGAAGAGAATACAAAGAGAACAGAGGTGATAAGGCTGGACACGCAGGTCCAATTTAATAAATCGAATTTATTTCAACAATTTCTAAAATTTCCCACACGACTAATATCCATCCGATATACATTATTCATTCAACACAACCATGTATTCACACACATAAGCATGCTATCAATCAATCTAATCAAATTAATTAAGTGATCATCCAATGTTCAAACAACGATTTGATTTTGTTCGAGTCAAACTCATTTTTGCGAATAAGTACTTAAAGTACGAATTCATGAATTAAATTAAACTACATCATTAAATCTAATTTAACATGTATTTAATACTAATTCACTATTCAATTCCAAATTAAATATTACACTTTTATTTAATAAACCTTTTACGATTTAAATTCCAAATATAATCGTAACGCGTCTCAAAGACCGATTAATATCCAATATTAATTTAATTAAAGTCCAATGGGCTTTTAATTAATTTCTTCAAGGCGTGGACTTTTGGTCAACTCGGGTCAAATCCGCAACCAAAGTCCAATCCGGGAATTACCCCATAAGCCTTTAAATTAATTTTTTGGCCCATTAGGCCCAATTAAACATTAAAGGTTCATTAAGTCGTATTTGGGCTTTATGGTTAAGGTTTTGGGCCCAATTGGATCCAATCCATTTAGCCTAAACCCAACTTGATAAAATCAAGCCCAATAGGCCCAAATACAACATTAAAGTCCAATTTCCAAAATTAGGCCCAATAATTAAATATACAAAATCCAATTTCATATTCAATAAACTAAAGTGTATTACATGATTAATCAACTAAATCAATATTTCTAAAACACCATATAGTCCAATTAATCATGCTTAATTCATTTTTATATGTCCAACACACAAATTGAAAAATCAAACCCATTTACATGCTACAAAGCTCTCGGCCAAGGAGGGATTTTGTGTCCGATTTGGTTTCAATCCAATCGAACCCACAATCGACATCAAATCACCATCCAATTTGATTTCATACACATCCAATGTCACAAAATCAAAATTACCAAGACATTAGGGCATTATACCTATTCGGCCAAGGTGATTAATTTAGGGATTTTTATCCAATTCAAAATTAAATCCAATTCAATCTCAAATCAACATCATCCTACATCATTATAACTCATCCAATGAATTAAAATGAAAAAATCCAAGATTTCCAAATATCCATCACATTCGGCCAACATAAGATTTTGGGGTTTTTTGTCCAATTCAAAGTACTATCCAATTGACCTCAAATTAACATCAAACATTATGATTCCAATTCATCTAATGAATCAAAAAACAAAATTTCCAAGAACCCAAAATCAATATAGCATTCGGCCAACATCACAAATTTGGGCAAAATTGATCCAATCACATTTTGTTGAAATTGATCAAATCAATCTTCAATTAAAGATCATTTAAACATGCTCAATTAATCAATTTAACCAAATCATGCTCAAAATCAAAATACCCAATATTACATTCATATTCGGCCAAGATGAAAAATTTGGGGAAAATAATTCCAAATCATTTTTCAACAAATTGGTCCAACCAAAATGAAATTAAACATGTTATAAGCATACTTAAACAACCAATTTATTCAAATCATGCTCAACAAACATTTACCCAAATTTTAAGCCCTAAAATTTCATGCTTGAACCTATAGCTCTTGATGCCATTGTTGGTAAAAATCTAGGTCCCAAGATCAAACAAGACATGAAAAACTTGCATGAATACACCAACGAAGATAGCGGAATACTTACATTGGTTGGTTGAGTCGATTTGAAGACGAATGAACCCAAAAAACGCACTGCCATGGAAGCCCACTGCATGCAGTCCACTGCCTCCAAAAACAGAATTTTGAGATGAGAAACGCAGCTCCTAGCTTCGTTGGATGGATCCCGGCTCATGGTCGAACCTCCCTACCACCTTCTCAAGACTCGTAAGTGTGCTAGCACTTGAATTTTCACCATGAAAACCCACTCTTGCTTCCCTTTTATTCACGCCCAAACTGGTTCAAAACCAGTGAAGAAAAGGCTTTTTGTGCGTGAGAGAGAAGAGGAGAAATAAGAGAGAGAATTGTGTATATGTTATCACAAAAGTGGTATAACATTTGTTTATATATTTTTCCAAAAATAATAAATGTTTTACCATTTAATTTGCTTTCAAAAAATAAATTAAATCTATTGTAATATCCTTGAGTGTTCCACACTCCAAAGTCAAAAGTCCATCAAGTCACATCTACTTTAATAAAGTGACATGTTGTGTGTCTTTCACTCAACCCATCAATCAAATCAATAAATCACTCAAAGTGACTTTTGATTTGACGCTTGATGTGACGATTGATTTGACGCTTGATGTGACTTGTGTCGCCGCACTCGAATTCGAAATACGAATGCTCTCGCAATCACACTCGGGCTCGGGTTCGTTAATTCCCAATTAGTGAGTTTTTCGTCGCGCCGTAGTTAAATGATTACGCCTAGCGAATTCATTATTCACGTCGCTAACGAATTAATTCTAAATTAATTCGTTCGCCCCAATTAAAATCTAATTTTAATTCTGCGTCGAAATCTAATTTCATTTAATATATCGAATATATTAATTTAATCGATTAATTCCAAATTAATCGTTATCTCTCTCTTGACGATATTTTATCCTAGATAAAATATCTCCGTAATTAATCCTAGATTAATTTTCTCTCTCTTCTATATAATCCCAGATTATTCAAGAGTGCGAGTTTTGCGTCATCGGTGGATTATCGGGAAGCGACCCATGAGATCCCCGGATAAGTTGGCAGTAAATACGGTCGTCGGAGTATCCGAATCACGTACGTACCAAGTACTACGTTCTACCGATTTACGAGACAAGGTCGACTCCTAGCAAAGCACCAAGTCTTCCCAATTCTCCGGACATATCCAATTAAGAATATCAGAGATCTGTTATCAAGCGTAGTATACGAATGTATTGTGTCCATCGGCCCAGTATCGGATAGTCACGTGCTAGGGTTGGGGCTGGATAAGTGTCTGCCCCGTCTGAAGCACATATCGGATGTCTGGTAACATAGTCTCTATAATCGGATAGTTATGACCTGGTCACAATATCCCGATTGGTTGCGCAACACTCAAGAGCACTAGTACCGTATCCTGCGTGACATCATCTCCATAATGACTGAAGTGACACTTCCGTCTCGACATCACACCCAATACACTACGACTTTCTGATAAACCCAGAAGTGGTGTACGCAGAACCGGTTAAAGCCTGTACCACCAAGACTAAAGTTTATCGATTATCGTAAGTATTAGCGATGTAAGTCTCAGGTTAAGACTATACACACCTACCTTGATTTCGGCCTCCCATAGACACATAGTCATAATACCAATGGGATTCCGAGGGGTCTATCCAGAGCGAAGCTGTTTCCCGTACCATCGGTGAAACACGACCTCCTATCGCACTTGCATAAGTATCCAATACTTATATATATGAGAACTATGTCGTTGTGCCCTCACAACGCACACAAGTGCAATACTAGCCTATTCCGCATTATCGATGTCCAGTCTCGATAATACTACGGCTAGGGATATTTAATGATTAATCATTCGTGGACTGATAATGTCTCATATCATTCTCAGTCCAGGAACTAATCATAGGGACCTCTCTTCATTTATATATTTATGGTGATCTAATCACAAATGATGAGAGTGCAATTTCCTTGTCACATAGTCAATTTGCTACAACAACACAATGATCTGTGTAAATAGTGACGCTATGGGTCATTTTGTCCAACAGGTTTATCATCAAAGTTTTTCTGATATTCTAACTTTCAAGATATTACTCCTTACTATTAACGTCAACCCTAACTACTTGGTTCTGGTCATTGCTAATATACTTTTCATTTCTTCTTTGATGAAATTTTCAATCTTATCTCAATGCTGAGAAGTTTGCTATCCATAGAACTACTGAACTTAACTATGGAAAGTTTATTTTAGTACTTGTATACCTCTATCATTATTTATTTAATATATTCTCTATTATCGTCTTACTTCGACAGTTTTATCTCAAGTATTCTATTTGTCTTTTATCTTCTTCCCTGCTCTATTCTATACTTGGAACTTTCGTGATCTATGTTTATGTTTCCTTTTCCAAAGGGTATCGACTTTTAGATGTCCCTAGACGTGTCTAGCACCGATTCTTTCACAATTTGTTATTGCTTGACTAATACTTTCTCTCTTAATCATCTCGTATAGACTATCTTTCTTCTAAATCTTGTACTTAGTACCATTTTCTCCTTTTACTCCGTCCTTATACTAAATCTGAAGGTTTTATGTTTCAGTCCTACTTTCTCTAAGTATACTATTATTTCCGGGAATATTTTTAAAGTAAAAATCGAGGTCCATCTTTACTGTTGTATTCTATCAAGGGTTGGGAGGGTGGGATTTGGTCCTAATGTCTTACTGGTGGTGGTAATCTCATTAGGATTGATTAAAGAATCTTTTTACTAATACTTTTAGATCGAATGTTTCTTCCTTATTATTTCTTCCATTCCGATATAAAAGGGGCTCTTTATAAATCATATATCTACTTCTTGTGGTCGTTCTCTGCGTTTCTTACTCGGATTCCTTATTTCACTAAACCTTCACTTTCTCAAATGGTGTCCGTTCTACGATAGGGCGGTTTATTTCTTTTAGACCTAGCTAGTCATACAGTGAATTCCATTCACTCCATCTTATCCAAGATATTACGATCTCACGGATTTTATCTAGGTTCCGTTAAACTCCTTAGTTTGGCTATTTAGCCATCTCGTGATCTATCCACTCTATTAGATACTCTTCTTTACTTGTTTAACTTCTGCTGAACTCTATTTGTAACATCCCCAATCCGGGAGATGTTACCGGCATGGAATTGACCATATTATCCCCCCGAGCCTCTGACTTTTGAACTATGAACAACATAGATACTTTTTTTCTTGAAAACTACTTCTATTTGAAATTTCTGAAAACTTTCGTAAAATAGTTTCTTATGAAAACTCTTTCTTGAAATCATCTTTTCTGCAAAGATGTCTCTGAAAATCTATTTCTGGAAAATCTTTATCTGAAAGTCTTCTGAAAACCTGACGCATGGGGGCGTTACGTATAAGTTTAGTTACATTTCAGTTTCAATCCAGAATGTTAAGGACCACCCTAAGAGTTTCATATTAAGGCACATACGCGCAATATGAAAAGTCACAAGCATAACACGTCATATGGTGTTGATGGATTAGTAGAATTCAGAAGTTTAGTCTAACCTCGAAACATGTCTCATACCTTATATTCTAATTGAGTTTCTCAATTATAGATCATCGCAGGAATCATATCATTCTCCGATGAAGCGAAGTAACACCAACTAGATCTTAAAATCTGTTAGGGGAAAATCTTTCCTTAAGTTGATTTTCATTATATTATTTTTGATATCAGACTTACTTTTCCGCATATAGGGTGTTAGCCGAGTTTACTTTCAAATTTTTTTGGTAAAAGATGATTTGAGAAATGATTTAGAAAAGTGATGATTTTATGTTTTCGAGGCATGGGGAAAAAACCCACCTCATTATATAACTTGACTCGGATATGGAATTGACGGATTCAGATATTGTGTACATGCAGTTCAGGACTAGGGATGACAGACGCCCCTAGATCATAGATTCAGAGTCTGGAGGGTAGCATCGACCCGCACCCCCGGCTCTAGATTTCTGGCTTGAGGGATGACGATACGTAACGCCTCAAGATCACCAAATTTTAGGGCTAGAGGGACGGTTATACGTAACGCCCCTAGAACCTCGTTTCAGGGACAGGTATGGGCATACTTTGAAGGACGGCGATACGTAACGCCCCAATATCATGGATTTGCACTCCTAGCTCTAGTTAGGTGTGTGGGGGATGGTGATATGTAACGCCCCCATGCGTCAGGTTTTCAGCAGACTTTCATATAAGGAGTTTTCATAAACAAGATTTTCAGAGACAGCCTTACAGAAAAGATGATTTCAAGAAAACGTTTTCATAAAAAATCGTTTTATGAGAGTTTCAGAAATTTCAGACCAGAAATAGTTTTCGGAAAAGATTTCCAGAAAGAAAGTTATTTCAAGTAAGGAAAGAGATTTCAAAAGAGATGATTTGAGATAAATTTGATTTTAGAACCATGGATCTATAAAAAATAATTGAGTTCCTAAGTTATTTTTAATCGTCCACTCACTTAGGTCGTTCAAATGATCTAACCCCCCCACTCCTAGTGTTTTATTTTGCAGGTTTACCCGGAGGATGAGATCGAGAGGATGGATACCAATGGCAGTCATTAGGGTGTTCGATCCACCAAGCCAAGTCAGAAATAGGGTTCAGTCAAGTCGAGTAAAGTACAGTTCCAAATATTTGTATAGTAAAGTTGTGTATAAGTATTTGTGTATGGAGTTGTTAAGATTATTGATGTTGAGTATTCAGTTGTCTAGGTACTGTTTTACATTCTATGTTATGGATCTAAGCAATGGTCTCATATATGAGATTATGTTTGAGAAAAGAGTATCAATGTTGTTCGTAGTTAGAAAGTCAAAGGCTCATGGGAATAGTATGGCCCATTCTTTGTAACATCCACAATCTGGAGATGCTACCGGCAGGGAATAGGATGTACCATTCCCATGAGCCTCTGAGTTCTCACTATGAAAAACATTGATACTCTTTTCAAATATAAACTCATATATGGGACCATTGCCCAAATCCATGACATTGAATGTAAAATAATACACACATAACTGAACACTCAACATCACCGACCTTAACAACTCTATACATGTATACTCATACATAACTTTATTATACAAATATCTAAAACTGGACTTTACTTGACGTGACTGAACTCTATCTCTGACTCGGCCTGGTGGACCGAACACCCTAGTGACTGCCATCAGTATCCTTCCTCCTGAGCTCGTCCTTCGAGTAATTCTACAAAATAAAGAAATTAGGAGTGGGGGTTTAGATCATTTGAACTATCTAAGTGAGTGGACTGGTTAAATTTGAAACTGAAATACTTAATTGAAATCTCATAGTTCTGAAGTCGAAAATCACTTTAAGAAACCTGATTTTTCTGAAAACTCTTTTCAGTTTGGAAAACTCTAAATCCTTTCTATAAAACTGAGCTTTCTTGAAAATTCATTCATAACTCTTGTCCATATCGAAAATCATGTCTCTAGAAAAATTATCTCTGAAAACTCATTTCTGAGAAATCTGTTTTCCGAAAACCTTTTTTTGAAAATCTGTCTCTGAAAACTGTCTCTGAAAATTGTCTCTGAAATATCTATCTTTGAAAAAAAAAACTCTGGCGCATGGGGGCAATACGTATCGCTGTCTCCCTATACGCCTAACTAGAGTCAAGAGTGCAAATTCATAACATTAGGGCGTTACGTATCGCCGTCACCCAAAGCATGCCACTACATGTCCCTAAAACTAGGGTCTATGGGCGTTATGTATCGATGTCTTCTAGCCCTAGAATCTGGTAGTCTTAGGGTGTTATGTATCGTCGTACCCTAAGCCACAATCTAGAGCCGGGGGTGCGGATCTATGCTACTCTCCAGACTCTGAATCTAGGATCTATGGGGATCTTTCATCCCTAGTCCTGAACAGCATGTACACATAATATCTGAATCCGTCAATTCTATATCTGAGTCAAGTTACAAACTGAGATGGGTTTTTCCTTCATGCCTCGAAATCACTGAAATCATGCTTTTGAAGTCATCTTTTTTCTAAATCATTTCTCAAAGCATTCTTCATAAAAATAAATTTGGCTAACGCCATAAATATAAAAAATAAAAAATAAATCTGATATTTAAGTACAACATAATATAAAAAGATCAACTTAAGGAAAAAGTGTCCACTCACTGATTTTGAGTCCCGTTAACATAATTTCACTTCACCGAAGGAATTTATGCTTCCTACTATAACCTTTATAGGTAGATAGATTAGAATAAGAATCATGGAATTACTTTGAATTTATCATCACTATATGATATCCTACATTTGTGACATGATAAATTACGTGTATATGAGATGATGTGAAACTCTAAAGGTGGCCTCTAACATCTTAGGTTGCAATTGGAAGGGTTAAATCTGATTCTGGAAATTGGTCGTACGTCGCGAAGCCAGACGTTACACGTCACGATGCCAGACGTTACACGTCGTGACGCCAGACATTACGCGTCACGACGCCCACTGGTTCAGACCTGAAGCAGAGCCTCTACTTGCTTCGAGTCGCGACGCTGAGCTTTTAGTGTCGCGATGCCCACTCGATCAGACTTAGGCAGTGAGCATCTTTTGATGATGCGTCGCGACGCCGGGTGTCGAGAGTCGCGACGCTTCCTGATTTCAAGGCCCAAAACTAACTCCTCAAAGACAATGCTCAATAACTCTCATACCACCACTCTAACACCCTTTTATAAGTACTTTTCCAAAATCCTACATCAATACACAATAAGCATATTCAATTCCCAACTTCTTTATAACCAATTATCCACCTCAATACACAAGAAAGATATTCAATCCTCCTCAACACATTCACACACTCACAAAGACCTCAATTCATGTTAATACTATCATAACACTCTCCAAAATGCATGTAAGCAACTAAATCAAAGCCAATTAGGCAATTCCAAATCCTAGGATTTATAAGGTTCGAATTTGGACTTCTAAATTTCAAGCTTACAACTAAAATTAGAGGAGGAAAAGAGGACAAAGAACTTACTTTGTATGAGATGAGCTTGGAACCATCACTTGTTGCATCTAAATTAGCTTGAGAAAGAAGAGGAAAATTTGAAGAACTCCCCATGGTGCTCACGTTTTTTGGCCTTAAGGAAGATAAATGAATAGTCTCATATTTATAGGGAAATGCTAATTTTTGAGTAAATAAATAAGTGGTTGGATTTGTACCACATTGCCCATTCTAGTCCTTTCTCGAAATTACTGTAGTAGCCCATACATATCGATTTTTAACTTACTTCTGGTTCGAATTTGGAAAACTGTCCAACGTAAAAGTTGTAGTTCTCGGCCTTAGCTTTCCGACGATATAAAATTCATAAAACACGGAGCTCGTATGAGAAAGTTATGACCCAAATACCATGGACTGTCGGAAGTGAAACATCGTACCTTCTTGTATCGGAATCTTGAAGAATTTACTGATTATCACCAAAGTCATTTCATGAGTATATATGTGTCCAAACATAATTTATATTATGTAACACTTGTCCCGCAATATAACAGTAGTCGAGATTACTGGTCGTTATAAACGATCACAGTCAGAAAGTCAGAGGCTCGGGGGATGGATAAGGTTATCCACTGTCGGGAGCATCTCTGATGAGGGGGATGTTATAGTTAATTTCATATTCTATTTTAGGTCTGAAAAATTCAGAATTTTTGTAATGAAAAATATGATGTTTAAATATATTGGATGTGTATTGAGCATTAGAATAATTTGCGGAAATTATTTCGGAGTGAAAATACACAAAAACGATGAAAACGATGTTACCATGTAACTTTTGAGATAACCGAATAACGGATTCCCAAACAGTGAATTGGTCACTATTTAGGCAGCACGTGAACTGCCCAAGTACTATTGGGGCTGACCTGGGCAGCCCCGTGTAGGGCAGCCCCGTGTAGTATTGGTTGGTCGGTTCGGTGGTAAACGCGTTTTATGCTATTTTACGAAAAAAAATATTTTTGTAAAAATTTCACAATGTTCTTTAAATTATTTATGTCGTTATTTGATATCGTATAAAATATTTAGGTGAAATATGAATGAATTATTATATTTAATATTAAATAATTTATTCAATAAATTTTAAAATTTTAAAATTATAATTTCAAATCACACTTCCGCCGCTTAAAACCCCAAACAGCTTGTCCACTTGAAGGGGAAATGGTAACAAACACAAATTATATTTCATATCTGTACTTCATGCTAGAGGTTTTGAATCAAGTAATCAGCCGGGGCATTGAGTCCCATGTTTTGCCCATTATCATTTATAACTTCACATATGTTCATCTTCAGGTTGAGATAATCTAAATAATATTTTAATTGCAGTCCACATGGGAGCTATTTAATTCATCATTAAAGTTCTTTAAATTTTCTTTGCATATGTGCCTAATTTGTTTCCAAAAGCTAAATTCATTTAGTTATAGAATAGTTTAGGGGTGTACTAGCTAGGTATAATTAAAATATATTTATGACAAATATAAATAATATATCTCATATTTTTGGGTGTCAATTAACTCAATTGCAAAAATCTTTTAGGTGAATAATAAGAGTTCTAGAATTCGAATCATGTGATGAAAGGAAAATAGTTTTCGCCAACCATCCATGACCTAAGTTTTTTTAATAGGTTTAAAGAAGGTACAAGTTTCTCCTTATATATGTACACAAACACATATGCATACATTGAAGAAGAGAATCCGAATGCATGGACGGAGCCAGAATTTTAATTGAGTGATGGCCTAATATGAAATAATTACTATGAAAAATTATAATAAAAAGTCAAAGAATTGATAGATATTTCTTTTAGATATATTTTAAAACTGTCCACTACGCATTTTCATTTTCTGAACGTTGAATAATATCTTCATGTCTAACTTATTTTTCTCAAAGATACTGGAAAGCTCTTCTTTTTTGGCTGAGTATGACCTTTAAGCCAATATGCACGATGAACTGCATCTTGATTTTTGAGATGATAACTTGAGATTTCTTTTCGAAGGCATGGAATGGTTCCAAATATGACATTTGTTTAGGAGAATCATATTTGCCTTAGGAGTTGATGATCCTAGTTTTGGCCTTTTAATCAAATACTTTTTCATGTATGTTAAAAAAATCAAATCTTTTTCTCAAATTCCCTTTTCAAAAAATAAATTTTTAAAAAGGGAAAACACAAAAAATAAAATAAAATAAAATAAAAGCCATAAAATGAAGTGTTGCAGACGGACAAGAAGCTATCATCTCTATAACAAATAACATGGAAAGATCCCTAGACGATGGGCAACAAGAACAAACCCATTTGTGAATAATTTTATATATCCTTTTAACTTATGAATTAAACATTTTGCAGAAAAGCAGTAGCTGTCATGCACGTCACGTACTACATGCATGTGCTTCTCTTTGATTTTCACATGCATCTCTACGTACGCTCACATGTTTTTTAATATAATATTTTTTGCTTTTATTTCATTTTTATTTATATTATATATATATATATAAATATGCGAATATTACTCCCGAGAAAATCCTCTCTTAATAGTGAATTTGTTTGGTTATGAGGGAACCAAAAGCAAATTTAGCAAAAGACAGATAAATACACCAATCAACAAGGAGATTTAATGTGGTTCGGCGGATCAGATCCAACATACGTTCACGGGCACAAAAACGGATGATACTTTTATTACTGAGATATGTTTCTCTGATATCTCGTGTGTTTACAAGTCTGATCGTGTGATCTTGATATTGATTCTGATCTCCCTCATATTAATTCACATACCTCTTATGCACACTCTACCCTCCTATTTATAATAGTGTAGAAATCAGATTCCTTCTCCTACAAGAATTTCCTAGTTGAAACTATTCCCTTTTCCCATAAGGTTTCCTAATCAAAACTACATTTACTTCTCATACCCTATTAGAATAGGATAACTTATCTCATTACCCCATAAGAATATGATAACTTATCCCCTTACCCGATAAGAATAGGATAACTTATCTCTGGAGCATATCTCGCTATCTGGTCGGTCTTCATGAGGTCGGTCATGATATTCTTTTGAACTGAGAACGCTGCTGTCGATCTGATAATGCCCGGTCATCCGATCTCAAGTGGTCGGGTTACCGCTCATAGGTGCTCGGACCCAAACTCATGTGGTCGGGTCGGTATTAGTGGTCTTGAACAAGAAGGGAGTTACCTTTTTACCTCTGCCGTACTGCTTAAATATCATAGTGCTTAAAAAACACCATCAACATATGTCCCCTAGTTCTCGGTAACAACGAGTTTGTGAGTTGATGCGGGGAACTATAAAAAAGATGGTGTGCCGATGAATCCGTCGGTGGTCACTTCAGGAACCGCAGAGAAAAACGCCTTGGCTGCAAATCTGGTCCTTCCTGCCACCTTCATGTGCTCAGTCAACAAGGATCCCGATATCTACTTGTGGAAAAAAATGCTTTGCCCTTATGCTGATGACGATCGACTCGGTGTGCCGTAACCCGACCCCGAGCTGAGAAGAACATTTGGCTCTGAGGGAATGTCACCTCCCCAGACCAATAGAGGGTCGACCATAGGGATATGCCCCGATCCCACGCCGATGATAAGTTTCTCGGTGGGACGTATCCCGACCCCGAGCTGAAGAAAGACTTGGCTCTAGGGGAATATTACATCATCAGTTCAAAGAAGCCGACTCGGTGGGACGTAACCTGACCCCGAGCTGAAACAAACATAAATCTTGGCGGTACAAGAGCAAACTCGAGTCAGAAAGAAACATCGGTCTCGGCGGTACAAGAGCAGACCCGAACCGGAAAGAAACATCGGTCTCAGTGGTACAAGAGCAGGCCCGAGCCGGAAAGAAAAATCTGACTTCGGCGGAATGAATCCAGCCCCGAGTCATTTAACCAAGTAGCCTCGGCGGAACGAATCCAGCCCCGAGCCGATTAATCAAGTGGCCTCAGCGAAACGAATCCAGCCCCGAGCTGATTAATCAAGTGGCCTCGGCGGAACGAATCCAGTCCCGAGCCGATTAATCAAGTGGTCTCGGCGGAACGAATCCAGCCCCGAGCCGATTAATCAGATGGGACTTATTCAGAATGGAAGTGAATCAACCTTTTGAAGCCCTACTGAGTCTGGCACGGGCGTCCCCATACCAGACCAGCGGAAAACAAAAACAAAACTCTGAAAAATAAAATTAAAGAGTGGGGGCGAATTAGCGCTTGTCCCAAAATAAAACGTTTCGCAAGTATAAACAACAATACGGATGCCTCAAAACAGCATCTTGCCTGAAGTCTCCAAAACACAATTCTAAATCTTTCAGTTCAGAGTCCCGGCGAACTAGGATTTGGATCAGATAGCGTTTAGAATGTAAGGGCACATCTTCTATACTTCAGGTCTCCATAGAGCATGTGTATCGTTCGAGGGCTCCTCCTTACAACGCTGGAGCAAGCATACGCTACGGGGCACAATCCTTCCCCGGGCTATACTTCTCTTGGATCCGAGTGATCAGATAGGTGGGGATCAGAGAGTGTTTCGAGACACCAAATGCATATTCCTCCTTGTGTTCGGTAACACTGGAGCAATCAAACTCCACGGAGGTATCACCCCTCCCCGTTCTATGCTTCTCTTGGATCCGTTAATCAGGTGGGTGGGGATCAGAGAGTGTCCGAGACATCAAAGGCATATTCCTCCTTGTGTTCGGTAGCACTGGAGCAAGCAAACGCCACGGGGGTATCATCCCTCCCCGTGTTATGCTTCTCTTAGATCCATCAATCATGTAGGTGAGGATCAGAGAGTGTCCAAGACACTAAGGGCATATTCCTCCTTGTGTTCGGTAACACTGGAGCAAGCAAACGCCACGGAGGTATCATCCCTCCCCGTGCTATGCTTCTCGCGGATCCATCAATCAGGTAGGTGGGGATCAGAGAGTGTCTGAGACACTAAGGGCATATTTCTCCTTGTGTTCGGTAACACTGGAGCAAGCAAACTCCATGGGGTACCATCCCTCCCCGTGCTATGCTTCTCGCGGATCCATCAATCAGGTAGGTGGGGATCAGAGTGTGTCCGAGACACTAAGGGCATATTTCTCCTTCATAAACTTTAACAATGACCATTTTTCCCTCGATACTCCCCTCATATTCTACTTCGTCTCGCCCACCCTCACCCCTTATTTGTAAATCTTGTAGACCCAGTAGGAAGATCGCACTTTTTATTTGCCATAAAAAGACCACCTTACTAAAAAGCAAGAGCGTCCAGATCAAGCAATTGGCGCTGGCCCAACCAACCATTTGCATCTTTATCAACAAGACCCCTCATCTCCATGTCACCATCTGCAGCACTCTCATCCTTTAGCCGGCGAGCCTCTTCAGTGATACTCTTCTCCAGGTTCTTTTGCCTCTCCTTAGCAGTAGCCCTTGTGGCGTGCAACTGGTCTAATATCATAGCCAAATCCGGACCCAAGCTCATCATTTCCTCTTCAATCTTCTCTTTCTCTTCTTGATCCTAGGCTCTTGCCAAACGAGTACACCATACAACTTTCAACCGGTTATGCAACAATAACTTAATGAGGCTGAACTTATCAAACTGAAGATGATAGAGCAGCTTATTCTCAACTTCCCCATCATCGCCCTCCACAAGTATCTTAAGAACCTCTTCTGCGAGCTTTTGGCACTGCTGTGGGTCAATCTGTTGGTCAAAAGCTTGAGAGATTTTCCTCTGAAGCCAATAGTCATCAATATCCTGGACATTAAGACTTGTGCCTTCATCGGCATCAAGTGACCCATCATCATCAATCCCACCGCCCATTTGCATAGCTCCAGAACCATGGGGCTCAACCACATCTTCATCCTCCTACACCATATCCAAATCACTCTCTTCCTCCTCATCATCCTCGTCAAACTTAACGGCCACACCCATATCATCATCAATATCAGAAGATTTAGCTCGTTTCTTCCTATAACCAGGATCCTGAGCAGAATCATGTAATATCTCCACATGAAAGCCTGGATACCATTTTTCTGCTTCCCTCTTCCACTGTCGCAAGAGTGTAACCGGGCAGACAACGATACTAGGTTTGTATATATTACTGAAATGCAATGCCCCAAGAAAAGATAAGACATGGATGATCTTTCCAAGGCCCATTTCATCTTCAATAACTCCACCTGCTCTTTGGCAATGCAATTCCCAGAGCCACTGCACTCCAACCTTTTGATAGTTAAAAAGGTTGCTAAAAATGGATTCTGGGATTTTGAGTGCACCTTCAAGTTTTACAAAAGGAGGTTTATTATCATCGATATTTTCAACATCCTCCTCATTTTCTTCCTCATAACTGGATGTGATCAAACTATTCCTTGAATCTCCATTTTTTTTAGACGGGTATCTTCAGAAGAAATGCGCTTTCTCCACTTCTTGTCAGGCAAAGGTCGTTTCTGTTTTCTCTTCGTACCTTTTTTTTTTCGAGCTCACTCTCTGGAGACTCATGAATTCTGAAAGCTGTTTTTAGCCTCTGAAAATGACGTGTAGGCCCATCAAGTTTCGGCACAAAGTTTGGATTAAGAAGCTTGGTTTGAAGGGCGAGCTTGTGCAGCCTATGACATTGACCGGACAGCTCTGTCAACACTGGCAGAAAAAAGATCATTACTTTTGTCTTCTTCTTTCTTGGGTACATTTCGCCAATTGGATGGTCATGTTTGTTGAATATAGCGCTCAGAGCCCCTAAGCTTGTGAAAAGGAGTTAAAATTCCCTTGCGAACCAATCCATCCCTTTTCTTGGCACAACTAACAGATGGATATTGAGTTCGAAATGTCTCTTGCAACAGATAATCGGTAACTTCAGATGCCAAATCCCCTATAAAAATTGAATGCTCAGGCCCAGCATCAGGACGCTTCTCACCAGTCCCAAAAGAAGCCCGATTCAACCTGAAATTTTGATCCTCCGCCTTGTGGACATGCCGCCGCCATTGTTCTTGTTGCTTCTTTCCTCATATATTCCTCTATTTTCTCCATCCATTCTGCTGTTGAACTCTCTGTCTACCGGTGATTTCCACCTTCTGCCATCGTCTTACTACGCGAGCCGCTTTTTGTTGAGTTCCCCACAGATGGCGCCAACTGTTGACGGCTGATTTTGGTCTCAGGGAAATATGGGAATATTACTCCCGAGAAAATCCTCCCTCAATAGTGAATTTGTTTGGTTATGGGGGAACCAAAAGTAAATTTAGCAAAATACAGATAAATACACCAATCAACAATGAGATTTAACGTGGTTCGGCGGATCAGATCCAACCTACGTCCACGGGCACAAAAACAAATGATACTTTTATTACTGAGATATGTTTCTCTGATATCTAGTGTGTTTACAAGTCTGATCGTGATGATCTTGATATTGATTCTGATCTCCCTCATATTGATTCTCATACCTCTTATGCACACTCTACCCTCATATTTATAATAGTGTAGAAATCAGATTCCTTCTCCTACAAGAATTTCCTAGTTGAAACTATTCTCTTTTCCCATAAGGTTTCCTAATCAAAACTACATTTACTTCTCATACCCTATTAGAATAGGATAACTTATCTCATTACCCCATAAGAATAGGATAACTTATCCCCTTACCCGATAAGAATAGGATAACTTATCTTCATGAGGTCGGTCATGATAGTCTTTTGAACTGAGAATGTTGCTGTCGATCTGATAATGCCCGGTCATCCAATCTCAAGTGGTTGGGTTACCGCTCATAAGTGCTCGGACTCAAACTCATGTGGTCGGGTCGGTATTAGTGGTCTTGAACAAGAAGGGAGTTACCTTTTTACCTCTGACGTACTGCTTAAATATCATAGTGCTTAAAAAACACCATCAACAATATCAATATTTCAATTGAGATACTATCTAAAATAATAACTAGTTTATGTACATAAGGCGTACTTGTGAGTCCTGTTTTATTTAGGTTTTTTTTTAATAAAATTAATAATCATTTGCGGGTAAAAATAATATTAACCATCACTTTTATACACAACACTTTTTTTTTCTTTTTTTTTTGGAAACGATGGAAACTCCGCCACCAAACCACCTATTCTGGGCCGCGGCGCAGGTAAGACCACCGGCTGTCTCAAGCTCTTACAAGAAGTGCACCCCCTGAATTCGAACCCAGAACTTCAAGGTGAGATCCTGGACCCTACACCACCAAGCCACACCCCTTGGAGACATTTTATACACAACACACTTAATATTAATTCATCATCTTAATTCTTGTTCCTCTGCAATAAATATATACAAAAATTTTAATTTATCTAACCACTACCACCTAATAAAATGCCAACTCCCGTATCAAAAATATGGCTTGCAAGCAAGAAAAAAGTAAAACTATAGGTTGCCAAAAATAGCTTAACCCTCATATGTTCATGGAACAAAAGGTAAATATAAGAAGTGGACACCCATTTCCTCACACAAAACAATCCTAATAATCATCTAATAAAATCTACTAATTAATTAATTAATTGAGATTAAAAAAAAGGTTGAGCATGCATGACCCACTCCCATAATGTCACAATCTAGGAAGATTAAATGTCTAAAGTATGGTGGACAATCACATATAATAATCCCAATAAGAGCACCTAATTAAATATATTCTTTAATTCTTAATTAACATCACTTGCCTCCACATGACTTCGTTCACCATTTTCCTAACTAAGCTGCTAGCTGCTGCCAAATTCTCTTTCTTTCTTTCTTTTTTTATTTTACTTTAATTAAAGCTTTTATTGGGTTCTCTCAACTTTTTTTTTTTTTTAATATTTCTTTCTTGGTTTCTTCCCCACATTGATTTCACCATTTGAGATATGTGTGTGTGTATAGTACGTGCTTAGGACGTTGTTTAATTAGCTGGTTTGGTATAAATTCCACCTCACTGAAATCCATGCCACCATCCTCTCCCAGTAATTTTGGGCCCTCGATTTGCTTAAACAAAAAGCATTTATTTTTTTTATTAAAAAAAAATTATGAAATTGCTTATTGGAATGAATTTACTTTTATTTGCAGCCTAATTGATTCACATTTGAATTCAAAAAAAAGGAACCAAAACAAATTGACCAATCAATATATCAAAAGGCAAGATGTGAGTTAATGAACGAGCCAACCAGCTTGTCATGTGCTGTTGTTGTATTTTAGGTATGGGCAACCCCATCCTTATGGTGTCCCATTTGGTCAAAATTATTTATATATTTTTTAAAAAATCTTACCCATTATATAAAATTCTCGCTTTAAGTATATGATTTGGTCACCCCGATGTTAATCAGATTATATATTCTTTTGCTCAACAAAATGCTACAAAATCGAATTTTGAAAACAAAAAAATAAAATAAAATAAAATTAGCAAACTACAATTGATTGTTGAACTTGAATTTGAACCTAAATCATGTGCGTTAAATTGGGTCCGCTATGATGAATCAAGTAATCATCAGCACCGTTGGATACACCGAAAATTGAACTTTGACTAAGAAATTGTTGGTGCTGTGCCCTTTGCATTTCCTTCTGCCTCCTGAGCTCTATTATCTTCCTATGTGAATTCGAATGCTTTGTCGACACAAATGTTGGACTAGCAGCGGGTCGGTATTCGGGTACCAACCGACCCGATTTATATCGGACTCCACATGCATTGCACAGAGTTTTCGGACCCATTGGCCCCGTTCGCCACTGTGGAGTCTTATCTGCCGCACAGTGCAAACATTTCCGAACCAAATCACCCGACTTCATATTCGACCCATGGTTCGAACTCTCGCGCTCAACACACGGTGCTCTCGGGGACAAATGGACGACACGGGTGGACCAATCACAACGTGTAGCGCGGGCACGTTTGGACCGCGCTTTACCAGGAAGCGGGATCTCGGGGAGGAAAATCGGGTTGCTGGATTTTGGACTGGCGGGTTCAATTCGGGTCAATGAGGAAGAGGAATCGGGTGTGAATGGTTTGGATCCGGATGAAAATTCAAGGTTACACTTTTGTAAAGTTTGGTCCATTGAGAATGAGTCTTCAACAAAATTTGAAAGCCATTCCAGCTCAGCCAAGTCATCATACTGTAAAAAAAAAATTCAAAAAAACAAAAAACAAATATTAGAAATTATAAAATATATATATATATTACAAATAAAAATAAGTTTACAAAATTCTCTGAATTTGTAGAATTTTAATATCAAAAATAATATTAAGAAGGAAAAGGAGAAAATACCGGAACGCATAATTCGCCAGAGAACTGAGAGTCAGCGAAGCTGCTGGCGCTACGGCAACCGGCGATGTTGGCGGAAATGTTGTTTTCGCCGCCGGATACGGCGGAATTGGACGTGACTGTGGAAGAATCAGTGGAGTTTGCGGCTACATTATCAAAAAGGCCGCCGTCGTTCATGATGGCGTCTTCGTTGGAGAAGTCGAGTAAGTCTTCAATGGTGAAGTTGAAGTTCTCGCCTGGTTTTTGGTCGGCGACGAAGACTTGCTTCTCCGCCGAGAAATTGTTCGCTGACGCGACGTCGAAGTAACTGCTGATAAAGAATCCAGGTGTCTCCATTAAGAGAATAGAGAGATTCCGAGAAAATGTATGGAATTTTGAAGTTTCTAGAGAGAAAATGGTGTAATTTTGGAGAAATTTGAGTTGAATGAGTGAATTTTTCCTGTTTGGATAGAGAGAAAGTGCAAGAAAATTTGAGAGAAAATATCTCGAGTCTTACTGAGAGAGTGGAGGAGAGAGGGGGGTAGGGGAGGGGTTTTGAGGAGGGGAGGTTGGGCAAAGTGGTGAATAAGAGGAACTTTGAGCCTGTTTTATTAGTTGAATTTTCTATTGAAGTGAACTGACTTGCAAGTTCTGTAAAGGCTTTTTTTTTTTTTTTCTTTTTTTTCTTCTTTTTTTTTTGCTGTTTTAGGTATTTAATTAATAATTAGTTTGAATTTATTTATTACAGTTTATTTTTAAAATAATTGATTGATAAGTTAAAATATTTTTACCTTGGTATTTCTACCAGCTTTGAACGCAGATGGCAAGTTTAATTAATTAATTAATTAATTGCAGTTAATTAAGCATAATTAATTTAAATTTAATTGATTGATTTATTTTAATTTATTTGTAACTTGATTGGCGCTTGTGAGGAAGTGAGCTGGCAGTGGTGGTAACCACTTACCTATAAAAGTAAATTTGTTATTGTTTTCGATATTTCTAGAGAGATTTTTTTTTTTTAGTGAAATCTTAAAGATATTTTTACTTCAATCAGTTGTATATTTTGAAAAGAAATTAGAATGTATAACTGATTAAAATAAGAATATCACTAAAAATATCATTTTATAATTATTGTATTGTTTTTACCTGTCCCTAAAGGGGCGTGGTTTGGTGGTATAGGGCTTAGGATCTAATCTTGAGATCTTGGGTTCGAATTCAATGAGTGCGTTTATTTTATTGTTTTACATGCTCCGTTTAAATCCGGAAGATGTGGTTTGACAGTGGGATTTCCAATCATTTAAAAAACAAGTTTTGTTTTTGCTTTAATATTAGAAAAGTAGCATAATTCTCATACAAAAATTAATATTAAAATATCTATCTTAAATTGAATTAATTTAATAGTAGTTACTTGTTATCAATTTATGTTAATTTCATCGATATTATTATTATTATTATTATTTGGTAATGACGATATTCATTGAGAAAGATTAAAGGAAACAAATTATATGGGGTGGAGTTTTTTTCTGGCAACTATATATTTTTTGACAGTTAAGTGATACATTAGCCAAGTTGTGTGCATTTCGAAATTTTCAAGACAACTTACGCTGAATTGGTTTAATTATGTTTTATGGCCAGATCATTATATATGGTATCTTGATTTGTGTGTGTGCTATTTGGTAATTGATTGGCATTTTTCTCAATTAGTCATAACTAAGTAGTTATATATATTTTAGCCAATAATGCAATAAACAGATCAAATTACCCTCCTAACATATAAGTACTATCATAATTTAAAAAGAATGCATAAAAACAGAAGTTTTCTTATCTCATTCAGAAAGTACTATTCTCTCATCAAAACTTCAAAGAAATTAAGTTGAGGTATGTTGCCTTTGTTGGAATTGGTGCTTGGAGTATCAATTCGAATTATACATTTTATTATTTATTCATAAAATAATTACATTTTTATTTCATACATTATTAATGGTATTGTCATTATGTGTATTAGATTTATGTATAGATATGATAATAATGACATCGATCTTAGAATAATTTTGTAGTAAAACTGGGCACTAGATGATCCGACATTGAGATAAATATTACTATTGTAAATTATTCTTAAAGTGTGTTTGTATATATATATTCATAGTCGTTGGTTTTGGAATACGGTCGAATTCCTATAACTTAGAAGACTGACACATGTCGTATATTGGAATTTGAGTTCCAATGGTTAAACTCGATGTACCATGAGTTTTGAAAACTCGTATAGACGTGTGGGTATTGGTTGGACCGAATACTGAATGACTCACATGTGATTCCTAATAGTTGGAAGTACATACCACCGTCAATAGGAATCTCCTCGAGTCGAGTAGCATATATAATCCTTTGACTATAGGATAACATTAATTTTGTGTGAGATCCTCCATACTTTGGTGTCATGTATGTCAGAAACCTTTCATGGTCTGGCCTCTAGATGTTTGTTGGGTGTGACTGATGCACTTAGTAATCAAGTACGAAGCAAGATAGGATCTGTCGGCCCGTATGTGTACCATAAGGGGTTTATCCATGTGAGTAAAGTCACGATTCTTAAAGCTTTGGCCAAAGTCGATCACCTATAGTGGATCACATCAGTTATGAAGAATCATGGACATGTCGACGTGAGATGTGCGCCTCAGAAACTTGACGGTGTATTCAATGTTTCCTAAGTACAACTTGGATAGCTTATGACAGATTGATTGTTAAACATATGTGATGACCTCGACTTTTATAGTTCAGAAAGGTCGTTCGTGTTCTTCGCGAATTCAGAGGTGATTGCGTACATATTAGCTACGCTTATATGACGAACGTGTCTGAATTTAGAGAGTCACAATATGAAATGTACTCGTTAAGCACTTGGGTAGCCGATTAATTTTGATAAAAGATAATATTCGATATTATAATTATCAACTAAGATAATCAAGTATTATTGGATAATATTGATTATTTACTTTGACCTAATTGGATTAATTCAATAATTACACAAGGGCTTAATTGTAAAATCATAATTATCTCTACCATTTGAGGATATTATGGTAATTGTAAGTATATAATTGTTAGTCTCTAAGACATGCTTCCAAGATCCTAAACATGATTTGAGTGTGAAATTAACAAGTAAGTTGCGGAATGACTTACATTGATTATTGAGTGAAATTCAAAATTTTCACTTTGTAGGATGAAGCTCCAAGCTTTATATTTGTTATTTGCTCTATGGGTGAGTTTCCCTATCACCTCAAATGACCCCAAAAGTGCTAGCTTTGAAAATTTTTGAAGCAGAAATTTTCCCTTCCAAAGGTGAGAAGAAATCGGCAATGTGAGAGGGGGGAGAGATAGTGAATAGTTTCACACAAGTTGGTTGTTGTGTTTGTAAATGCCACATTTAATAAGGCCAACTACTTCCATCAATCTTTTGACAATTGATGTAAGTGAAATGGGTCTCACCACTTTTAAATTCCAAATTTAAGTTTGCTTACACAACACACAACTAGACTTGGGCTCGGGTTCGTTTAATTCCGAATTAAATGAATTTATTGTCGCGACATAATTAAATCCAATTTAATTAAATAATTATGCCTAGCAAAATTATTACGATAGTCGCTTACGAATTAATTCCAAATTAATTTGTTCGCCCCAATTAAAATCCAATTTTAATTTCGTATTGAAATCCAATTTCAATTAAAATATCCGATATATTTATTTTATCGATTAATTCTAAATTAATCGCGTTCTCTCTTCTATACGAATTTAATCCCAGATTAATTCTCGCCGTAATTAATAACAGATTAATTTTCTCTCTCAAATTAATCCTAGATTAATTCTCTATGAGTCAAATGTCATTGGTGAATCTTTGGGAAGCGACTCAAGAGATTCCTGGATATGTTGGCAGTAAATACGGTCATCGGACCATCCGAACACGTGCGTACCTCGTACCACGTTCTCACTGATTTACAAGACATGGTTGGCTTCTAGCAAAGCACCGTGCCTACCTAATTCTCCAGAAATATTCACCGAGGAATATCATATGTATCAGGCGTAGTAATACAATGAAATGCGTAATACGATCATGTATCGGATGTCACATGCTAGGCCTAGGGCTGGCTCTGTGTCTGCACCGTACGAAGTATATATCAGATCCCGCGTAACTAGTCTCTGTAATCGGAAAGTCATGACCTAGTCATACTTTCCCGATAGCTATACATTTAAGAGTACTAGTACCGTATCTTGTGTGACCATCATCTCCATATGACTGAAGTGATACTCTCATCTTGACATCATATCCAATACACTACGATTCTCAGTAAACCCAATAGAGGCGTACACAGAACCTGTTAAAGCTCCAGACGACCAATATCAAAGTAAACTGATTGTCGCAAGTAATAGTGATGTAAGTCTCAGGTTAAAGATCACATACACCTACCTTGATTCGAATTCCCATAGACACATATGTTAGGGATATGCCCTATACACAACTTTTGGATGAGCTATATGTACATGTATTTGCAATATTTTCATTAATTAATAAAATGACAATCTTTATTATACGTGTCTTACATAAATTATATGAATCATCAAACACTGTAATAAATCCCTTGGAGTAATAAGATGATGGCTTACATGCCTTATGAGAATCATTACGCTCAAACGTTCCTAGTCATAGTTTTGTGAATAATCTGGGCGTTCACAAAGGGAGAGACTAGCATGATGATATGATCCGCCCTTAAGTGGGGTAGTCGATCTCATAGGCTACTAGTGGAGATCCGTCCACTTGGTGTATCACATGGATGCATGAGTTGCTCGTGTCCATCGAACTGACCGCCGAAATTTTTCACATGGAGTGTTTTTCCCATGTGTCTGTGAGAACTTTCATGTATCGATTGTATGACTAGTCCTTAGACTTGAGGTTTTTACAATCTTATGTGTGGATCAATTGACTTTGACATTCTCCTTCCCCGGTTCAAAAGATCCGGTCATAAGGGTATGATTGGGTCATTTATTGAAACACATGAAATTTGTAAAGATACAACAGAGAATCGCCACTCTCTCGGATATTATTTTCTTATAATAGTGGTATTCCAGTTCACGGGTTGATAAGTGTGATCAGTGCTTGAGAGTGTGGCCGCAGCGGAAGAATCATGTGAGATTCTTAAGTTAGCACGATTCATGACACTATCAACATCATACATTTGACTATATGGGTAGACATTTTCCATACCCTAGGTCAAACGGTGGGGATACAGTGAGACGAGGGACCGTATCATATGTAAATCGCATACAGAATGGGTATATATATATTTCCTTCTCATTTGGGGGTCTTGGCATGTTGTTAGATGTCAACCTTGGTCATTGAAATCGAACGACCATATGATCGGAGGATAATTTATGTTCGATTAAATTATCATGATTCATTTCATGTCCAACTTGAGGGGAACCCAAAAGGTCACACATAATAAAGTCGAAATCAATGGTTAACAGTGCACAGTACAAATTTAACAGCATATATGATTGTTGTAGGAATTGTTCATAAATGGTTCAATGTGTTTAATTATTGAACAGATCATTTATGAGGTTTCATAGTGGCTTAAGGATTGGTGAATGACGATAGGGGCACTTTGGGAATTGGAATAAATAAATAATTAAATAAAAAGGCGTAGATGGTGCTTCATTATTTTATTTTATTTATTTTTTATTTGTTTTGAATTCCAATTCAGCCCAAACTCTTATTAGAGTTTTATAATCTCATTAAACCACTAAATTAAGATTCAATGGCTAAGATTTAATTAGCATTTATCTCACATCGGATTCTTAATTAATTTTGTTGTCTTTGGAGCACCTATATAAACCCAAAGAATTCTTTACAAATTTTTACACCAAAACCTTTCATATCTTGGGTGTATATAAGTGAGAAACTCTAAAGTTTAAGAATAAGCCACTGATTTTGAGGATCCTTAAGTCTAATTTACTAGAGAAATCTCAAGTTAAAAGTTTTGAGGTATTTGCCTAGGCTAGCACCAATGGCAAAATACCCGTGCACTCAAGGCGTAGTCTTGCCGTTGAGTTTTGCCTTTGATGTGTGCACCTTTGGAGGCCACACACTTGGCTGGGTCTTTGGAACGTGGAAGAGCTTGCTGAGTTCGAGAAAAGCTTGTAGATTGGATGGAGGACTGGAGGGAGGTCTACGGTTCAAGTAAGTCTTTTTCTTTCTTTATTTTAATTAGAGTTCTTATGATATTTAGCATGTTTAGGTTTATGTTCTTTGCATGTTTTATGAGTTTTTTATGCTTAGAATATATAGTAACATGCCTAGGCTTGTAGAATAATCGAAACAAATGGGTCTTGGGAAAATGGATAACGGTATCATAATTTTTAATTTTCCTCTGCGCACTCGCGGCCGCTTCCCAACAGTGGTATCAGCGCGCCTTTTTGTTTTGATTAGTTCTCTCTCATTTGAACTCGAAATTGGGTGTGTAAAAGCTCGTTGGAAATGTAACACCCTGAACTTACTTTTAGGCACAAGTTTTGCATGATTTGGTTAAGATTTGAATTGTGAAATTGCATTTAAAGTTCACGCATCTGTAAAAAAAAAACATGAATAGTAAATTTATTTGATTAAAATAAAATGCCATATCATAATTAAATATTAATCAAAATTATTTAATGCCTAAAATAATTCCAACATATTAAAAATCATAGGCTTGATGATTCTATGTATATTAGAATTGGCATGATTATTTTAAGGTGAGAGCATCTAGAGACTTTCTAAGGAAATAGAGAGTGTATTACTTATCCCTTAGCTAAGTAATTATTTCGTGATGAACTTAGAGATTTATTACCTTTAAGACTAATAAATATAAATCATTTGTTTATAATAAAAGACATTATAAAAGATACAAGTGGGGTGGGACCAAGGCGTTAATAAATTATCCAAACTAAAGTTAATTTAACCAAAGGTATTACTAGAGTTAGATAATGATTTGGTGTCTTCCTTCACTCACTACCTTTTTATAGCCAAAAGGAAAAGTTATGAAGACATCTAGATAATCATTTACTCAAAGCTTACATTAAAGCATATTTAAAGTGTTTGACTAATTTGGATGATCTATTGTTTATTCCTATCACCAAGGCAATAAGAGCCTAAGAGGTAAGGGTATTTAAGAGAGTTCGCTCCACCCTCCCTCTGGGGAATTTTCAATGGGGGAATCCATTTGACAATTATTCACTTAAACTTGCTAAAGTCCTCAATAATAATTTAATTCTAAAATTTGCCTCCCATTGTAAACCCAAACGGCTTAAACCTTATTGGCGGGACTAGGCTTTACCAGACGGACCAATACCAAGTTGTCCCTAAATCGTACTATTAACAATGGTTTGACTTTTCTGAGTCATAAGACGCAGCGAACCTTAGGCGTGGTCTTATAACTTAGTGGCAAAGATTGGGTGTCCACAAGGACTAACATAAGCTATGACATGTTTGATTGCCCAACCCAATGATCAAGGAATTGTGATTTATATCATAAATTGGTTGGGAACCTACCTAATTATCGTATTTTATAACGACCGGCCCTAGTCAGAGTTGTGAAATGATGATAATGGGATCCTTGCCCACAAGAAATCCATCATATTGGGGTTGATGTGATTTGCTTAAAATTTTAAAACAATTGAGTGAGAGCAACTTCATAATATTAAAAGCTCATGTTATTATGAAACATTAATGAAAACATATTCCTAATTTTAACATTCTCTCTTAACATGTGGGTTAAAATATTTCACAAACATTCAAATGGCAAACAGAATATCACTTCGTTCCATCCTTGATGAGCATAAGCTCAAATGGGACAACTACAATGACTGGTTTAGAAACCTTAAAATTGTCTTACGACAAGAAAAGATTTTCTATGTTCTTGAAAGACCATTTCCCCCTGAACCAGCAGAAGATGCTGACCAAAATACATTTGATGTTTGGAAGAAACACGTCAATGATGATGAGCAAGCAGTTTGCATAATGCTTAGCTCTATGTCGAACGAACTTCAGAAAGCTCACGAAGATATAGATGCTCAAACCATCATCTTTCACTTGAAGGAGTTGTATGCAACTTCCGTGAGATTCCAAGTTTCATGTGCCTTATTCTAAATAAGGTATAAGGAATGATCTGTTAGTGGACATGTGCTTAAGATGATTGGCCACATTGAAAAATTGGCCAACCTCAGGTTCATCATGGATCATGAGATAGGTCACGATCTAATTCTTCAGTCCTTACTAAAAGACTTCTCTAACTTTATTAGACAGTTTCATCTATCTAATAAAGAAGCTACTTTAGCAGAATTGCACAATATGATAAAGCAAGCAGAGAATGACTTGAAACTGGAGCTTAAAACCTCTGTCATGCTTACTGGTATGGACCTGAAGCCACGAGCCCCAAAGAAAAATAAGGGCAAGGGCAAGGCTCCAGATCACCGAAAGCCCAATGGTAAGATGGAGAAGAAAAAGGGAAAGGGGAAATGTTTCTTTTATGGAAAGAAGTGTCATTGGAAGAAAGACTGCAGATCCTTGAAAGCGAAGGAAGCTAGGGAATCCCAATAGGCCAAGAAGCCCAATTCTTCAGGTATGGTGTATATGATTGAACTATATTCTCAAAACTCTGAACCTTCTACTTGGATGTTTGACACCGGTTGTAGGACTCACTTGTGTAACAATGTGCAGGGTCTGAGAAACAGTAGGAGACTCTGTCATGGGGAGGTTGACTTACGCATGGGTAATGGAGCAAAATTGGCTGCATTGTGCGTGAGGACTTATTCATTAGTTTTGTCGAATGGTTTAGTTTTAGACTTAGAAGATTGTGTTTATGTACCTTCTCTAGTAAAGAACATCATTTCAATTTCTTCTTTATGTAATAAAGGCTTTTCATGCCTAATAAGTTGTAATGAATGTTCTATTTATTTCAATGAAATAAAATATGGAGATGATATTTTGAATAATGGTATCTATGTTTTACAAACTAACAAAGAATGTTCAACCTCTAATATATACAACGTTAACTCGAATAATCTCAATGAATCACTTCTATGGCACAGTCACTTAGGTCATATCAATGAAACAAGATTAACTAAGCTACATAAGGATGGGTATTTAAGACCCTTCAAATATGAACCTTATGGAACTTGTGAGTCTTGTTTACTTGGTAAAATGACCAAATTACCCTTCAAAGGTAGATGACAGCGTGCAACAGACACATTAGAACTCATACACTCTGATGTATACGGACCAATGTCAGTCACCGCTAGAGGTGGATTCTCCTACTTCATTACCTTTATCGATGATCACTCGCGATATGGGTATGTGTACCTTATGCGATACAAATTCGAATCCTTTGAGAAATTCAAAGACTTCAAAGCTGAAGTAGAAAACCAGCTTAATAAAAGTATTAAGTCACTAAGGTCTGACCGATGTGGTGAATACTTAAGCGACGCATTTCAGGATTACTTGAGAGAAAATTATATTGTTTCCCAGTGGACTCCTCCGGGAACTCCACAGCATAATGGGGTCTCCTAAAGGAGAAATCGAACATTATTAGATATGGTCCGATCAATGATGCCATACACGGATCTACCTCTTTTATTTTGGGGTATTGCTTTAGAAACTGCAACACTACTACTAAACCAAGTTCCTTCCAAGACTGTTAGTCAAACACCATATGAGTTATGGTCTGGGAAACGTCATAGTCTTAGTTATCTAAGAGTTTGGGGATGTGACGCATATGTTAAGCTCACACAAACTAACAAATTTGATGATAGGGCAGTTAAATGTAAGTTTGTAGGATATGCCTTGAACTCAGGATCATACGTGTTATACGTCCCAAATGAACAAAGAACATTTGTCTCACGAAATGCTAAATTTCTAGAGAATGAATTCATTCTCAAGAAATATAGTGGGGGTAAACTTGACCTCGATGAGGTACGAGAAGAACAAACTAACATAGAACTAAACCCCAGGCCCCTCAAAAGGGCAGCGACGGAACAACCACATGGTTATAAACTTAGAAGGTCGGTAGGGAAAGACATATGCCTGAAAGATATGGTTTCCATATGGATGAGGAACGTGATCAGGTCATTGATAACGACGATCCCACCAGTTATGACGAAGCAATGCGTGACATTGATTCAGTCAAGTGGCTTGAGGCCATAAAATCCAAAATAGACTCTATGTATCAGAATCAAGGCTGGGACTTGGTGGATGCACCTGAAGGGATAAAACTCATAGGCTGCAAGTGGATTTACAAGTGTAAAACTGATGCAGAAGGCAACATCCAAACCTATAAGGCTAGGTTGGTGGCGAAAGGTTATAGACAAATCCAAGAAATTGACTATGACCAAATCTTCTCGCATGTTGCAATGATAAAGTCCATTCGAATTTTACTGGCACTAGCTGCACACTTTGATTATGAGATTTGGCAAATGGATGTTAAAACAGCTTTCCTTAATGGGAACCTCGTAGAGGAAGTCTATATGACACAACCTGAGGGGTTTGCATCTAAGGATGATCATAATAAAGTATGCAAGCTTAAACGATCCATTTATGGACTCAAACAAGCCTCCAGAAGTTGGAATATACGATTTGATGAGACAATCAAAGAATTTGACTTCATCAAAAATGTAGACGAGCCTTGTATTTACAGGAAAAGTAGTGGGAGTGCTATTATATTTCTTGTATTATATGTCGATGACATATTAATCATCGGGAATGATATTCCCATGATGAAAGCCACCAAGCAATGGTAATCTCAGATTTTCTCCATGAAAGATTTGGGAGAAGCAGCCTACATCCTCGGCATTAATATCTACCGTAATATATCTAAGAGGTTGTTAGGACTTTCTCAATCTACGTACATAGATAAAGTTTTGAAAAGATTCAAAATGGAAGATTCCAAAAGAGGTAATTTACCTACTTGTCAGGGAATTAAATTATCTAAGGAGCAATGTCCACATACTCTTTCAGATAGAGAGCGTATGAGTATGATCCATTATGCTTCAGCAATAGGATCGATCATGTACGCCATGCTATGTATAAGACCTGATGTCTCTTATGCTCTTAGCAAAACGAGCAGGTATCGGGCAAATCCTGGTGAGCAGTACTGGGCAGGTGTCAAAACAATCCTCAAGTATCTGAGAAGAACAAAGGATGTGTTCTTGACATACGGAGATTTTTCCGAGATGAAAGTCATTGGTTACTGTGATGCGAGCTTTCAGATCGATATGGATGATAGAAAATCGCAAACAAGATATCTGTTTACTATGAATGGAAGAGCTGTCATTTGGAAAAGCTCAAAGTAGTCAACTACATCGGACTCCACCACTGAAGCCGAGTATATTACAGCATCTGAGGCAGCTAAAGAAGTAGTCTGGATAAAGAAGTTCATCACGGAGCTGGAAGTGCTCCCCGCGATAAAGAATGGTGTCACGATGTACTGTGACAACACGGGCGCAATTGCTCAATCAAATGAACAAAGGTCCCACCAGAAATCCAAGCATGTACTCAGGCGATTTCATCTCATCAGGGAGATTGTTGAGAGAAAAGAAGTTATTATAGAGAAAATACCCATAGAAGATAATCTTGCAGATTCTCTGACTAAAGGGCTGACTCAACAAAAGCATGATAGGCACACCCAAGAGTATGGTGTCCAGATGACACTGGACTAACGTGGAAGTATGCAAGGAAGTTATCGTTTAATGTAATCTTGTCAATGTCACCTCCACATTCGTTCCAAGCTTGATAAGCAAAAATGTACAACCAAAATTGACATCAACAATCATCGCCAACCACAAAAATCTAAAAAAAAAAATATCAGGATACTTACATAAAATCATGTATCCTTAATCATAAGTCATAACTTGTTGATTTTGTTCCGTATTTTTATCTTGCTTTTCACTGATCAATCGTAAATACCTATTGATTTGTTATAATCGCAAATATATAAATTTAATTAAAATTGGTATTTTAATAAGAAATACAAATATATAAATTTTAAAATATAACTCACATCATCAATGAGCAATCTTCCTCCATAAAGCCCGTCAATGATTTATAAAATGCTCGATCGTATTTGGTGTCAATAATCTCCAATTTCCTTTATACCAATTCTCGAAATTCGTAAATATATTTGTCATGTTGACATATTTCAATGGATATGCAATATATTCCTCTAATCTAGCCTTCTTCAGTTCAACAACATATGGACTTGAGAGTAGTGAAGACTTCATCAAAAGCCGTCTAAACATGCTTATAGTTTTAGGCTGGTTGGTCACATTTTGAATAATTTATGAAACGCGCTAAAAATGATCGAAGCCAGTCAAGGGTGATGCCATATAAGATCCTGAAAAAATACATGTTATATTATATTTAGAATACTGTTAAATTGTACGACAATATGTGTGCGGCAAAGTGTTGGTTGAGCGACAGACTATCGCACAACCGTCGCATAGATACCATCGCACTGAAAATGTGTGATATGTGTGCGACATAGGTTGGTTTGTGTGACAAGTTCTATGCGACAACACACAGCCATATTGCACAGATCATGTCGAACAGATCAAGCCATGTTGCACACATATCGCATCCTTGTTGCACATTTTCACAGTGATGCTTCACAATTTCATATTCTTCCCCATAATATCTATACAATATGTATAAATTGGCATTTGCAATATATATCTCGACGGACTGTCGAGATATGGAACCCACCAACTAGATGATGACCTCTTTCATGGTTGCAACCTCATGTAACATCATCTATCTGTATTGCGCAGCTTCCGTCCTTTCGACCTGCAGTTTCATCAAAAACTCTATGCTGGAATTCAGAGAATTCTCTATTTTATGTTTTGAAATCAACAACAATCAATCCTACTATGTGTAGCACATCACTATGATCAAATTGCTCGTGCTATGTTTGATGGTGAGAAATGAACTTGTTTGCGCAGGTTTTACGCGTGCAGGGGAAAAAGAGCGTGTAAGGTTCAAACCTCCTGAGACAAAGTCCCAGCAAGGGGTGTATTGAATCAAGTGAATAAGCCTCCAAGGGGCACAAGCACACAAGTTACAGTCCTAGGTTACAAGCTAAGAAATAAAAAGATAAAATATGCTCGATTGAGTCTTCATTTTTTGGTTTTTTGTTCTCTCTTGGGATAGGCGAGCTTTTATAGTGCCGTTTGGTAACTGACTTGGGCAGTTTTACCATTCCTTTGCAGTTATGAATCACGCTTGTAACTGCTGGGTTGTGTGTCCTAACTGCCTGATCGTGGAGGAACAGCCGCCTAACTGCTTCGGTAGTGAAGATAACTGCATCGCACTTTTCGCCCTGACCATTGGCTCGATCGTCCCAAGTCCTTTTATCATTCTTCGCTCCATCGCCCTTCTTTTCTTCGCACCTCTTCTCGTTCTAGGACGAATTCGCCCTGCGGGGATTTTATCGGCCCCACGTAAGCAGCATGCCCCGATTGGGTAAGCTTAAGCAAGCCATTGCTAATGAGAGTGACCTACTCACCATCTGGGGGATGCAGTACCTTCCACACAAAGGTTCTCGGACAATTGTCGCTAACGGACATATTCCATCCACATCCTTACATTCCATTGTACACCTTACTCCGTGTGGATGGCCACTAGCGACCCTTTTTACATTCCACTTCACACCTTATTCCATAAGGACCTTCACTTTTGGTGGCCTAAATTTCATTACTTTCCACGATCTTCTTTTCTTCATTTTTTTTTTGAGATTCTGCTTGGCTATGGTGAACTTGGTCGTGGTGGTGTGAGGTAGGTCGGTCTTTAAATAGATGGTGGGCAGCTTTCCAATTTGCCATTTCCTCTTTCTGTTGTGCATGTTTCTAAAACGGGTACTGTTGGCACGTGAATGGTCTTTCCACGCGTTGCACGATCGGTTGGAGGTCCTCTGCCTACGGTCTGTTTCTGCCCAAAGCGAGCCTGTGGCCTGATGATCCTGTCACATCAGTTTTGTCACCATTACCAGCATCAATAATGGCTGAGGCTTGGGCAATACTCTCTGTAGAGTGTAATGCCGACAGCTATCATTGGACGATTCTGTAGGCCAAAGGTAAGGCCTTGAGTTTGGCCAAATGGATTGAGACCGAATTTGTGAAGGTAGGGCGAGGGAACGAGCCTTTCGTCATAATTTGTTGCACCGCCCTTTGGAGTGTTGCGCCGCCCTTTGGAGTCTAATTGAGACCTATCTTATCTGCAATAAATGCGTGACCATTTCTTCCACGCTTCATCATGAGGCCTATTCAGGAGCCATTTTGGCGTCGCTTCGATGTCCCCTTCCCTAGCACGTTACTCACGACACATGTCATTTGTTTGGCTATAAGGCTTCGCTCTCCCTTCGTTTTCGAACTTTACTTCTTCTACCGCTTTGCCTTTCTCTATGATATTGAACTCTTTATCCCTCATGGCTTCTTCCTCTTCAATCCCAAAAATTGATGCTTCGACCTCTGCCGATTATCAGACGGTGCTGGACTCTGATTCTGTGGGCGTCTTTGGTGTTCATACTTTGGATGAAGAATTCGCCCAATGCGCCATCGATCCTATGTTTATAGACGCTGAAACCATTGCGACAAACCCGTTGGCTCAGCAATTTCCTGCTTCCTCCGGCCTTCCATTTTCTGAGCCGCTAAGTCTTTCTGCCCTCTCTTATGCCCACCCAATTCGGAGTTGGCCTAGACCCGACATTGCTTTTGAAGCCTGGTATAAACGTATGCTATCGCATGAGGATACCCGGTCCTTCTTGGATACACACCGCCTCCTTCCCCTTATCGAGCTTTCCTTGAACCAGCCAGCTTTTGATCGCAGCCTATTCCCTATCTCTTTACTATTCTGGTCATCTGATTATAACGTGTTTATCTTTCCCGTCGGGCCATTCACCATCACCCTTCGCGATGTTGGTGCCCTAACTGGATTGTCCCCTCTTGGAGCGACCATATCGGCCTCTACATTATTTCGCTTCCCTCCTCCTAAAATGGACCCCTCTTCTTTATCATCGTATTCCTCTTTTCTTCGTGCCTATTCGAAGACGGCTGGGTCGGTTTCTCTGTTGGAACGAACGACTTTTCTTCACTACTGGCTGTGTAAGTATATCATTTGCACACCCAGCCAGAAACCCACGGCGGGTTATCTCTCCATCTCTTCTGACCTTGCGAATGGCCGTCGATTAGATTTGGCCTCCTTTTTCCTTGCTGCCACGTACATGGGATTGTCCATCCTCCAAAAACAGCTTCGCTCCGGGTCTTCAGCCATTGCTTCTGGCCCTTTATGGATTGTCCAGCTTTGGCTGAAAGCGTATTTTCCTATCTTCGGCACAATTGAGTCGACTCGCTCTTACTCGTGTGCCGGTCTTCACTATGCCCAGCTTCGGCAATCTTCTGTTTCCCCTCGAGCCACTTTTGACTATTTTTATACTTTTTCCCATGTCCCTTCCTTTTTTCCTTTTTCAGCGTCCGACAGTCTGTCCTTCGCCCTTGATCCTCCCCTGTCTGAAAAGGAAGAGATGGCCTTTCGCATATGGCGTAAATTTTTGTCCGGCCGTGAGTTGGCTCATGACATCTTAACGGGGGCCAATGGTAAGGCCGGGGTAGAAGTATATTCGCCCAATTTCGTAGCTCGTCAGTTCGGCCTCATCCAAGGATGGCCTCTTGTATTTTTCCATTCGTATTCTGCATCATCAGACCGCTTTAAGGTCTTTTCAGTCTCAGAGGTCGAGGATTCTTTGGAGGAGACTCGATCCTTACTAGCCGCTTTTGTTGTAGCTTCTTTTACTTCCTGTACATCTGTTCACCCTTATTTTGATCGTTTCTGGCCATCGGCTCGTGAACGATTTTTTCTCCTTGCCTGCACCCAAGGTGTATTCTTCTATCTCTTGTCCCCCAAACCTTCTGGTCATCGGGGTCGAAGAAGGCTGCTGAGGCTTCTAAGCCAAAAAGGACTAAGTCCATCAAAAAAAAGCAGCCTTCTCCCAACCAAAGCTCTGATTCGGACGTACCGTTGGCCCGTCGTTCTAAGGTACGAGCCCAGAATTTGCCTTCTCTATAATGCTTTGAGATATACTGATACTAATATTGTACGATTTGATGTAGGCCTTAAAAATTGATTCAGCCTCGCCCTCTGTGGTGCGTGAAACGACGCCGGTCTCAGAAACTGAAACTCCTATGGGCGGTAGTGTGAGTGAAGGACCTGCGAAAGAACCGATGGTCCAATTCCCTTCTGATGAGGAAGGCATGGGCGAAGGGCCAGGCATGGAACAGCTCATAGAAGAGGGAGGCACAAATGGAATTTACCCCCAAGGTAGGAACCTTTATGCCGAGTCTGATCATTCTCACCCAAGAGTCGAGGAAATTCCTCGTGACCATCCTCTCTTCGAGTATTTCTCTTCGGACGGCTCTGTACCGTCTGTGCATGACCCGGGCGAAGAGGCCGAAGGGCTAGAGCCCGCGTGGCCGATGGGAGCTTTGTGGGGTCACCTTAGGCAGCTTTATCCCCTAGTATGCAGGATGTTCACTGCATGGCTTAGAGGGAGTTATAGGGATATGGATGGCCTTTATAGTTTGGCCGAGTTGGAATCATTAGAGGAGGGTCGATCTCTGTACAAAGACGATGTCCTTCGTCGTATTTATGAAGAAGACGAGGTCATTATTATTTCTGATTCATCCGACTCCGATTCTTTTACAGATGTTCGACCGACTGCTGTGCCTCAACACTCAATGCCAGAGGTCGTGTTCCCCAGTGTTCCTGAGCACGTGGCGTCATCTTCGGCCCAGCCATCAGCCTCGGCCCCTCTGCCTCCTTCTCCTCAAAGGTTCGCTCAAAGGGAGGAGCCTGAGCTTAGGAAACCATCGCATTTGGCCCTCGTGATCATTCCATTAGTGGCACCAACAGTCCCGCTACCAATTACTGCTGAACAAGTACTTTCTCCTCGGACCGAATCCCTCGATATGTCGTCAATTTCTCCTCCTCGGTCGATCTCCCCTCAAGCCGCACAGCAATTAGTTATTGTCCCCCAGCAGTCCGCAGCTGGAACATCCGACTTACAGGCCCATCAGCCTTCTAATTCTTCTTCTAGGATGGTGAGTTACTTTCCCATTCTTCTTCGTGTAAGGTTCAAACCTCATGTTTTGCTAACTCTTCCCTTATCTGTAGGCGCCTGATCAATTGTTGCAATCGGTCCAGCATCTTTTGGATTGTCTTGGGGAAATGACCTCTGCTTCTTATCGCCCATCGACGCCCCTTACTGGCGCGAGCTCAGACTTGGAGAATCTTCGGGAGGTCCTGTCAGTATGCTTCTTTCGCTGCGATGGATGTTCACCAAGCTGTTCAGCCCCAGAACATGCTTCAATTGGACCAGTGTTCCTCCGAGTTAAGCCGATTACTGGCTCTTCCTTCATCGCCCGTATCTATTGATGACCATCTTTTTCTCCAAGAGATGCAAGAGGAAATAACGAACCTTCTCTCCCGGCATCGTGTAATTCATAGCCAGAGGATTGGGCTTCGCTCCTCTTTGGTGAAACGGGAAGAGCTCCGTGAATCTTTTGGAAAGCTACAACAGGCCTTGAAGGAGACCACGGAAGAGATGGTGACTGAAGAATCAATCTTCATGGACTTGGAGCAGCAGTTGAAAGAGCTTCAACGCCGTTTGGATGAAAGTCAGATGAGGAAAGAGGCGAAGGAGAGAGCCGTCATCGCTCAAATGGAGGAGGTGGAACGGTCGATGGCCGAATTTAAGGGGTTGGCCTGTATTGACTTCGAGAATGAGTTGGCCGATTTGGATGCGACGAGCGCGGCTGTTCAGGAAGACTGGGGACTGACGAGGGAGACGCTTTCAGCCATTAAGGACCAGCCTGGGGGTTTTAGGCAATTTTCGGGCCAAGGATGATGTAATTGAGGACGTTATATCATCTATTTTGTAATCTAGGACGTTCTCGTCCATTATTAATATGAAATTCTTATTGCTTTTCTTGAATGTTTTCGTGCTCCCATAACGAGGGCACATATTTCTTTAAATACTTCCTGTTTATCTCTCTTAATTGCACCCGTCCTTTTAAATCTTGCAAATGATATGCCTCATGTGGTAACACACTTCTTACTATAAATGGGTCTTCCCAGTTGGGCGACCATTTGCCATATGCTGGTTCCTTAGAGCCAATTGGCAATATTGTCTCCATACTATTTCGCCCTTCTCGAAAGACTTGGCCATTACCTTGCGATTATACTCTCTGGCTATCTTTTTCTTCTGTGCTTCCAGGCGGTTGAGCGTATCGCACCTAATATCGTCCAATTCCAGCAAATTCTGGATCATCGCCTCGTCGTAATCTTCTTTCGTTAGTTTCTCCTGCAACATTACCCTAGTGGACTCAATGTTCATTTCCACAGGGAGCACAGCTTCTTGTCCATACACCAACTGGAAAGGTGTCACCGACGTGCTTGTGTGCGGCGAAAACCTGTAAGCCCATAAAGCTTGACTCAGGTATTCGTCCCATCGTCAAGCATTGTCCGTCACCATCTTTCGAATCAATCCTTTGAGGGTTTTGTTAGACGATTCGGCTTGACCATTTGACTGAGGGTAATATGGAGTAGCATTCACCAGCCGAATTCCATATTCGGCTAGGAAGTCCTTTACATTTTCACCGTTTAATGAGGTATCATGGTCTACCATGATTGTCTGTGGTATACCAAACCGGTGAATTATATGTTCCTTTATGAACTTGATTATCTGCTCTTGTGAGATCTCTACAACTGGGATAGCTTCTACCCACTTGGTAAAGAAGTCAGTGGCAACAACGATAAAAGTGTGCCTTTTGCTTGAAGCAGGATAAATCTTCCCTATCAAGTCTATCGCCCATCCCATAAACGGCCAAGGTTTAATGACTGGAACCATCTCGGTTGCGGGGGCCCTTTGGACAAGACCATGCTTTTGGCAAGCTACGCACCCTTTGGCGCCAATAATAGCCGCTTCGTATGATCAACCATCTCATCTTGATTCCAGCTTGGTGAGCCCCACAGACGCCTTCGTGTATTTCAGCCATGATAGTTTTAGACTCTGATGGCCCTACACACTTCAATAACAATCCATCTTGTCGTTTTTTATAGAGCACATCCCCTGTCATTACATAGTTCAAGGCTTTAAGCTTCAACCTTCGGTCTTTTCCTAGTCCAGGCTGTGTTAAGAACGTCCTGATTTCGTTTCTCCATCGTTCTCTGTTTCAAGAGCCATGATGTCTTTTCCTTGGGCTCTCTTCTCACGAGGGCTGGCTTGACTTTTTCGTTTCTGTACACCACACTTATGTTGGTTTGTTTATAACCGGAGGCCGCCTGGGCTAAGTTGTTGGCCTATTCGTTCTTTGTCCTTGGAATGTATTCCAAGTCAGCATGATCAATGTGTTAAGAACGTCCTGATTTCATTTCTCCAATCGTTCTCTGTTTCAAGAGCCATAATGTCTTTTCCTTGGGCTCTTCTCACGAGGGCTGGCTTGATTTTTTCGCTTCTGTACACCCCACTTATGTTGGTTTGTTTATAACCGGAGGCCGCCTGGGCTAAGTTGTTGGTCGATTCGTTCTTTGTCCTTGAAATGTATTCCAAGTCAGCATGATCAAACCGTTCTATTAATTTTTTGGCTATACCTAATAATTCCACGACCGACGGGCTTTGGCATTTATAAGTTCCCATTACTTGTTGGATTACCAGCTGCGAATCTCCCTTGATAGACACATGGGTTACTCCCATGTCGATGAGTGTTTCCAACCCAAGTATCAAGGCTTCATATTCTGCCTGGTTATTGGTGCAGTACTCGTTCAATTCGGCTAACAACTGGAAGGGTTCTCCCAATGGGCTGATTAAGACAACCCCTATTCCAGCCCTCTCTGCCATGCTGGATCCGTCGAAATACATCGTCCACGATTTTAGACTGCATTCGTCCAAATCCAGTTCTCTTTCCCTAGTTGTACTTAAGCATGGATGGTCGGCCAGAAAATCGGCCAAAGCTTGATTCTTGACAGCCTTTTGGGGTTCGTGCCGTATATCGAATTCTGAGAGCGACAGAGACCAGAAACCAACCCTTTGATGCAAAATAGGACGAGAAAACATGTACTTTACTATATTGATTTTTGTGATCAAATACACAATGTTCGGCCTAAGATAGGCACGTAGCTTAGTACATGTAAAATATAAAGCCAAACATAACTTCCCATGGGAGAATAATTACATTCATAGGTCAGCAGTTGCCTGCTGATTAAATAAATGGCTCTCTCAACATTTATGTCGTCGTCATGTGCGATCATCCCAGCTATGGACTGCTCTTCAGCTGCTATGTACAACTTTATTGGTTTCCCTGACACTGGAGGCGCCATTACTGGTGGCTGTGATAAATACCTCTTCAGACTGTCGAATGCTTGTTGGTGCTCTTCGGTCAAGACGAATTCATCCTCTACCTTTAGCTTTAATAGGGAGGAGAATGCCTTGGTCTTCCCTGCACAATTGGAGATGAATCGTCTTAGGAAATTAACCTGCCCTAGAAACATTTGCAACTCTTTTTTATTTCGGGGCGGCATGGCTTCGCCCGAGATTTATTGGTGTCAATCTCGATTCCCCGTTGGTGTACTAGAAAACCTATGAAGTTGCCTGCGCATACCCCAAAGGCGCACTTGGCAGGGTTCAATTTAAACTTGAACCTTCTCATTCGTTCAAAGGCCGACGTTAGATGGCTAAAATGCTCATCCGTAATTACGAATTTAGCCACTATATCGTCAACGTAGACTTCTAGGAATTTGCCGATCATGTCATGAAAGATTGAATTCATGGCTCGTTGATACGTGGCACCGGCATTCTTTAGGCCGAACGACATTACTACCCACTTGTAGCATCCTAGAGACCCTGGGCATCTAAAGGCCGTCTTATGCATGTCATCCTCGGCAATGTAAATTTGATTATAACCCGCATACCCATCCATAAATGAGTATACTTAATACCCTGCCGTGGAATCCACTAGGGAATCGACCGTCGGCATTGGGTATTGGTCTTTTGGCGTTGCTAAGTTTAAGTTCCTGAAGTCTATACAAATCCTTATCTTCCCATTCTTTTTCCTGACTGGGACGATGTTGGACAATCATTCTACATATCTGGTCGTTCTAATAAACTTTGCCTCCAACAGTCGCTCGACCTCCTTTTTAATATCAGGCAAAACATTAGGCGCGAACCTCCGTGGAGGCTGCCTATGAGGCCTATGATTTGATAGGATTGGCAACCTATATTCCACCAAGGCCCTATCTAGGCCGGGCATCTCATTATAATCCCATTCAAAACAATCTTTGTATTCTAGTAATAAACAGAGCAATTTTTCGCGTTCCTGGGTGCTCAATTCCTTGCTGACATAAGTTATGCGCTTATTATCTTCATCCCCCAGATTTACCTCTTCTAGAGCATCTTGTCCTCTTGAGAAGTTTGTCTTGCGTCGTCCGTTCAGTGCGTATTCGTCCTCCAGTTCGTCTTCTCCCTCTATCAAACAGTCCACCCCACACAGTTCTTTCACCTAATCCTCCATCTGGTGAGTCAGCAGCTTCCCTCTTAAAGCCGAAACAGCGGCCAGCGCCTCGTCCTCATTTTTCTGTTCTAGAACGTAGGCCATTAATTTGGCCTTAGAGGCCGCAAGGGCGGCTTGCTCCTTACTCTGGTCGTGCTCCATTGATACCGACGTATGTGGGTTCTCCGAAGACCACTGTGGTTGGTCTTGTTTGTGCGAACAGGTCGTTTAACAATCCAGCGGGGCATGGCTCGTCATTCTGGGCTACCATGGTTGGGCTTTCTCCTTCGTTTGGAACTCTGGTTGGCCCGTAGTTTCCCTCTTACATATAGTATTCGGTCGAGTTTGTGTCTGCGGCGAAGGGCTTGTTATCGGCGTGTACAATTTCTACTTCATCCATTTGGTTCCAGAAAACCAGGCACTGATGGAGGGATGATGGGATGCTTCGGCTGCCGTGTATCCAGTCTCGCCCCAGAAGCATATTGTACCCGCCGTTTTACTTCTTTGGCAATTCTTACCACGACACCTGTCATTTGTTTGGCTATAAGGCTTCGCTCTCCCTTCGTTTTCGAACTTTACTTCTTCTACCGCTTTGCCTTTCTCTGTGATATTGAACTATTTATCCCTCATGGCTTCTTCCTCTTCAATCCCGAAAATTGATGCTTCGACCTCTGTCGATTATCAGACGGTGCTGGACTCTGATTCTGTGGGCGTCTTTAGTGTTCATACTTGGGATGAAGAATTCGCCCAATGCGCCCTCGGTCCTATGTTTACAGACGCTGAAACCATTGCGACAAACCCGTTGGCTCATCAATTTCCTGCTTCCTCCGGCCTTCCATTTTCTGAGCCGCTAACATGTACTTTACTATATTGCTTTTTGTGATCAAATACACAATGTTCGGCCTAAGATAGGCACGTAGCTTAGTACATGTAAAATATAAAGCCAAACATAACTTCTCCACGGGAGAATAATTACATTCATAGGTCAGCAGTTGCCTGCTGATGTAATAAATGGTTCTCTCAACATTTATGTCGTCGTCCTGTGCGATCATCCCAGCTATGGACTGCTCTTCAGCTGCTATGTACAACTTTATTGGTTTCCCTGACACTGGAGGCGCCATTATTGGTGGCTGTGATAAATACCTCTTCAGACTGTCGAATGCTTGTTGGTGCTCTTCGGTCCAGACGAATTCGTCCTCTCCCTTTAGCTTTAATAGGGAGGAGAATGCCTTGGTCTTCCCTGCACAATTGGAGATGAATCGTCTTAGGAAATTAACCTGCCCTAGAAACCTTTGCAACTCTTTTTTGTTTCGGGGCGGCATGGCTTCAGTAATCGCCCGAGATTTATTGGTGTCAATCTCGATTCCCCGTTGGTGTACTAGAAAACCTAAGAAGTTGCTTGCGCATACCCCAAATGCGCACTTGGCAGGGTTCAATTTAAGCTTGAACCTTCTCATTCGTTCAAAGGCCGACGTTGGATGGTTAAAATGCTCATCCGTAGTTACGAATTTAGCCACTATATCATCAACGTAGACTTCTAGGAATTTGACGATCATGTCATGAAAGATTGAATTTATGGCTCGTTGATACGTGGCACCGACATTCTTTAGGCCGAACGACATTACTACCCACTCGTAGCATCCTAGAGACCCTGGGCATCTAAAGGCCGTCTTATGCACGTCATCCTCGGCAATGTAAATTTGATTATAACCTGCATACCCATCCATAAATGAGTATACTTGATACCCTGCCGTGGAATCCACTAGGGAATCGACCGTCGGCATTGGGTATTGGTCTTTTGGCGTTGCTAAGTTTAAGTTCCTGAAGTCTATACAAATCCTTATCTTCCCATTCCTTTTCCTGACTGGGACGATGTTGGACAACCATTCTACATATCTGGTCGTTCTAATAAACTTTGCCTCCAATAGTCGCTCGACCTCCTTTTTAATATCAGGCAAAACATTAGGCGCAAACCTCCATGGAGGCTGCCTATGAGGCCTATGATTTGATAGGATTGGCAGCCTATGTTCCACCAAGGCCCTATCTAGGCCGGGCATCTCATTATAATCCCATGCAAAACAATCTCTGTATTCTAGTAATAAATATAGCAATTTTTCGCGTTCCTGGGGGCTCAATTCCTTGTTGACATAAGTTATGCGCTTATTGTCTTCATCCCCCAGATTTACCTCTTCTAGAGCATCTTGTCCTCTTGAGAAGTTTGTCTTGCGTCGTCCGTTCAGTGCGTATTCGTCCTCCAGTTCGTCTTCTCCCTCTATCAAACAGTCCACCCCACACAGTTCTTTCACCTAATCCTCCATCTGGTGCGTCAGCAGCTTCCCTCTTAAAGCCGAAACAGCGGCCAGCGCCTCGTCCTCATTTTTTTGTTCCAGAACGTAGGACATTAATTTGGCCTTAGAGGCCGCAAGGGCGGCTTGCTCCTTACTCTGGTCGTGCTCCATTGATACCGACGTATATGGGTTCTCCGAAGACCACTGTGGTTGGTCTTGTTTGTGCGAACATGTCGTTTAACAATCCAGCGGGGCATGGCTCGTCATTCTGGGCTACGATGGTTGGGCTTTCTCCTTCGTTCGGAAATCTGGTTGGCCCGTAGTTTCCCTCATACATATAGTATTCGGCCGAGTTTTAGTCTGCGGTGAAGGGCTTGTTATCGGCGTGTATGATTTCTACTTCATCCCTTTGGTTCCAGAAAACCAGGCACTGATGGAAGGATGATGGGATGCATCGGCTGCCGTGTATCCAGTCTCGCCCCAGAAGCATATTGTATGAGGTTGGCCCATCGATGACGAAAAACACCACCGTCTTCGTAGTGCTTCCCACCTGCAAGTCCAGTGGTATAACTCCTTTCGCAGTCGTCGTTCCTCCGTTAAAACTGGTGAGGACTACTTCTGTGGGGAGGAGGTCCTCCTCGGACTTGGCCAAACGCCCCAGCATCCTAACTGGAATTGCATTGATGGCTGCTCCGTTATCAATCAGTACCTTGGATACGGGGATGCCATTGGCCTTCGCCTTCACGTATAATGGCCTTATATGCTTTGTCATCTGAGCTGGTGGCTTTGGGAAAATCACTTTCCCTGACGTGCCAATTTCCATGGCTTGATCTCCCCATTTGTTAACTTGGGATGACTCTTCTTCCATATCCCACCGAGAAGGTGGCAGTGTGGGAGGTATCTCCTGGGAGATGTGATTGATGGTCAACCTTCTCTTCTCGGCCTTGGTGACAGCCCGTTTTACCTTAGGCGTTCCATACAGAACGAGGAATGGGTATTGCCCTAGGTCTTCTCCCAGTGTTCCGACTGCTGGATTCCCGGCCTCATATAGTTCTTTCAGAAGCCGATTTTGCGAAATTCCCCTTCTCCTGGCTTCCGTCCTGACATCGATCTCCTCTTCTATATCCATTAGTTCTTCCTCTTCGGCCTCTCGGCTTGCAGTATTTCCGTCTGTTATGGAGAGTGCCGCAAATTCGGCCTCATCTCCCTCATAAATATCGTCACTCTGTCCAGCTTCCCCATTGTCATTTCCCCGGAACTCTCTGGGCAACAAGTAGTGATTTGCAACGACTGGTGGCATGCTGCCGAATTGGATGACGATGGGAGGCTCCTCATCATCGGTCCCGTCCCATTTCCTTCCATGAAGCTTAGTGTACTCGTCCCCATTGGTCACTTTCCTTCTTTTCTCGTTATGTGCCTTCTTGTGGTCTTTCGACTTCTCTGTGGCATGAGGGCTATGGCCGGTGGCAGCCTTTGCTTCGTTCTGTCGGTGCATCATGCGACCGTAGTTCCTTTGGTGCCTCTTCAGCTGTGTCCTTGTCATTGCATCTATGGGAGGATATTTTTCGTCTACCCGTCGCCCTGAGTTCGCCTGCTGTCCTGGGTATGACTTTCGGTATGAGTGCCACACGTTGGGCCGATGGATCTTTGGCCGAAATGTCCTCACGTTCTGGACGAAGTTCGAATTTTCTCCATAGAACCTTGGCATAAAGGTTCGTGGCTGCCAGGACGATTCTCTCTTCACAGGCCTCTCGCAAGTGTCTTCTAGCTCTTTCATCCATTCAATGATGTTCTTGCATCTCACACAAATGTCTTTCTTGTCCTTTCGTTCTGCAGGTTCCTTGATCCTCTCCAGCGCACTCGGGCGGTGGCGGTGTTGTCTTTCGTCCAGCACTACCTTTACCCTCAGCCGGTTTATCCTTGTAGGGACTGGGTTGATCATATTTAACTCCGCCGATTTCGGGAAAGGATTACTGTCTACTGCCATCTTCTTTTCGAACGTGATTCGTCCGGATTCTATGGCATCCTGCAAAACATTGCGAAAAACAAGGCAATTTTTAGTTGTGTGAGACCATGCATTATGCCATTTGCAGTATTTTTTACTGCCGATTTGCTCGGCTGTTGGCAACGTATGTCTGTCGCTCAAGTTGATTTTCTTATCTTTGTACAATTGGTCAAATATAGCTTCGACTTTAGTAATGTCGAAGGAGAATTTTCTGCTCTTTTTATCGTTCGTCTCATTGGCTTGGGGTTCTGCCCACGTTTTACAGACGTAGGGTTTCCCTTTCACTAATTCGGCAAAACATAGATCGGCCGAGTCGGCGTTCACTTCGCCCATCTCGTAGTCAATGTTTCTGTAATACGTCATTTTGCTCGAATTTTTCATCTACTTATCTTCTCGTAATAATCGCTCATAGCGCACCACACTGGCAGTGAGTTGGGGAAGGTCCCAAAACTCACGATCTTGGAACTTCTTCTTCAGATCGAGATTCAGGCATCCTTGAGCGATTCTTACGAATTCCTTCTCGGGCAAAGGCATGTAACATCGGCCTCGGGCTACCTTAAATCGTTGTAGAAACGTCCCGGCCCATTCCCCTGGCAATTGTCTCAAATTTGACAAATCAGCCAAGGCCACTTCAGATTCGGCCTTATAAAACTGCGCATGGAACAGTTGCTCCATTTGCTGCCAACTTTCTACTGAATTGGCTGGTAAGCTGACATACCAAGAAAAAGCCACCCCTGATAAGAACCATGAAACAACCTTAGTCTATGGAAATCATTGACTTCCCCACACTGAAGGGTGAAGCGTCCTATGTGCTCCATAGTGGAAACTTCTCCAGATCCCGTAAAGAGGGTAAAATCTGGTATCCTGTAATTCCTCGGCCAAGGATACGCCACATCGATCCAATCAGGGCAAGGCTTCCGATATCTAGGCCGAATTGGTCGTATGCCTAGACCGAATTGGTTTTGCAGGATTTCGGTCATTTGCTCCCTTAGCATATCGTTGCCATTGAATGGCACGGCTATAGGGGCGGTTGCGGCCCTCTCGGGAGTGGGACGTAATCATGATTCTGTCCCTGGGAAGTTTGGACACCCTGAGGCACCACGATTTCATGTTGAGCCATATTTGGCCCTTGGTGAATGTTTGGCCCTAATTGTGGGCCGTGCCCTTCAGGGCTCGTCCCTCCTCTGGGAACCATAGGGGTATTGGTTCCTTGCAGGGGAACACCACTAGGACCAGCTTCCTGACCGCCTACTGTAGGGAGAGGCGTGGTCGACGGCAGCGCTGTTCCGCCGCTTATACATTTGGCCACTAATTCGCTCATTGAGCTTAAGTGTTTGGCCATATTTTCATAGTGCAAGTTACTAGTCGATACGAATTTGTCTACAACATGCGCATTTTGGAGCCTGACCTGTTCGACGACATCCTGTGTGAATTCGCCAATCAATGCGCGCACCGCATTAGGGCTGAGCTCCCTCATTGGTTCGTACCGGCTGACATCTGCTAGACCCTCGAACTGACCCACTATGGCTGGAACGTTGGGCTGGTTGGTTTGCTCCAGTCCACCTTCCTCCGCGGTTGAGCCAGTCTGAGTGTTTCTTTTCGGAGGCATCTCCACTTTGTTACACCAATTCTCCCACTGTGGTCGCCAAAAACTGTTTGCGCAGGTTTTACACGTGCAGGGAAAAAGAGCGTGTAAGGTTCAAACCTCATGAGACAAAGTCCCAGCAAGGGGTGTATTGAATCAAGTGAATAAGCATCCAAGGGACACAAGCACACAAGTTACAGTCCTAGGTTACAAGCTAAGAAATAAAAAGATAAAATATGCTCGATTGAGTCTTCATTTTTTGGTTTTTTGTTCTCTCTTGGGATAGGCGAGCTTTTATAGTGCCGCTTGGTAACTGACTTGGGCAGTTTTACCATTCCTTTGCAGTTATGAATCACGCTTGTAACTGCTGGGTTGTGTGTCCTAACTGCCTGATCGTGGAGGAACAGCCGCCTAACTGCTTCGGTAGTGAAGATAACTGCATCGCACTTTTCGCCCTGACCATTGGCTCGATCGTCCCAAGTCCTTTTATCGTTCTTCGCTCCATCGCCCTTCTTTTCTTCGCACCTCTTCTCGTTCTAGGACGAATTCACCCTGCGGGGATTTTATCGGCCAACAGAACTGCTTCGGCTATGTTTGATGATGAGGAGTTGCTCATGCTGAGTGAGTTGTTGAAAATGTGGGGATTGATAAGGAATATCGTGCTTGTCATGTGCGGACAGATGCAGTGGGATTTAATTTTATGTGAACTTATATTAAAATTAGATGTTTGATTGTGAGTGTGAACTTTTATTAAAAATTATAAAGTTATTATCTTGAGCACATTTTTTTAAGTTGTGTTAGGAAATAAATTAAATAATATTGTTAAAATAAATAAGGATATTATAGATAATTTAATATTTTAAAAAAAAAATTCGAATTATACTCCCAAAAACCTAAATTTTAAGTTTTTGTCACTAGAGACGAAATAATTCCTTAAAAATATTATTTAAAATACCACCAAATGTCATCCAAAATTTTTTTAAAAAAAAACTTTTTGAATTTTACCATACGAAACAGATGCTAAATTACCACTCAAAACCGAGTAACATTTCATAATAATTCATATTTACATAATTGGACAAACGAAATATAAATTAATTAAAACCAAGATAAAAATATATATTAAAAAAAGGAACAAAATTCAACCCCAATAAGAAATAAAAAATCGATCTATAGCAGTTTTTGTCTGTGATTCGTTCATCAGTGTCCAAATTTACAGCCGGATTCCTCTGCTCTCAATAATTTTCCCTCTTGGGGAATTGTGCTTTTTTTTTTTATCCTTATTATTTTAATCATTATTTATTTACGCCTCTGATTTTCAAGTATTTATTAAAAATATTTTAAACTTAATTAATCGTACTTTCTTACCCAATTTCCCAATCATTACACCTTATTATATTCCCCTTCCCACGTTTAAGCACGATGGTTACAGCTCATTTTTTAACCCAAACAACGGTCATGATCTCATCCACGTGGCTCCTTTCTAATTTTCATTTTTCACTTTTATCTTTCACCCTACGGTTATTTTCAAATAGGTTTTAAAATTTCTTTAACTTAATTAAGGCCCCTAATAAAAAATTAAAATATAATCATTTTTCACAAGTGCCAAAGATTGAGCCAGATGGGCTCAGTTATTCTACACTAATCCCAATGTAAATGTTAATTAAACCTTGGTAATTGGATAAGGTTAGTTTACAGTTATTTTATTCTTTTACTAACAATTAGCTTCCCTTTTTAACCATCTAAATTTGTACTATTTATACCAAAAAAAAATAATATATGTAGTCTGAATAAAAATAAGATTAGTTGCAAATACAAATTGTATTAATACAATGTACATGGACATGATTTTGTAGCTTAAACATAAAGTCCAACAAAAACCTAAATTCATTCATAACCCATCGTAGATAAAATTAAAAATTTTGATTTTTTTTTTTCTGTATGTTTTAAAATTTAGGAAAAATTATTCTCTTTTACATTTTTTTGTTGACATCGTTAGTTAAAATTAATAAATTTAATTAAAAATATTATTTTACCATCGGAAAATTATCACTTTTCCATATGATGATTGTCAAAATAAAATTTATACCCAAAACTTTTGAAAGTATTCCAAGATTCACTTGTTATTTCAAAATTGTTCAATTTTCCACCATTAAATAATAATAATAATAAATATTTATTTTCTAATATAATTTTTTTTGTATAAAATTTATTTTTAATTATTTTAGGTTTGTGATGTAATAATTTAAAATTACTAAAATAATAAATCTAATTAAATAAAATTATTTAATTATTTCACTTTATATATATAATAATTAATAATTTATTATTTACTAGAAAATATTAAAAAATTAATTACAATTTTATTTAATAAAGTTTTTTTAATCTTTATTAGTAAATTTAAACAATATGTTTAAAATAAATATTAAACTTTAATAAAATTTAAATAATATCTCCAACATAATATAGTACAATGTAGCACCAAATATTCTACAATATTAATATAATACAAATACAGTGCTAATGTAATACATCCATTAAACAATCCCTTTATTAAATAATGTAATACAGCTTAATGTGATACCGTGTATCAAAACACACCTCTTAACTCTCAGTACTGTAATTCCAATAAAAAATTTCTTCGACCCTACTTCCAGTCCTTCCAGAGGATCGTCACCACCCCACTGTCAAATAGAGCAATGTCAAATGGATACAAGACATAGACAATTGATGGTGGAAAATATTGTGTTTTTGATGAATTTTCTAATTATTTTTAACCCTACTCATTGAAACAACACCGTTAACGGAATGGTGAAAAACAAAACACTTTTGAAAACAACTAGTGGATTTTGGAACATTTTCAAAGTAAGAGAGTAAATAATAATTTCGCCTAGTTCAAATAATAATTCCAATTCAATGATATTAAACGACCGAATTACACTTGTGATGTCAGCACTTATTTAAAGCCGTTAACAGAATGGTTTAAAATGGAATAATTTTTAAATAGCAGATGGAAAAGAGAACACTTTCAAACTTTTCGTGGAAAACGGTATTTACCTAATTCATCAGGTATAAAAAAGATAATTTTCCTAAAATTTAAAATAAAATTTTTAAGTATTACTTTTATAAACTTTGGGGCAAAAGCCTAAAACATATTTTTCATATCATGAAAAAAAAAATTCGTTTGCGGATATTTTTGAAATATATTCAGTAGACTATGCTATAACTGTACAGATTTACGATTTTGATAATTGTTTTAGGGGTGGATAAAAAAATAATTGAAATTGAAAAAATCGTACCGAACTGAAGTAATATATTTTAATTTCAAAAATGACTATTCGATATTTTAACTAAAAAATCGAACCGAACAGAATTAGAAATAAAATAATATTTTAAGTAAAAAAACGAATCGAATTGAATTAACTGAATGATTGAATTTATTGAATTTTTTAAATGTAATCATGTTATGTTGTTATGTTATATATTATATTTGTTACATTATTTAATTTATTTAGTGTTTATTTATGATTAATTTCTTAAAATATTTTTAATTTTTTACTTTGGTAATAATTTTTTTAATTTTCCTACATTTTAATAATTTAAATGATTATTGTATATCATGAAAAACTTTTATAGGTGTAGTTGTAATGATTGAAGAATTATAATGTTAAAAAATAAATAAATGATAAATTGTGAATGTTACTAATTTTTTAATTTTTATTGTTATTGTTAAAAAATTGAAAAAATCGAATTGTACCGAACCGACAATAAAAATATTTACAATTTAAAAAAAAAATCGTATGGTTATTTTTTTTAAAAAAAATGAATAATTATAATTATAATTTTTTTTTATAATTATACCAAATCAGACGAAACCACGCCTGCTCCTAAAATTTTAATTTTTGAGTTGTGCTCGTTAGATTTATATATTAAGGATGACAATTGAGACGTCATGTCTTGAACCAGTCTTATCATGTTCTGATTATGATTTATGATGAAAAATTATCTCGAACCCTAATCGATTATTTGAATCGAGACAAAAATCATTACAAATCTCGAACCAAATATGTTGAGTGGTCACGTGCATTGCACACTCTCTTCGCACGTGCCTTTTACTTAAATATTTGACTTTGTTTGTGTTAAAGGTTGAGCCGATTTTTAGTCTCAATTATTGACCTAATAAGTTTTATAGTACGATATGAAACATCCCTATTGGTTAGAATTCAGTTGATGTTAATATCTGAAATATAAATATAAATATATATATATATATTTGGTCTAAAATTCGAGATTTATTTTGAAAAATCATTTCAAATCCCGATCAGAATTTTCTACCATTTCTATCCTAGATTATGTTATAATTTTTACAAAATGTTTTATTAAAAAAATAAAACTTTGAGGCTTTCATAGAAAGACACTTGCAATAATACAAGTATACAACCATTATACATACCGTAACAAAATTTAATTGTAGTTTATTTTCTTAATGATCCAGTTGTAGATTTTAAAGTGTATCCTTTCTCTCATTGTAGCCAAGCACAAACTAAAACATCAGATTAGATAAATAAAAGTATTTACTTAATTGAAATGCTTTCGTGGTCCACGAATCACGTGACAAAGGTGGTGATGTTGTCAGAAATCACGTGAGTTCTAAAGCTTAACCAATGGGGTGGGTCAAAATTCAAATTCCACGTGGCTGGAATCAATTGAGTGTTTATAATAGTCCACTTTCCTTTCATGTTTCCTCACACGTGCGCCATGTCCTAGCAGATTAACACGATAGCACGTGTTGAGGGGTCACGTGCATTGCACACTCTCTTCGCACGTGCCTTTTACTTTAATATTTGGCTTTGTTTGTGTTAAAGGTTGAGCCGATTTTTAATCTCAATTATTGACCTAATAAGTTTTATAGTACCATATGAAGTATCCATATTGGTTAGAATTGAGTTGATGTTAATATTTCTCTATTTCAATCAATTAATCAAATTATTGTCTCAGTCTTAGATTTAATTAGATCGAAGCAACGTTAATGTTGAACTTTACAAAGAATAATGCTACATTTAGAAAACTGAAATATAATATATATATATATAATATGAAATTTTTATGGAGTCCCCAAATGACGTGGCTTGATGGTGTAGGGTTCAGAATCTCATATTGAGGTCCTGAATTCGAATTCAGAAAGTGTGTTTCTTGTAAGAACTTGAGACAGTCAAAGGTTTTACCAGCTCCGCTTAAGCCTGAAAGGAATGGTTTGACAGCGAAATTGGAATTTCCAAAAAAAAAAAAAAATTCATGTGGCACTCATACTATTCACCTCATGGTAGTGAAATAATAAGATAAACAACCACATTAACACTTCAAAAAGTAATCGTTTAACATGCAATCACTTATCATAATGTAACGTCAATTGAGATGAATCTGGTGTCATTGTTACACCTTGTAATTTAAGAACCCAATGATCTTACAGCTGAACTTGGAAATTCAAGAGGCAAAACTGCAATGGGAGAGAGCCTTCAAAGCAGAACATAATTTTGTTGATCCAACAAAATCTTTTTCCCATTAAATGAGGTAAATTACATAGATTTTTTTAACGATATTGGACTATAACGGGTACTATTTGGTTTCAGGTTCATGCTAACGAGTGCCCTAAAGACACTCGTTAGCATTTCTCTCGGTTTAAATTAAATGCTACTCAAGGTTTAAACATGAGGGTAAATATGGAAACATGTAAATGTTATGGGTCTTCATTGACCATTGTGGTGTCAATAGGCTGGAACAGCCCGAAGGAAAACGAGACCGGCCCAATTGGCAGTACAAGTTTCATCATTTAATTGTATATTTAAAAAAAAATAAAAAATAAAGTGAAGCTTTTAAAAAACCACTAAAATTCTAATAACACTTCTTTTTTATTTTATTTTCCTAAAGTACCGTACATTCTCATGGATCCACCTCCTCCTTCCCCTTCGGCTCTCATTTGGCAGAGGGTAGGTCTTAATAGGTATGGTAAAAACCACCATAGATATGGAGCTTCTGAAAATCCAATATATTAGGGATACGTAAAGAATCGATTTTTTATAGTCGTTATTGGAGGGTTAGATACGGATATTGACATTCCTGATATAATAAATGTAAAATCCCTTTATGAACGGGAGTTCGCTGGACTTGTTACAGCAGGACCAAATACATGTCAGACATTTTTCGTACCCGTTGATTAAACGGATCAAATACATATATTGACATTCCTATATTGTATTCGACCGGTTGTCATCTTTAGATCCTAAAGTCAAGTGATAAGTCTCACCAATTAATGATCTGTGACCTATTAACTTTAAAATAATAAATTTCATAATTTCATAATATACGTGACCCACCATAATTTAAAATAAAAATTATTTTAACTTACTCCCTCTCAATTGGAAGAGAGTGATTGAGTTGACATATGTCCTATAAGAGTGTTCATAGGATCAGGTCAACTCGTGACCCGACCCGACGTAACCCGACCCGACCTGGTCAGGTTTGCAAAATAAAAAAATGATTTCGGGTCAGACCCGATCCGACCAGAAAAATCAGACCGGGTCACGAGTTTTGACCCACCCGACCCGATTTTGAAGATTTTCCATTTTTTTTCTTTAGTTAATTTGTCAAAATCATCTTAATTTTAACCCAACAATTTCTCATTTGAGCTAATCAATTACTTCACCAAATTTGTACCATTAAAATATATATAATTATGTATTACAACGTCTGACCCACCCCGACCCCAGCCAAAATCCCCACGTTTGACCCGACCCTAACACATCCAGACTCCCCATGTCTAACCCGACCCGACCCACAAAAACTCGACCCGTCCCGCAACGACCCGACCCACACAAGTTGCTCTTCCAATTTTTGGGTTTTGGGTCTTCCTATCTACATGAGCCGACCCGATCCAGTCTAATAAATTTTTTAAGAACCCGACCCGACTCGACCCGTGAACACCCTTAATGTCCCATAAAATTTTTTCCCCTCATCTCAAGCCTCTCAGCCGCCCATTACTCCTCCGAATCAATTTCTTCAAATCTCTTTACTTTCCTTCAATGTGCTTCTTTTAACTTGTAAAAATATATATATTGATTCGTGTTGATGGTGTTTTTTTACCACAAGAAAGGTATAAATACCGAGGAGGGGTAAAGTGGAGATTACAAAACCAAAAGTGAGGTGGCAAAGGCCCAATGGCCTAGAACGAGATGATGTCTGACAGAGAGACCCGACCTCGTAGTACATAAGAGTTCTCTCGAGAACAGAGCATCTTAAAGGATAAATCAAATTGTGATACCGACCCGACCATATAAAGGTTGGTGATTTGGGATTTTTTAAAAGCTTATAAAACTCGACCTGATGAGGTCATTGTCTATAAAACCCGACCTAGTTGAAGTGAGGGGCAGGACTTCGATGGGTATCATCCACCTTGGTATGCCGACCCGAGGAATAAAGATTGGATCACGAGCTGACCAATATTGAAGTCATGTGACGTATGCCCTAAATATGAAGATGTGCTTCCAGAAGATTAATGATGACAGATGAACAACAATAGTTCATAGTGGAAGTATCCCTAGCCAGCCGTCATAGATCGATGCATTAGCAAGGTAGTGGCAGAGCAGAGCCGCCATAGGTCGGTGAAACAACATAGGAATGAGATAATCTGATTGGCTAGATTATGGGTGGTTGAGGATGACAGTAACTGTAATGATGATCTAATGACACCAGCTAACATCATAGTTAGTGGAACAATATATTTTGAAGCCTATATAAAAGGGTTGAAGTCACAAATTCAAGAGTTGATAATTTTTACACCACACTACTTGAAAAAGATTTAGAGATTAAGAACTAGAGATAGAGAAAAAAACTGATCAGTTACCCGACCACTTGAGAGAATTGTATCGGGCTTGTGTAAGACCTGATGTGCTTTATTACTATACTAGTACATTCCCTCATTTGTAGCTTGGGCCGGTCTTGACCCTGAGCAGTGATAAAATACCCTCATTTTTATCTCATGGACGTAGGTAGGAGTCACTCTCCACCGAACCACATAAACTCTGTGTTTATCCTGTCTGTTTGCTAAGTTTGTGTGGTTCCCACTAACCAAATAAATTCACTATTGATGGAGGTTTGTTCGAGGGGTGAATTACCTTATTTGTCCTGGGGAATGAAAAATATCTGTCAACAGTTGGCACCGTCTGTGAGGATCAGTCCAAAAAATAGTACAACACACTAAGATGATGACATGAGATGGGAATCATAGAGCTCCAAAGGCCTCAAGGCCGGAGTGGATGGAAAAGATGGATGAGAACCTATTGTTAGAAAGGGAAAAAGCTAGAGAGGATAGAGAGGCAACCCAAACCTTTATAAAGATCATGATGGAGAAAATAGAGATCGTTGAAAACAGGTCAGGAGAACCAGCTCATGCAGGGCTTAGTAGAATGAGAAAAGAGATTGCTAGAGGATAGCTGCAATAGAAGGGGATTGAGAGATAGGAATGGAGAATGCACATAAGGTCATATTAGTGGCCATGGCCAATATTGCGCCAACAGAGAAACCCCGGAAAAAGCATGACAACAGGTGAACTATGAAATCATCCAGTAACAGCCTCTGCTTTAGGGAGAATGACTTGGGGCGTTATCAGGAACGAGGGCATAGAGCTCTGAGTGGGAAAAGATACCATATTCGGAGTGATGGGAAATATGCCATACAGCTTCATATAATGGAAATAGAATTATATTTTAGTTAAATATATGATTTAAATCGCATATTATAAATTATCTTGTTTACCCTTAATTACTCATGTACCTTCATAGTTAATGTAAGATTGTCATACACAAGAGGATTTAAATTGGAATTTAGTAATATAAAATATTCATATAGAGCAAACAAAACAGGTACTTTATTTATGGTTTATCTATAACTGTAGTCCATTTTATACTTATATGACGACCTTTGTCTGAGATCGTCCATGTGGTGACATGAGGATGGAGGCACCTTGTATGATACGATCAAATAGGACTGGATCCATATAGAAATGAATATCTTATAATATCCGTTAAATAAAAATTCATTTCAATCTACTATATAGTCATATATGGATTGATTTGAATTCTGCGTGTACTACGAACTCCTGTATGGCAGACTATGTCATTTGATTTACAAAGGTGAGGTTGGTGTAGCAATACCGACCAATAGCTACGTACTTTGGGGACTGACACGCTCAAAAAAGTGGTTCTTTACTCCCAAGTAAAAGAGTGTCGAAGTAATAAAATAACCAGGTAAGTACGAGGTCGATCCACATGGAATATATTTAGTAAAATAAAATAATAATTTTGATTAAAAATAAAAAGGCTTGGTTTGTTTGAAGTGACTGGAGAATTTTGAATTGGACTGCAACAATAAAATAAAATATTGGGGTTAGAGGATTCACTTTTAATATTTTAAATATAAAAATCTCACTTTTTTATAATAAATAAATTGTCATTATTACCCAATTAATTTATTTCAGGAATTAATTATGCCAAAACATATAAAACCAGTCATAAAGACGATGATAACTTTTGTTTATAACAAGTCCAGTTAGGTACTCAATTATGCCAAATAAATAAAACCAGTCATATAGGCGGCATCAAAATTTGTCAATAATTAATCCAGATTTAAATTAAGTATTAATCATTAGATTATAATTTATATATTTTAATATAAGTGAGATTAATCTATATTTTCATTTTAAAAGCTTCATCATTTTCCCCAACAAAATGAAATTAGCTATTCATAATTTGAATAAAAATACGGATAATTTTATTACTGAAAGAAAAAGAATATACAAGAAAGCTTTAAAGAAAATAAAACACACAAGAGCTGGATTCCTTCACAAAATTTTAGAGAGAATCGTGTGAAGGAAGCTGAAGAAAATGAGGTGCAGAATACCTCTATTTATAGAAATTTGCAAGCTTTCTCCACCAATTTCTCCACCATTTTCGCGGAAGTTTGAAAATTGTAGATTTTCATTTTCCATTTTTTTTAATTTTTTGATAATGACTTTAATAATTACATATAACATACTTTGGAGTTTTCATCAATTTCGGTCTTGAAAACTTCAGAATTAGAAACTCTTGTGAACAGTAAAGTTGTAGATTTTTGAGTATTCTTCAATCTGAATCTAGAATCACTTCAATTCGATATCAGAGTAAATATTTATGTCCAAAATATAAAAATTACGCAGAGTTGGAATTTCCGAAGTTGTACACTATTATAACGCCCTATTAAATTTATGGCATCCAAAATCCAAATATCAAGTCCATTTTTCTAGATATGCATCCAAAGTATTATTTCACCTACATAAAATATAAAAATCACAATAAACATAAATATAATTATTATTTAACAAATGTACTTAATTAAGGGGATTAATGAAACTATAAGTGTAAAATGATTAATTTTTCTTTTAATAAATATACATTTTTAGTGTTCATCACACCCCAACCAGCTTATTACTAGTCCCTAATAATTTAAGCGGAAAAAACTTTTAAAAAGATAAATCCTTAACCAAATTAATAATTTTTTTCTTTCTTTCTAAATGATCAAATAAATAAATTCTCATGTACTTTTTACCTTTCTTCCATACACACATAAACAAAGTATTAATCAATTCATTATGCCCACAATATTCACAGGTCTCGTTGAAAAGAGAGCAATACCTAAAATTATATTAGAGTTCACACCTTTTGACAATGAAAGTTTATTTATAAATACAAAAATAGTTTTTTTTTTTAAATAATACATCTTCAATCCTTGTAACGAGCTTTGAGCTAGTGACTCCCAAACTAGTTGGCTTTAAGGCACTAGGTGTTAAGACACCCCTATAGACTTAATTGCTCAGATCTCAGATATTAAAAATAAAAAGTGTCTGATTTCCTTAAGCTTTCTCTTTAACTCATGGAACGAGCTTTGAGTCAGTGACTCCCGGACCAGTTGGCCTTGAAGCTCTAAGTGTTAAAACACCCATACGGACTTAATTGCTCGAGTTAGGGAGGCTACGAAATCGAACTTATTCACACATTTTTTCTTTTTCCTTTTTTTTTACAAACTCAAGCTCTACCGTTTTACGCGAACAAACACTACTTACTGAGGCAAGATATCCTATTACTAAGTAAGAGCATGTTTAGATTTTTTTTTTTATATAAAATACTAATTCCATTGCCTTTATGTGCTACATCCAACAAACTAGATAATTGAATATTATAAAATTTTCACTTACAACCCATATTTATATGTTACCGTGTATGTTGATAATACCTTTCAGATGAGCATATGAAGATCTATTTTAATCAATATTATGGAGAATTCACAAATTTAAATGATTCAAAAAGAAAGGAACAAAAATAACCTGTTACGAATTATTTTGAGATGTGTCTCAGAAGCGAAAACTCCTTACACAGCCACCTCTGAACAATAATTCCACTTGGTTAGTCAAAAATTTATTTTTAGTTTGTGTGTAGTTTTTGTTTTTTGAAAAACACAAAAGAAATTCAACACAAAACACTTTTGTTTACACACAAAATAAAAACAAAGCAAAAACAACATAAAAGAAAACTTTTTTTTTAAAAAAAAAAACACAGCAACGAAACATAAAAAAAAAACTATCTAGTCAACTATCCATCCCAACCAATTTGAGACATTGTCCTTAATGTCCGAAAAAGAAGAAGTAGAGTTTTGAAGACATCACTTGGTTAGTGTGGAGTTGACAATTGAATCTACAACACTGCTACTAAAAAGAAAGGTTACATATTAAAATAATATAAGTAAATTAAAATAGTAAATGATATGTACTGATAGTTTTGATTGTGTCTCACATCTTCCTCTAGTTTTACGTCCAGTAACGACTTGAATGCCTTCTATGGGTCGAGGATATGCTTCCCATCCAATTTTCTTATAAATTGTCAAACATGGTATTTTAAAGTCAGATTCTTGAGACGGTATTATTTTCTTTCTTTTGAAATTATGTATGTAAGTTGCGAATCAATCTATCAAACCCATTAAGATGCGTCTCAAAAGTCAATGATATATTATCTAATGACTCATTACTCAAGCCATCTCTAATGGGTTGTTTTTTTTCTTAATGATTATTAGACATCATTCTTAAAGAAAGACAATGAGTGTTGCACGTCCAACGTGTGTATTTATAACAAACATCTAATTGTTTAGCTCTCTGTTTTTTTGCATAGGTGCTTTTCTCCAAACCAGGTATGTAAGAGATGAATGAATCAAGAAATTTAAGGACTTCCATTTTAACCATTTATTTCTTGTAAATGTATAATATTTTTTTTTGGTGGTCGACGTATCCTGACATTATCTTTGAAATGTATTTTGCGTGTCCATTTTAAAAGATTAATGTCTTTTATATCTTTTAAAGTCCATCCAATTCTCTGTCTATGTTCTCTCAACACATTTAACAATTTACCTTCTTGATCGCTTGTCAAAGAAGAAGAAATTACCGTAGTGTAAGTTTTTTTATCTCTAAGAAATGCATACTTCAAGTCTTCTGGCAATGTCTTCAATTCCAATTTGGGTGCTTCTTCATGTTTCTCTTCTTCAAGTGTTTTTAGTTCCTCGAAATTTTGTTTCCCTTCATCGTCTTCCAGTACCTGTGTAAAATCAAGTAAAGAAAAATTATTAAAAATATCTAAATCTAATTGCGTGCTTGATTTAAGAAAATTAGATGTACAAATTTCCGTAAGGTCCATGCTCTCATCTTAACTGTCATCATCATATGGTTGTTTGTACATGTTAAAAATATTAAGCTCCAGCGTCATATTGCCAAAGGACAAATTCACGATTCCATTCCTGCAATTAATTAAAACATTAGCTGTTGCTAAAAATGGACGACCAAGTATTACAGAATTGACATATAACTGTCTGCTACAGGTTCTGTTTCCAAGACAATAAAATCCACGAGATATATGAATTTATCGACTTGTAATAACACGTATTCAACAATTCCTTTTGGTACCTTGACTGATCTATTAACAAGTAAAAGAGTAGTTGATGTTGGTTTTAACTCGCCAATATTAAGCTGTTGGTAAACCGAAAATGGAAGCAAATTGACACTGGCTCCAAGATCAAGCAAAACATGTTCAATTTTTGATTTCCAATCATGCATAAAATAGTTGGACAGCCAGAGTCCTTGTATTTTTGGTTGAGAGAATGGAACTTACCTGTTCAGCTAGAAAAACTTTATTTCTTACCTGATGTTTTTTTAACGGTACATAAGTCTTTTAGAAATTTGGCATAAGATGGCATCTGTTGGATGACATCTAACAAAGGAATATTGACCTTTACTTGTTTGAATATTTCATAAATCTATTGGGAATGGTTCAATTTCTTTATTTTTAATGCCTGAGCAAATGGAGGTGCATGAGAGAAATTATTATCATCAACGACGGGTAATGGTTCATCAACGACTTTGTAGGCATTGCATTTTTACACATTAGCCCAATGATGAGTCTCATATGGAGGCAACTACTTCTTTAGTCATGAAAGCCGCGGGAAACGGACGTTGGAAGGGTAAAGTTGGAAAATAGAATTTTTGATGGATTTAATCTCGTTGTTTGAGCTTCGGTTGCTTGTTGGACTTCCGTTTCAAAGCTTATCTTAGGCCCAAAACCCCACAAACCACTTACCAAACCCAACCAAACCCAAAATACCCAAGTCAAACCAAGTCAAACCAAGCCCATGCCCAAGGAAGGCGATTCACGCCCATCACTCCCCTATTTAGCCAAAATAACATTTAACACATGCCTAAATCAATTCAAATCCTTACCTAAACAAAAGAAATCAAATCAAATCCCTACCAAATCAAATCCAATCACAAATCCAAATAAGGAGATCTATTCCTTATGAAGAACCGATTAGGAGATTCTTTCATATTCAAATTAGGAAAGTCTTCTCTCTTTGCCTACAAAAAGAGGCATTCACCCCCATTCAAAACGTAGCTCATACATCTCTCTCACATGCCTAAAGCACTCTCTTAAGCCTCCATTGCACGCCCAAGCATCCCCCTGAAGCCTCCATTGCCGCACCTTCAAGATCCAATAGCCTCCATTGCCGCACCTTCCCTCCATCATCAACACCCTTCACGCCCAAGCCCTAAACTTAACCCTCCATTGCCGAGTTCCAGCCCCCATTCACAGCTCTAAAACACCCTCAAATAAACCTTATTCACAGCCCTAAAGTCGCACTAAACACTCTCCAAACACAGCCCCATTCGCAGCCCCAAAACAGTCCCTGAAAACACCCCACTGCACCAGTGAACTACCGAGTTTAGCTTGCTGTTCTGGTCAGTTTTTGTTGCGACTTTGGCCCATAAAACAGCCCCTAAAATAACCTAAACACCATCCCAAAAACCTCCATAAAGTTTCCCCTAAAACCCTTAAAAAACCACACCTTTTGGCCCTCAAATTCACCCAAAACAGCCCACTAAACGACCAAAATAGTGACCTGAAACAGAGCAGCGAAACAGCAGCGAAACAGACTTAAAACAGTAGCCCAAGCATCAAAACAACGAAGGAAAATGTTGAGTAGACGAATAGGAAAAGCATCAGATCAATCTCCCTTCCAACGGACGTGTAACGCCCTTTCTTAGACGACAAAAGAGGTTAGACCTGAGGGCACCTTTTTTACTTATCTTCTTTATTTTTGTTTTATTTATTTTGATATATAATTGCATGAGAGTCGTTTGAAGCATGATGTGATTGTTGGATGAGCGGGATATGTGTTCCCCTTTTGTGGTATATTCGGATGGAAACCCGGACGTAAATTCCATAGCCGATTCCGAATGGACGGTAGTATGGTCTGCACTCGGGATACAACGCCACGTACCACTTAAGATACACGTATCTCGTCTCATCCAAATTTGTATTTGAGCATGTTATAGTCTTTAGGTTATTTGTTTATTATTTAAAGCATGGTTTAATTTAGTTTGTTATTTATTGTTAAAGCATGTTTAGGTTGTTCATTATGCATGTTCTTAGTTTATGATGCGTTTGGGTAATGATTTATACATGTTGATTTAATGGTTCAATATGCTTGTTGTGTTACATTGCGTGGAATTATTTGGATGAAAGCATGTTAGATCTAAGTACCCTTGAGCATGAATGTTGAATAGATTCGGTTAGTTTATTGCACAAATTATATCATCACAAGTGACATAAGTAAGGGACTATTCCGAACCCAATGGTTTGAGGTCTTCCCTTGCGAGGGGTGAGTGCGGCCTTAAATCTTTGTCCCGGTTCACACCGGGTGGCGACTCCATGTTATTTCGTACTTCCCAACTAGGCCGCGAGCCCAGAACAGCGTCGCCCAGGTTCTGTTGTCTACAGTCTGGCGACTCCACTGGGGAATTTTAGAGAATTGGCCTCGAAATCATGTCTTGTGATGTGTATAATTTGTGCATTAGTTGACCATTTCTATAGTGGGTTGAGGGGTTAATCAAAGGTTTTGTTGAAGCTAGGTGATGGTTGGGTGTCTTCCTTCACTCACTACCCTTCGGGGAAAAGCTGTGAAGGCACCTAGATAAATCATCACTTGTAGCTCGTTGTGATAGACTAGTTTGGAAGACTCGTTGTTTATTCCTGACACCAAGCGATAAGAGCCTAAGGGGCTTAGGTACTTAAGAGAGCCTCGCTCCACCCTCTCTCTGGGGAATCTACAATGGGAAATCCATTCGACAGTTAGCCACACACCGTAACTCGTTGGCACGTACCGTAAGGTATAAAAAAAGTTCACTCACTTGGTCGCTTGAACCCTTGAGTGGGGAGTCCTAGTTGTGGGTAATCCTTCGTCAAACGAGAGCCTTTGTCTGGGCCCCATGAACCCACTTGTGGAATTTAGCCATGAAAAACCGGTAGTTGTTTATTTTATGTTTGTGTATTGGACCACCGCCATTTGGATCCAATTGGACCTTTTTCAAAAGATGTGAACTTGTTGGGCCATTTAAACTGGGAAAAGTTTGTGTCCTTTGACAGGTGGGCCAAAAGCTTCTAAAATGCCGGTGGGCCACTTTGTGAATGAGCCTCTTATCATTTGAAGTCATTTAGCCATATCATTGTAAAGTGTAAACCATGTTGGGCCTTTTCAACTAGGACAAGTTTCACCGCGCAATGGTGCGATTGAATGCTTTAAAATGATAATGGGCCAACTTATATATTCCATGCATCGCATACATCTCATGCATCTCATGCATACATGCATCATGTTGACCCTTGTGTCTTAAAAGCCATCATGGATACCCGTTGGGTTAGAAAAAAAAAAGTCAGAGCATTCCTTGGGAAAATCCAGTATATCAGTCGATTCATTGCAAAGTTGACGTCAGTATGTGAGCTCATCTTCAAGTTGTTGAGGAAAGACCAGCCAGTAAAGTGGAATGAGCAGTGTCAAGAAGCATTTGACAGAATCAGAGAATACTTGGTGAAGCCTCCCGTTCTAAAACCTCCGAGGCAGGGTAGACCATTGGTACTTTATTGGCTATTGGGCCCGAAGCACTGGGGGCGATGATGGTACAAGCCGATGAGAGGGAGTAGAGCATGCAGTCTACTACCTCAGTAAGAAGCTGCTTCCGTATGAAGCCCGCTATCAAGAAGTGGAGAAGATTTGTCTATCAGTAGTATGGGCGTCCAGGAATTACGCCACTACTTCCAGTCTTACAAGATCCAAGTGGTCGCAAAGGAGAATCCTTTGAAGTATCTACATTCGGTACCTTCACTAGTTGGAAAGCTGGGCAGATGGTTAGTACTGTTGACTGAATTCGACATTGAGTACCTCACTTCAAAGGTAATCAAAGGGCGAGTCGTGGCAGAATTCCTGGCCTTGCAACCTGTTGAAGGGGATCAGTACAAGTTTGAGTTCCCCGACGAAGAAATCCAAGCTATAGCAGTCCAAGGATGGAGGATGTATTTTCACAGAGCAGTGAACTGCAAAGGAGCCAGGATCGGGATTGTAATAGTCACCCCTGAGGGAGAAACTTTGCCTATGGCCAAGCGGTTGACATTCGGAGTGACTAAAAACATGGCTGAATATGAAGCGTGTGCATTCGGATTGACTGCATTGATAGCCTTGAGAGCTACGAACGTAGAGGTTTATGGAGACTCGATGTTGGTGATCCGACAGATGCAAGGAGAATGGAATTAAAGGAAGAACGGTTGAAGCCGTACTTATTCCACCTCAGAAACCTAACGCAGGCTATCCTTAACTGCAAGTTTCAGCACTTGCCGCGGGAAAAGAAAATCACATGGCAGATGCATTGGCCACACTAGCCGCAACTTGGAGAATCCAGAGAAATTGGTAATGAGACCACTTGTGTTGACGACGGCGAGTAAACCAATATATGAGATAGAGCGGGTATCGGAAATAGAGGTCAACGATGGAAAACCTTGGTATCATGATATTCAGAGGTATCTGGAGCATAGGGAACTCCCAGAGGAAGCTAGTAGAAAAGACCGAATAGCCATTCAGAAGTGGGCTTCTCAATATGTGAGTCTGAAGGGAGAACTCTACAAGAGGCAGGCCAATGGTATTCATCTAAAATGTCTGAGGGAGGAAGAAGCTCAGAAGATAATGGAAGAAGTACATACTGGTGTCTGTGGACCGCATATGAGCAGATTGAACTTGTCCCGTAAGATGGTGAGACAAGGCTTTTACTGGTCAACCATGGAGGCTGACTACGCGAAGCTGGTAAAGTACTGCCATGACTGTCAAGCGCACGGGAATTTGAATCATTTGCCATACACAGAGTTGCACGGGTTGTCAGAACCTTGGCCTTTCTCAGCTTGGGGAATAGATATGATCGGAAAATTCGGCCGAATGCGTCGAACAGACATCACTTTATAGTGGTGGCAGTGGACTACTTCTCTAAATGGGTAGAATCTGAGTCGTTCCGCAATGTTACAGCAAAACAGAGATGGCTAAGTTCATAACCCGGAACCTCATATGCCGATACGGTATGCCGCATCACGTGGTTACAGACAATGGAGTCCAGTTTCAGGGAGAGACCAGAGCAATGTTACAGAGGTATGGGATAGGTCACCATAAGTCTTCACCATACAGGCCACATGCTAATGGGGCGGTTGAGGCAGCCAACAAGATGATAAAGACGATTCTGGCGAAGATGACAGAGAATTACAAGATTGGGCTGATAAGCTGCCGTATGCCCTGTGGGGGTACAGAACATCTGTGAGGACGGCGACCGGAGCTACGCCTTACTCTTTAGTCTATGGAATGGAAGCGGTACTGCCGGTGGAAGTTGAGATACAGTCCATGCGGGTATTAGCAGAAGCAGAGTTGCCTGAACGAGAATGGACCTCGCAGAGATTTGAGCAGTTGCATTAATGGATGAGAAGAGGATAAAATCCTTGCATCACATGCAGATATATCAGAAGAGGTTGGCCCGAGCATTTAATAAAAAGTTGCGTCCTACCAAGATCAAGAAAGGTGATCTGGTACTTAAGCAGTCGAAGCCGTCAACGACAGACCCGAGAGGGAAGTTCAGACCAAATTGGGAAGGACCATACATTTTTCAGAAGGTAATGGGAAATAGAGCAGTGAGACGGTCGGACTTGGAAGGGAATGAATTCACCGAGCCAATCAATGTTGACAGATTGAAGTTGTATTTTACCAAGGGACAGAAGACTGAATAGTCACCCTCAGAAGACCTAACCCAATGGGATAAGGAGAACTCATGCATGCATGCACACATATAACCCATTATTGCATCCCTTTTTGAGTGTTTTGTGTTCTTGTTTTATATTCACAGGTATCGAAAAAGGAAATAGAAAGCGGCAAAGACAAGCCAATCAGAAACAGCGAAAGCACTGTATTGAATTTGGGTATAAATCCTAGGACTGAGGTCCACGTCGGTGTTAAGATTCAGATGGTGATCTGAGGGTTGAGGCCCATTTTGAGTTTGAATTTCGGTCTGGATCCCGGGGGCGAAGTCCACATGGTCAACAGTAGAGAGGAAGAGTTCATTGGAATGATGAGTGAGTTAAAAAAAAAAGAGAGAAGAAAGAAAGGAAAAGAAAAGAGAGAGAGAGGAATCTTTGGTAGTTAGACATATGTCCAGTGATGACATTGTGTGCTGTAAGGGAGAAGCCTTAGAAACGAGAAGTGCGAGACGTGCTCTTATCCGGTATTCTGAATGGATTGATCTTGGCTAAACTCATGAAGCACTGGATAAAAGGTATCTCCACGGTAGAAGCCTGAGCGGTTGATGAGATGACTAGTTGAAGAGATGGTGGATCGGTGAATGACCGTTTGCCTGGATGTCCACACTGATTTGCCTTTGCTACGATACATGATATGGTTAGGAAATAAAGAAAGAAAAGCCTCTGTAATGAAAAGAAAAAGAAATAGACCGCCTATAACCGATAAGCGTGAAGCTACCCATGGGCGAGTATTAGGACCACCATGAGGAGAAATGCTACCTTAAAGGGTAGGTGAGTCAGAAAAAGAAAAAAAGAGAAAAGAAAAAAAAAGAAAAGAAAAAAAAAAAAAAATGAAGGAAAAGAATGAAAAGACAGAGACGATGCAATAAAAGAAGACCATATCATGTTGAGTATGCCGAAGTGATCACAGAGTGTGACCTAGACATCCAGGTTGGTTAGACCCATCGGTCCGATTCTCCGAAGCGAAATCATCAAGTTGGCTTGCTTTAGGAATAAGCTGCAAAAGAGCCTTTGCACACACTCACTAGGAGTCTAGTTAGATCACCTGTTCAGATGATCGGGTTCGAGTATATCGAGTACTTCGAAGGTTTTCGGGTTTTGACATGAAGCATTCGTTGAGGACGAAAATATGTTTAGCTACCAAGGCTATCTCGAGGAGAAGCAATACAATAGATGGAAATATAAACGTCAGTATTAGTTTGAGGGCGAGGCCCATAACGACATCAGATAGAGGGCGAGGCCCACATTAGTATCAGTTTGAGGGCGAGGCCCACAACCGTATCAGTTTGAGGGCGAGACCCACATCGGTCTGGGGCGAAGCCCACATCACTTTGGGGCGAGGCCCACATCAGTATCAGTTTAGGGGCGAAGCCCATGTCAGTATCAGATTGGGGGCGAGGCCCACATCAGTATCATTTTCAGGGCGAGGTCCCTATTATCAGCGGTATTTGGTCGAGATGCGTACCCAGGGTCGAGATGCATGCCCCCGTTTTCGGTTGTAGTTCCGGGCCGAGATGCGTGCCCAGGGTCGAGATGCGTACCCACTACATCATATTCAGGGCGAGGTCCCTCTTGTCAGGGTATTGGGTCGAGACGCGTACCTAGGGCATAGATGCGCGACCCCGTTGTCGATTGTAGTTCCGGGCAAAATGCGTGCCCAGGGTCGAGATGCGTACCCACTACATCATATTCAGGGCGAGGTCCCTCTTGTCAGCGGTATTGGGTCGAGATGCGTACCCAGGGCCGAGATGCGTGCCCCCCCCGTTTTTGGATGTAGTTCCGGGCCGAGATGCGTGCCGAGGGTCGAGATGCGTACCCACTACATCATATTCAGGGCGAGGTTCCTCTTGTCAGCGTTATTGGGTTCGAGATGCGTACCCAGGGCCGAGATGCATGCCCCCGTTGTCGGTGTAGTTCCGGGCTGAGATGCGTGCCCAGGGTCGAGATGCGTACCCACTACATCATATTAGGGCGAGGTCCCTCTTGTCAGCGGTATTGGGTCGAGATGCGTACCCAGGGCCGAGATGCGTGCCCCCGTTGTCGGTTGTAGTTCCGGACCGAGATGCGTGCCCAGGGTCGAGATGCGTACCTACTACATCATATTAGGGCGAGGTCTCTCTTGTCAGCGGTATTGGGTCGAGATGCGTACCCAGGGCCAGATGCGTGCCCCCGTTGTCGGTTGTAGTTCCGGGCCGAATGCGTGCCCAGGGTCGAGATGCGTACCCACATCATCAGTTCGAGGGTCGAGGTGCCCTATTGTCATTAGCAGTTTCGGGATGCGTCCCAGGACCGAGGTGCCCATCACACAATCAACTCAGTTCGAAGCAGCAGGCAGACCAGGTGGCAGCTGGCGAGCCAGGTAAGTGAAAATGCATTGCATGTACTTTGATAGGATTGTCATTGTCACACACTGTACAAGTCCCATCAAAGTGGGGGCGACTGTAGGCATTGCATTTTTACACATTAGCCCAATGATGAGTCTCGTATGGAGGCAACTACTTCTTTAGTCATGAAAGCCACGGGAAACGGACGTTGGAAGGGTAAAGTTGGAAAATAGAATTTTTGATGGATTTAATCTCGTTGTTTGAGCTTCGGTTGCTTGTTGGACTTCCGTTTCAAAGCTTATCTTAGGCCCAAAACCCCACAAACCACTTACCAAACCCAAACCAAACCCAAAATACCCAAGTCAAACCAAGTCAAACCAAGCCCATGCCCAAGGAAGGTGATTCACGCCCATCACTCTCCCTATTTAGCCAAAATCACATTTAACACATGCCTAAATCAATTCAAATCCTTACCTAAAAAAAAGAAATCAAATCAAATCCCTACCAAATCAAATCCAATCACAAATCCAAATAAGGAGATCTATTCCTTATGAAGAACCAATTAGGAGATTCTTTCCTATTCAAATTAGAAAAGTCTTCTCTCTTTACATACAAAAAGAGACCTTCACCCCCCATTCAAAACGTAGCTCATACATCTCTCTCACATGCCTAAAGCACTCTCTTAAGCCTCCATTGCACGCCCAAGCATCCCCCTGAAGCCTCCATTGCCGCACCTTCAAGATCCAATAGCCTCCATTGCCGCACCTTCCCTCCATCATCAACACCCTTCACGCCCAAGCCCTAAACTTAACCCTCCATTGCCGAGTTCCAGCCCCCATTCACAGCTCTAAAACACCCTCAAATAAACCTTATTCACAGCCCTAAAGTCGCACTAAACACTCTCCAAACACAGCCCCATTCGCCAGCCCCAAAACAGTCCCTGAAAACACCCCACTGCACCAATGAACTGCCGAGTTTAGCTTGCTGTTCTGGTCAGTTTTTGTTGCGACTTTGGCCCATAAAACAGCCCCTAAAATCACCTAAACACCATCCCAAAAACCTCCATAAAGTTTCCCCTTAAAACCCTTAAAAAACCACACATTTTGGCCCTTAAATTCACCCAAAACAGCCCACTAAACGACCAAAATAGTGACCTGAAACAGAGCAACGAAACAGCAGCGAAACGGACTTAAAACAGTAGCCCAAGCATCAAAACAACGAGGGAAACGTTGAGTAGACGAATTGGAAAAGCATCGGATCAATCTCCCTTCCAACGGACGTGTAACGCCCTTTCTTAGACGACAAAAGAGGTTAGACCTGAGGGCACCTTTTTTACTTATCTTCTTTATTTTTGTTTTATTTATTTTGATATATAATTGCATGAGAGTCGTTTGAAGCATGATGTGATTGTTGGATGAGCGGGATATGTGTTCCCCTTTTGTGGTATATCAGATTGAAACCCGGACGTAAATTCCATAGCCGATTTCGAATGGACGGTAGTACGGTTTGCACTCAGGATACAGCGCCACGTACCACTTAAGATACACGTATCTCGTCTCATCCAAATTTGTATTTGAGCATGTTATAGTCTTTAGGTATTTGTTTATTATTTAAAGCATGGTTTAATTTAGTTTGTTATTTATTTGTTAAAGCATGTTTAGGTTGTTCATTATGCATGTTCTTAGTTTATGATGCGTTTGGGTAATGATTTATACATGTTGATTTAATGGTTCAATATGCTTGTTGTGTTACATTGCGTGGAATTATTTGGATGAAAGTATGTTAGATCTAAGTACCCTTGAGCATGAATGTTGAATAGTTTCGGTTAGTTTATTGCACAAATTATATCATCACAAGTGACATAAGTAAGGGACCATTCCGAACCCAATGGTTTGAGGTCTTCCCTTGCGAGGGGTGAGTGCGGCCTTAAATCTTTGTCCCGGTTCACACCGGGTGGCGACTACATGTTATTTTGTACTTCCCAACTAGGCCGTGAGCCTAGAACAGCGTCGCCCAGGTTCTGTTGTCTACAGACATGTAATGGTTCATCAACCCCTTCCTTACCCTCTGAATCTGATTTATTTTTAGCTTCTTGAGGTTCAAGAATAGGTCTATTAATAACCTTACCACTACGAAGAGTAATAACCAATTGACATGGTCTATATGTTGACTTCCAAAACTACACTCGTGAGGGTTTTGATGACTCTTGGGATTTGGCTGTTGTTGTCCAGGAAACTTTCATTTCTCATTAATGGTTAAAGCATATGTGATTTTGGAGAAGTATATTTCAGATTAATTAATTTTTGCACATTTTGGTTATTGATGACTTCCTGTTTCTCAATGAATGCATGCAAGGTATCCTCAAGGATTTTCCTAGGTGGTGGGACATATGGTGCATAATTCTGGGAATTTCGAAAATTCTGGTGTACCTGGGAGGTTGTTGTGATGGTTATGCTTGGTTATCATTCCTCCAATTGAAGTTTGGATGGTTTCTCCAACCAGAATTGTAGGTTTGGGAGTATGGATTTGGATTTGGTCTATTGAAAGTGTTTATAGAATTGACTTGGTCATGAAATATTCTTACAGGGCTGACAATGTTGGGCAAACTTGTGTGACATGTTCATTTGAATTACAGATTTGACAATTGACTTCTTGAATTGACTTGACATGATCATATTTCCTCATTTCTAATGCCTCGAATTTTTTTAGCAAGAGTTAGCAAAAAGGTCATGATCTTCCCTAAGGTTAAACATACATTTACCACATGACTATGGTTTTATAGACAACTCATAAGTGCCAACTGTGTCCCATTGTTTTGCATTATCTGATATGTGTTCTAGGTAATCTAGTGTATCTTCGAGATTTTTGTCCCTAAACTCACCATTACACATCATCTCCACTACTTGTCTACTTTGGGGTGTTAAACCCTCGTAGAAATAGGCAACCAGCCTATATGTTTCAAACCCGTGATGTAGAAAAATATTCAACATCTCTTTAAACCTCTCCCAATATTGGTAAAGTGTTTCCTTGATTCTTGTGTGAAAGTTGTGATTCTCCTCTTAAAGGAGTTTTTCCTGTGATGGGGAAACTTTTTTTAAGGAAATGTTCTTGTAAATCATCTCATGTTCTGATGGATCCTGACCTAAGGTTCTGCAGCCAAATTTTAGCTTTATCATTTAAAGAAAAAAGAAAAAACTTTAATCGAATTATATTCATGCTGTAATTTTGGTATGTGCAAGTGTTACATACCTCTTCAAATTCCCTTAAGCGCTGATAAGGATTTTCTGGTTCTAGACCGTGGAATGTGGGTAAAAGTGGGATGACACCTGTTTTATAATTTAAACGTACTGTATCTGGGGGAAAAACAATGCAAGATGGTGATCCTGTCCTAGTGGGATTCATGAATTGTCTTAATATCCTAGGATGATTAAGATCGTCATGCTAAGACTCGTTTTCTTCCTGATCAACTAGGTTTTAAACTCGGGCAGATAGATTTTCATTTTTGTTCTCAGCCATTTTAACAGACGATGAAGGTGATGGTGACTCTCTATTTAATTTATAGCTAGATGATCGAGACCAGTGTTTCATGCAACTTAAATGTAAACTATAAGCTAAAATTTAAGAAATACAAATACAATACTTACAAAAAGAAAATAATAAACAAGTGAAGAAAAAGTTAAATGCAGAAAATATGACCCCAAAAAATATAAATACAAAATAAAAATAAAAATAAGAAAATAAAGAAGGAAAAAAATTTAATTACATCAATTATTATATCTACTAAATTTTATTCACCGACAACGGCACCAAAAACTTGACACGCTCAAAAAAGTGATTCTTTACTCCCATTATAAGAGTGTCGAAATAATAAATTAACCCGGTAAGTCCGGGATCGATCCACAGGCAATAGATTTAGTAAAATAAAATAACAATTTTGAGTGAAAATAAAAAGGCTTGGTTTGTTTGAAGTGATTGAAGAATTTTAAATTGGACTGCAATAATAAAATAAAAAAATGGGGTAAGGGGATCCACTTTTAATATTTTAAATATAGAAATCTCAGTTTTTTTAATATATAAATTGTCATTATTACCCAATTAATTTATTTCAGGAATCAGTTATGCCAAAACATATAAAACCAGCCATAAAAGCGGTGATAACTTTTGTTTATAACAAGTCCAGTTACGTACTCAATTATACAAATAAATAAAACCACCCATATATGCGGTATCAAAGTTTGTCAATAATTAATCCAGATTTAAATTAAGTATTAATCATTAGATTACAATTTATATATTATAAAATAAGTGAGATTAATATCTATTTTCATTTTAAAAGCTTCACCCTTTTCACCAGCAAAAAGAAATTAGCTACTCATAATTTGAATAAAAACACACATAATTTTATTGCTGAAAGAAAAAAAAAACACAAGAAAGCTTTAAAAAAATAAAACACACAAAAGATGAATCCCTTCACAAAATTTCAGAGAGAATCGTGTGAATGAAGCTGAAGAAAATGAGGTGCAGAGCAGTAAAATTGTAGATCTTTGAGTTTTTTCATCTAGAACTGGAATCACTTCAATTCGTTATTGGAGTAAGAATTTATGTCCAAAATACTAAAATTACGCAGGCTTGGAATTTCGGAAGTTGTACACTGTTGTAACACCCTATTAAATTTCTGGCCTCTAAAATCCAAATATCAAGTCCATTTTTCTAGATATGCATCCAAAGTATTATTTCACCTACATAAAATATAAAAATCACAATAAACATAAATATAATTATTATTTAATAAATGTGCTTAATTAAGGGGATTAATGAATTATAAGTGTAAAATGATTCATTTTTCTTTTAATAAATGTGAACTTTTTAGTGTTTATCAGGGACATGGTTTGGTGTGTAGCTGGAGACGTTTTATATAAATAAGGAGTTCACTTCTTCTTGCGAGAAGTAGATGAGTATCTTCCTTAAGAGTTGATTTGGTACTTGAATGATTATAGTGCTTAAGTCTTTCTATTATGAATAGAAAAATTAATATTCGTAATAGTTATGAATAAATTATTAATTAGAGAATCAATGATACTTAAGGTAAAAATAATTAGAGGGGTATAACGAATATTATGACCCGACCCTAATTATGAGATACTCGTGAAGGGCCAATCCATATGTAATGACTATATCGATGGACACCGACGTAGTTCGGCTTATATTATTTATCTGTGGCAACGAGAGTGCAACTTCAAGTTTTTATTCATAACTATTACGAATATTAATCTTTCTATTCTCACAAGAAATAGTGAAATTTATATCTATGTTAGACGTCCCCAACTATACACCAAACTATGTCCCCAAAGTACATTTTTATTGGTCGGGATTTCTACACCATCGCCATATTGTAAATTAAAAGACATAACCTGCCATGTAGGAGTTCGTAGTATACTCAAGATTCATATTAATCCATATGTGACCATATAGAAGATTGAAATGAATTTGTTTATTTAACGTTATTATAAGAAATTTATTTCTATATGGATCCAGTCCTATATGATCACATCATATAAGGTGCCTTCATTCTCATGTCACCACATGGACGATCTCGGATCAAGGTCACCAAATATTTATCGAATGAACTGCAGCTATAGATAAACTACAAAGAAAGTACCTGATTTATTTGTTCTCTATGGACAATTTTAGATTACTAATTTCAGACTCAAATCCCCTTGTGTATGACACTCATACACTGAGCTTGAAAGCACACAAGTAATCAAGGGTAAACTAGACAATTTAAAAAATCCGATTTAAATCAAAACAATTGATAAATGAATAATGCATCTTTTATTTTAAACAAATAGTTCTGTTTAGAGATTACATGAAGCTCTATCACATATATCCCAACAATCTCCCACTTGCACTAGAGTAAATGTGACAAAATCTTTGTAAACAGATCATCTAGGTTCTATGTGTTGGGGTTTTGGGCGATGGGGCGTAGCGGAAGCGCGGGTCTGGCGAAATCATATTTTAAAATTTTTTAAAAATATTGAATAAATTATTCAATATCTAATATGAATAATTTATTCATATTTCACCTAAACGTATTTATTCAATATCAAATATTGACATAAATATAGTTGAAATTTCGCAAAACTTTTACGAAAATTGATTTTCCGTAAAATGGCTTAAAACGTATTTTTGACCGAACCGACTACCCGAAACTTATGGAAACTGCCCAGGTTAGCTCCAATAGTGTCGGGGCAGTTCATGGGCTGCCCGAACAGTGACAGATTAACTGTTTGGACAGTCGTAACCCGGTTGGCTCAAAATCCACTCGGTAACGTCGTTTTTGGTCGTTTTCGCTTATTTCAAGTCGGAAACACTTTCCGGAAATTTTGCCAACTCCCAAACACATCCAAAATATTTTTAGGACGTCAAAAACATCCCTGAATTTCCAGTTTGGGCAGATCTGATCTGCAGACCGAAATTCATCAAAATTCATGCTTTAATTCCAATTTTTCAAGACTAAATCAATTAATCCATAACACCAACTAGAGTCACCACATATGAACAACCCAAGAAAAATTCTAAGTGCCATAAGAGTGATCACAACACTCTAGAATAACAATAAGATTTTCCAACAATAATTTGAACAAATTGGATGCAAATTACATTAATTCCACCAATTTCTACTTCACACATGCCTATAAACTTACAATCCATCCACCAAACCACAAAACCCCAATTTTTCAGATTTAAAAGAAACCCTAGAATACTTTCTAATCAACAAGAAACAAGAAATCATATTTCTAAGCTTAGGGGTTAAAAGATTACCTTTTAATCTCATATTTCCTAAGTCTTTCCTTTGATCTTTTCCTTTAAATCTTCAAGGTTTTGAAACAAAATTTTAAACCCATTTTGGAGAGGGACTTACGGCAGTGGAGGCTTGGAGAAGAAGAAGAAAAACAACTTTCTCTTTCTTTCTTATAGTGGACGAAAATTAGGGGTATTCTGGGGCAAAATTGTCATTTTCAACTTTAATCAAATTAATGTCAAAATAACTTATATTAGCCAATCAAAATTGGACAAAAATAAAGTATAATTAATTCATGCCACATCAACCAATAATAATTAAACAAATTTCATTACATTAATGAAAAAAGATTATTAATTAATAATTTAAATATTTAACAATTAAATATCCAAATAATTAATTAATGTAA
>SKCR01021762.1:0-255752 GCA_019454045.1 Zanthoxylum bungeanum | reverse complement strand
ATTTTCTTCTTATATTCAGTTTTATTTACGCTTTGTAGTAGTAATTCTATCCATCCATGAGGGGGTAACTCTCCATGCTGAGGTAATAAGGTAATTCTTTTACTATTGCTTTTAGATTAATCTCCCTTAAAATAATATATGAACTATTTAAAATCTAAATTAAAAAAAGATACCGCCATTCTAGGTCGGTTGGTTATTCAATCTAAACTGGTTAAACCTGACTTAATGAGGATACCGCCATTCTAGGTCGGTTGGTTTAAGTTTATATTTCTGTTCCGCCTTATGGCTGGTATATTTGAATTTGACTTAATCAGGATACCGCCATTCCGGACGGTTGGTTTAAAATATCACAAGATTATATATATTATTATTTTATGGGAGATATCTAAATAGTGAATAGTAGAAGTTAATTCATTTTACCTTAGCATTTCGTTTTATTACTTTTCAGCAATTTCATTTTATGTCTTTTAAGTTTATATCAGCTTTAGCTATGTGTTATAACTAAGTTAGTATCTAGGGTTGTGATAAAATCTAATATTACCGATTTAAAAAGGGTTAGATTATAGTTTGGGTAACTAAAAGAATTATTTGTTGAGTCATAACCTTAATGCCTTTTTATAACTGATCACTAATAAAATTGATTAGATAAAACTTAAAATGAACTAGACATAGGGATTTTAAGTTTAAAGACCTTATACTCAACAACCCACGATCTTCTTTAAGGATAGATAAACCTTTAATAGATTTCCTTACAGGATAGAAATATACCTGTCGGGCGGGGTAGGGGGTAATCATAATTGGAATTCAATCTTAATGAATCTAGGTAATTTAATTGACATAGACATATGGTTCAATTTGATTATTCTAGGTATTTGTAAATGACCATCGGAAGAGGCTTTTATAATGTAGTGTTCCAGATTAATAATTAATATTTTACCTAACTATGATATAAATCACTTCATCTTTTAAAAGATATTAGAAAGATTCGCAACCATAGATCTTTGAGTCTTTTTATTTTCCTTTTATTTTCTTTTGTCTTTTTATTTATTTAGCAAATCTTCAAAGCAAATCATTTCAAGCAATCATTCCTTCTCCCTATAATAGATATCTGTAAATAAATAGTATCAACAATTAATAACAACAGTAGGAATTAAGTCCTCGTGGGATCGATATTTTTATACTACTTGAACGATACGTGCTCTTGCGTTATACGTGTGTGTTTACGCCGGTCAACATAATTCAAGTGACGAAAAATAAACAAAAGCAACACAAAAACAAAGAGGGTGCCGTTTACTCAAGCCGGTACGTGGAGTTGTGTCCCGAGTACAGATCATATTTACCGTCCATTCGGAATCGACTATGAAATTTATGTCCGGGTTTCCATCCGATATACCGCGAGAGTTGACACGCCTCTCATTTTATTCCACAGCCACAACATACTACATCTCATAATTCATGCATATTTATCTACTCAAGGGCCACAACATGCAAGTAAATATTAAATAATAATACAAAAAACGAGTGTGAAAGATACCCCCAGGTCTAACCTTTTTTGCCAATTTCAGGCTTGCGTTTCACGGACGTCGGAAGGGTACAGCTCCTCAACTTCTCCGGTTCACTGGTTTAACGTCCTAGCTCACTGCTTTGCTGTTTTGCTTGCGGTTCGAACTACGTTCTGATCCTGTTCGGCCTCTGTTTTGCTACTGACTGCTCAAGCCACCTGTTTGACGTTTTCAATGACCTGTTCCAAGTTTGTGTGGGTTCTTAGTGCAGTTGTGTGTGATTATTTTAAGGATTATGAATGCAGTCTCTTTATGTTACTGTTTTTAAGATTTTTAGGCAATGTTTTAAGTGTATTTTGCTGCTGTTTTAGGGGTTAAATTACTGCTGTTTGGGCGTGATTTAGGGACTGGTTTAAGTCAGTTTTGGTGGGAAGGGGGCTGCTGTTCGGGGGTACTTTAGTGGCTGTTTGGGGCGTGTTTGGGCTGTTGTCATTGGGGTATATATTTTCGGTGATGTGTGGAGGCTTAGGGGGTTGTTATTTTCGGTGGTGATTAGGAGTTGTTTTGGTGGTTGGAGGGGGGGTGAGGTGAAGAGAATGTTTGTTATTATCTGTATGAGCTAGGGGTTGTAAATTCTTTTCTTCTTTTTTTTGTTTGTGATGGGCGTGAACTAGAGAGAGTGGACCGAGGAGGTGGCCAGGTTAGTGCATGTTTATATAGAGAGAGCTAGGGGTTGTATTTGTCTCCCAAGGAAGAGATCTAGTTTCCAAATTATGAGTGATAGGAAAGGTATATACAAGATTGAGGGGGGGGACAAAATATTTTAAATTAGGAAGTCAAATAATCTAAATTGGTGGATATCTATTGAATTAGGATGTCAAATATATGATTGGCTTTAATTGGTTAGGATTGATTTTAATTAGGCATATCTTATTTTAATTTTAGTATTTGAATTATTTAAATTAGCATGATTTTAGTTTAAGTTGGTAATTGTTTATTTTATGTTTGGTATATGTTTTATTTAATTATTTAATAATTTAATTATTATCTTATTTAGTTAATGTTTTAATTAATATTTATTTATTTAATTGGGATGTGTTTTATGGGCTTTGGGGGCTAATTGGGCTGGGGTGCGAGGCTAGCAGCAAAACCAGAAATACCGACTCCGTTCGAACGCCAATTCGAACGTGGCACAAATGTCCGCAATCTGCCTGATGTTCGAACGAAGTAACGAACGCAGCACCAACGAAGACAGTGAACTTGTTTATTCTGAATTCCCCCTTCCGATGTCCGTTTTCCGTGACCTCCGTGACTTAAAAGGTAGTGTCTCCAAAATGAGACTCATCATAGGGACTTTATGTAAAAAATGCAGTGCCTACAGTCGCCCCCACTTTGATGGGACTTGTGTAATGTGTAACAGTGACAATCCTATCAAAGTTATGCAATGCATTTTCACTTACCTGGCTCGCCAGCTGCCACTTGACTTACCATGTGTTGAGTTGAGTTGATTTGGATGGTGAGGTGCTGCGACCCCTGGTTCATTCCCGAACCGTGCTGTGATGTGGTCCATTCCCGAACCGTTGCCGCGAGATGTCCATTCCCGAACTGTTACTGTGAGGTGGTTCATTCCCGAACTGTTACTGTGAGGTGGTCCATTCCTGAACCGTTACTGTGAGGTGTCCATTCCCGAACTGTTACTGTAAGGTGGTCCATTCCCGAACCGTTACTGTGAGATGTCCATTCCCAAACTGTTACTGTAAGGTGGTCCATTCCCGAACCGTTACTATGAGGTGGTTCATTCCCGAACCGTTACTGTGAGGTGTCCATTCCCGAACTGTTATTGTAAGGTGGTCCATTCCCGAACCGTTACTGTAAGGTGGTCCATTCCCGAACCATTACTGTGAGGTGGTTCATTCCCGAACCGTTACTGTGAGGTGTCTATTCCCGAACTGTTACTGTAAGGTGGTCCATTCCCGAACCGTTACTGTGAGGTGGTTCATTCCCGAACCGTTACTGTGAGGTGGTTCATTCCCGAACCGTTACTGTGAGGTGGTCCATTCCCGAACCGTTACTGTGAGGTGGTTCATTCCCGAACCATTACTGTGAGGTGGTTCATTCCCGAACCGTGCTTCCATTCTTGGAGTGCCATTCCCGGCTTGTTCATTCCTGAGCTGTATTTCCATTCTTGGAGTGCCATTCTCGGCCTGTTCACTCTTGAACTGTGTTTCCATTCTTGGAGTGCCATTCTCGGCATGTTCATTCTTGAACTGTGTTCCATTCTTGGATTGCCATTCTCGGCTTGTTCATTCTTGAACTGTGTTCCATTCTTGGATTGCCATTCTCGGCTTGTTCATCTTGAACTGTCCATTCCCAGACTATATCTCCATTCTCGAAGTGCCATTCTCGGCAGAACTGATCTGATTGATGCGGGCCTCGCCCCCAGAATGCCATACTCGGCAATGCTGATCTGATGTAATATGGGCCTCGCCCCCAGAATGCCATACCAGGCAATGCTGATACTGATGTAATGTGGGCCTCGCCCCCAGAATGCCATACCCGGCAATGCTGATACTGATGTAATGTGGGCCTCGCCCCCAGAATGCCATACCCGGCAATGCTGATACTGATGTAATGTGGGCCTCGCCCCCAGAATGCCATACCCGGCAAGACTGATACTGATGCTGATGTGGGCCTCGCCCTAAACTGATGCTGATGTGGGCCTCGGCCCTAACTGCTACTGATTATGGGCCTCGCCCCCAGACCGATACTGATGTGGGCCTCGACCCTCGGGATTCATCCCAAACTGATACTGATGATATGGGCCTCGCCCATGTGATTCATTCCTGAAGATTGCTGACATTGTACTGTTACTGCTTCTGGTTGGCTTGCATTCGGCGCTTTTTTTTTTTCCTTTGAAACCTGTTATTACAAAACAGAACAAACACGAAAGGATGCAAAATGCACGTAGTGTATGCATGCATGAATGTTCCTATCCCGTCGGGTTAGGTCTTCCGTCAATTCTCTTGGTGACTGCTTAGCCTTCTCTTCCTCAGACAGCTATTTCTTCAATCTGTCTACGTTGATCGGTCGGTGAACTAATTCCCTTCCAAGTCTGATATCTTCACTGGATCTATTTCCCAATTTCTGAATGTCTATCTTATCTTTTCTGTTTGCTTATTTTGAAGGTTCCCCGTGTTCATCACTGGATTCCATAGTACCAAGGTTGAATACTTTTCTCAAATATATTCATATTGCAGAAGAGTTCCAGCAAAATGAACGTCTTTATTATTGTTGAGGAAAAGAGTTCGAAAAAGTAACAAAATCAATGTCATTTAAAAAAACTGGATCAAATAGACTAGGAGGAACATCTCCATTATCCGCAGCACTGCCTTCTTCCTCGGCCTATGGTTCTTCACTGTCATCCATGTAAGAAGCTTGGTGGTTGATGGTTTCTTTTCATGGGTTGGGTATTTTATGGGAATCTATGAGATCTTGAATTTCATGCCTGAGGCGGGTGCAGTTGTCGGTGTCATGGCCATGTAGCTGGTGGAAGTGACAATAAAGGTTCACATTTATGTGTGGTGGTGGGGGGGTGGGAAGTGGCTTGCCTTCTAAGGGTTTCAAGATTCCTTGTCCCTGTAACTTTTCAAATACCTTCGACAAAGGTCTACCAAGGTTGGAGAATGCCGGTTCTGATGGCAGCGACTTCGGCAGTAGCGGGCTTTGTCTCAGAAGGCCCCCCAAAAGTTCTTTTATTCTGGCCATAAAACTTTATGTTTTCAGCCTCCTCTTCCTCAATATCCATGACAGTTTCCCTCAACTGTCGAAAATCAGAAATCATCGAAGTCATCCTCCTCAGCTTACCATAAATAGAGGGCTTGGTGCCCTTGATAATCATCTTAATTTGTCTTTCTCTGAAGGCCGAGTCTGCATTTTCAAAAGCTGGCTTCTCCAGCGATCACATACTCTTGAAACTTTCCTCTGGCTTCTGCTTAGTGTTTTCCAAATCACGGAGTGAGAAGTCAATTCAAGTCTGTGACATACTGCTTCAGAAAAGCATCAGCTAGTTCCCTCCAATCTTCTTAACCTTCTTCTCAAGGCTATGATACCAAACCACAGGTGCCCCCTCAAGTGACATCCAAACATCTTTTGGACTTGGCGCTGTGATAGGCCCACTGAACTCATGACTGAGACATATTGCTGCAGATGGACTCTTGGGTCTCCATTCCCATTAAACTTGGCCATGTCGGGCATTTTAAACTGAGCTGGCAGCTGTTCTCCGAAGGTCATTGCCTCCTAATCTAACAACTCTTCATGTTTACCCCTCATTTTGCGGGTAACTGTTTCAACCTGATCCCGAAGCTTCTGAAATTCTTGTCTGAGACCCAATCACTTTGCATGTTGCATACTCTGCTATGTCATCATCAAAAGTGGGGATATCATCCCCCAACCCATTCGGAGGCTCTTTGCGCCTTACATTCTCAGAATTTCCCCTAGCACGGGGCGCAGCCATATCTTTCATGGCAGTAGTCAAGGCTTGCAACTGTTCAGTAATCTTGGCGAAACCATTCTCCAACTGATCTATCCGGGATACCTCAATATCTGATTCACTCATGTCCTGTTCTCAGTATTTTGGTGAGTCTTCCTTTTTTTCTAACCCAACGGGAATATATGATGGCTTTCAGAACACAAGGGTTAACATGATATATGTATGCATGGGGTGCATGGGATGCATGATATGCATGCGATACAAGAAATATATCAACTCATTAAAATTTTCACACAAATCGGCTCATCATCATTTTAGAAGTTTTTGGGCTAACTGTCATAGGAGTGAACTCGTCCAAGTTTAAAATGGCCCAACGAGTTCACATCTCATGGCAAAGAGCCCAACTAAATCCAAATGATAATATTCCGAACACAATCATAAAAATGGCCCATTGTTATTTAGAAGCCTTTTGGCCCAATCGTCATAAGATATGTTCTTGTCCCAGTTTAGATGGCCCAACAAGCCCATATCTCATGACAAAAGACCCAATGGATTCAAATAGCAATGTTCCCAAACATAAGCATACAAGGAATATATTATAAACAAAAAAATAACCTTCTACCGTGTGGCCCACCATCATTTCAGAAGCTTTGGGCCTAATTGTCATAAGATACGAACCTGCCCCAGTTTAAATGGCCTAGCAAGTTCGCATTTTTACAAAGATCCAATTCATCCAAATGATAAGGTCTAAAAGCACAAGGAAATATTTTTATAGGCTATACAACCCGGTCTACGCATGGGTTCGTGGGAGTAAAGGACAAAGGTCTCATCGACGAAGGATGGCCCAAAACTAGGTCTTCCCCAATCAAGGGTTCGAGTAACCAAGTGAGCACACCCCTTTTTTATACACTAGGTACGTGCCAATGAGTTATGGTGTGTGACAGAGACTGTCAAATGGATTTCCCGTGTGTAGATTCTGTTAGACATTATGTCCCATAGCGTCACTGTTTGTAAATGATATTGTATTATTGTACAAAATTAACTATGTGATAATGAAATTGCCTTTTGCCGTTTTGTAATATTATTTACTTATTTATAAATGGCGAAAGTCCATATGATTAGTACCTGGACTGAGAATGATATGAGACAGTATCAGTCCCCAAAGGTTTAATCATTAAATATCCCTAGCCGTAGTATTATCGAGACTGGACATCGATAATGCGGAATAGACTAGTATTGCGCTTGTGCACGTTGTGAGGGCACAACGGCATATTCTCATATATTTAAGTATTGGATACTTATGCAAGTGCGATAGGAGGTTGTGTTTTACCGATGGTACGGAAAACAGCTTCGCTCTGGATAGACCCCGCGGAATCCCATTGGTAAGTATGTCTAGGTGTCTATGGGAGGCCGCATCAGGGTAGGTGTATATGGTCTTAACCTGAGACTTACAATCGCTAGTACTTGCGACAATCGGTAAACTTTGGTTTTGGTGGTTGGGGACCTTAACCGGTTCTGTGTACACCTCTTCTGGGTTTATCGAGAATCGTAGTGTACTGGATGTGATGTCAAGATGGAAGTATCGCTTCAGACATATGGAGGTGATGATCACGCAGGACACAGAACTAGTACTCTATAAAAGGTTGCAACCGTCGGGACAATATGACCAGGTCAGGATTGTCCGATTTAAAGAGACTAGTTGCTTGATGTCCGATATATGTTTCGTACGGGGCAGACACATCTCCACTCCCAGCCCTAGGCCTAGCATGTGATCATCCGATACTTGATCGATGTACGCAATACTACGGTATACTACGCTTGATATAGATCTTATATTCCTATAAGAATATTTCTGGAGAATTGGGTAGGCATGGCGCTTTTGCTAGAAGCCAACCTTGTCTTGTGAATCGGTAAGAACGTAGTACGAGGTACGTGCGTGTTCGGATTATCCGACGACCGTATTTACTGCCAACATATCCGGAGATCTCTTGGGTCGCTTCCTGAAGATTCACCTATGGTATTTGATTCGAACTTATTAATCTTGGATTAATTGCGGAGAACTTTATCTCGGATAAAGTGCCTTATTTAGAGAGAGAGAACGATTAATTTGGAATTAATCAGTAAAATTATTATATTCGATATATAATTGAAATTCGATTTCGACGCGAAATTAAAATTAGATTTTAATTCGGGCATACGAGTTAATTTAGAATTAATTCGTTAGCGACGTAAATAATAATTTCGCTAGGAGCGATTATTTATTTAAATTCGATTTAATTAACGTCGCGACGCAAGTTCGGTATTTCGGAAATATCGAACCCGAATGCGTGAGTGGACGTGGGCCCCACTTTCATTTGGAAACGTGTGGGGCCACTTGACACATGTCATTATATGTATTATTTTATTGATAATGCATTGCATGGTGATAGTGTATAATACACTCTAATGTTATGCATGGAATTTGAGTGTTTGACACTCTAAGCCTTTGCATGGCTTGTGTCCATAGATTTATTATTATTTAATAAATATTATGGCATAAATATAAATTGATTTTTGGTATCAAAATCAAAAAAAGAAACAAAGAAAAATCTCTCTTCTCTCTCTCACTTGGCCGAAAACTGCATGCAGTTTTTTGGTCTTCATCTTCTTCAATTTTGGTTGCCAAAAGCTTGAAGAAAGGCTTGTTGTTTGGAACATCTTCTTCTCACATGCAAGGCTAGCACTTTCAAGGGATCAAAAGAGGTGATAGGGAAACCATCATAGAGCAAGGAATACACAAAGCTTGGAGCTTCCTACTTCTTGTCTTCCTTGGCCGAATCATCCCAACCTTGGAGCTTCCATTTGGTTTTTGATTTTTCTTCATCAACATAGCATTGTAAGTATGATTCCGCCATACTTCATGTTTATATATATTCTTTGTTGTATTTCATGTATGCTTAATCTTTCCTTGGGACATATTATAGAAACCAACAATGGTATCATGGAGCCATGGTTAAGCATGAAATACTTTAGGTTAAAATTTGATAAATTGGTTGAAGCATGTTCTTGTGAAATTTGATGAATAAGTATGCTTGCATGTTATAGAATGATGTTATATGGAATCAATTTTATGAAAAATGCATTGGATGATTTTCCTCAAAATTTTAACCTTGGCCGAAATGGGTGTGTTAAAATTGGTTGAAGCATGTCTTGTGAAATTGATGAATAAGAATGCTTGCATGTATATAACATGATGTTATATGGAATCAATTTTATGAAAAATGCATGGATGATTTTTCCCCCAAAATTTTGACCTTGGCCGAATGATATGGTGAAATTGATTGAAGCATGTTCTTGTGAAATTTGATTAATAAGAATGGTTACATGTATATAGAATGATGATACATGGAATCAATTTTATGAAAAATGCATTGGATGATTTTTTCCCCAAATTCATGCCTTGGCCGAATGTTTGTTGCTACTTGGAGTGGATTGAAATTTTTGTGTGTGTTTAAGATCATTGGATGACTTAGAACGTGTGTACGGGACGTAGATTAATAATTCAATCGGATTGAAAAACAAATCGACACAAAAAACTCACCTTGGCCGAATGTACAAGGACATGAAAAGGAGTTGATTTTTTGTTAAAATTAATGTTGGACATTTATTTTGAACTATACATGATTAATAAATTAAATGGGTATTTGAAATATTTGGTTTAATCTATTAATCTTGGTATTACACTTAATTAATGGACTTTAATGTTTGGAATATTAAAATTAATTAATGGGCTTAATTGGTGAATTGGGCTTTAATATTGTATTTGGGCATAATGGGCTTGGTTGGACCAAGTAGATTTGGGCCAAAAGGATTGGATCCAATTTGGGCCTAATCACTCCATTAAGTCCAAATATAATAATGGGCTTTAAAATTTATTGGGGCCTTATGGGCTTAAAATTGGTTTTATGGGCATTTAAGGGTGATTCCTTATTTGGGCTTGGTAATTGGGTTTGACCCACATTGACCAAAGCCCAAGCCTTAATAAATCAATTCTAAGTCCATTTGACTTGAATTAAATTCAACATTGGATGTTAGTTGGGCTTTGAGGCCCATAAGATTAGATTTAGAATCTAAGTCTTTAAAGCACATTAAAAGTGTAACATTTATTTGGAATTAAATAATTGAATTAGTATTGAATACGAATATGAATTAGATTTAATTAGTAGTTCGATATAATTCTCGAATTCGTCATACCTTATGTACTTATTCTCAATCGAGTTGGACTCGCGCAAAATCAAACTGTTGTTTGAACATTGGATGATCACTTAAGCAAAGACTAATTAATTGGATTAGATTGGTTGTAAAGCATGTCTTGTTTGAATATATATGTATGTGATGAATGAATAGTGTATATCGGATGGATATTAGAAGGGAAGGGTAATTTTAGAAATTATTGTAAATTTGGAATTTATAAATTGGACCTGCGTGTCCAGCCTTATCTCTTTATCTCTTTGTATTCTCTTCTCACCTAATTCCCCTCAATGTAAATGAGGTTTCGCTCTTATTGTATTATGTATTGGGTAGTAGTAGAATAGTGCTAGCGGGGAGAGGAAAGGCGTGATTTGGTTCTAGGAACAAGTTGTTTATATATCCCTCCGCATATCACTATTAGTTTACTTTACGCGCTTTATGATGTTTTAAGAAGCATGCTTAAGGGTGTATGATGATGAGACCTAACAAAGATAAATAAATTGGTTGCCAATTACGCGAAAATCCTCAATTTATATTAAGCGAATATCCTTCCATTGAATGGTTCTTGTTCAAGATCCGAAGTTGGCATTGGTTTTGTTTTTGACCAAAGTCAAGACCTTTGTCAATCAAGGATGTACTTGAATCATGAGAGTTTTGTTGCATATCGGTGTCTTGTCCAAATCGTGATTTTTTATTGACCAAAGTCAAGATCACTTTTTGTCCAACGACATTGATTACGAAACTTTTCCTCGTCAATGGGTCCCGCTTAACTGGAATCATTAGGTTTGTTTTTGGCCAAAGCCAAGGCCTAAATGATTCGGAGGATAGGGTTAGGAAAATGTAATGGTTACATTGGCATTATACATATGTTTCGGACTTGGATGTCCACCTAACCGGATCTAGGAATTGGATGAGATCCAATTGATCATGGAGATCTACCTAAGTTAAATAGCATACAATTTTTATTGGCCAAAGTCAAGGTTGTGTGTTATTTAACGGGATCCTAGACCCCTAGGAAATTCGATTTCCCTAGTTCTCTATAGAGGGTTAGAAACTTGAAGAAAATAGTGGGAGGCTATTATTGAATTGAATTTGCAATTTCATTCAGATATTTAGCCTTACGCGTCTTTCAAAATTATTTCGTCAATATTTTAAAAATTAGTTGGACTAATATATTGTTATTTTTATTTGTAACAGTTTGACTGTACCTAATATCGTTGACTTTATAGTTGGACTATAGTTGTCAAGATGACTGGCAAAGGTAATATCCGCGACATAATCATGGGCGATAATGTCTTCAAAGGGACAAACTTTGCCGACTGGGAAATGAACCTCAAGATAGTGCTTGGGGCTGAGAGGATACTGTATACTATTCAGAGACCTCTCCCGCCTGAACCCACTGAGCCACTGGAGCTAGAGTTATGGAAGACTCATAGTGACGATTGTGACCAAGCTCAGTCAGTTATGCTAGCTGCAATGACCCAGCATTTCAGACGTCAGTACAGGGACTTGGATCCCTATTACATGATGGCAAGATTGCGTGATCTTCACCGCACCAATAAGCGGATGAAGAGGTACGAGCTAGTAAGGAAACTCTTCCGCTCCCGACAGGATGGCGACGTCATCAGTTGAGGCCCACGGGACTCAAATGATCGCCGATATTGATGAGTTGGCCAATATGGGAATAGTCTTGAGAGGCTGAGCTGACTATAGATATGATCTTGCATGCAGTCACTCTCCCTGATACTTGGAAACAAATCATATCAACTATAAGTTGATGGATACAGATGACACTCTTGGAGAGCTGTTATCCGTATTGAAGGAGTCCGAAAGGGAACTCCTAAAGGGGAGCAAGCGCGAGGCGCATTATGCATCGACCTCTCATGCGCCAAAGGCTAGGCCCAAGGCAATTGGAGGTGCGAGAAGAAGAAGTTCAAGAAAAAGGGCAAAGGCAAGTTGACAGTGGCTTCTAGGAAGCCAAAGGACAAATCTCGCGACATCTGCCTTAACTGCGGCAAGAGGGGTCACTGGAAACGTGACTGCCGAATGAGCATTGTGCAGAGGGAGGATATCAAGGCTGGCAAGGCTATCGCCTCTGGTATGTTTGTTATTGAGATAAAATGAATACTTCTAGTTTTAAAAATTGGATTTTTGATTCTGGTTGTGGTGCTCATATTTGTACTGATGTGCAGGATCTGCATGATAGCAGGGTGCTGGCGTCAGGGGAGATGGATCTACGGGTCGGAAACGGAACACCAGTTGCTGTTTTGGCCGTAGGGACTTTTGTTTTAGAACTGCCCTCAGGGCATGTACTTAAACTTTTGAACTGTTATTTTGTACCTAGTTTAACTAGGAATATTATATCTGTATCCTTGTTAACCCAGCAGGGTTACACTTTGTATTCAGGAACACTGGGGTGTTATTTATATAAAAATGATGCAGAAATTTGCACAGCTGTTGCAAATAACGGTCTTTATATTTTGAATATAAATGAATCTCCTAAAATGACAAACAAAAGGCTCAAAAGAAGTAATCTAAAAGATGAAGCTTATATGTGGCATTGTCGTCTGGGACACATAAACAAGACTCGCATATCCACACTTTCGAAGAGTGGGTACTTGGACGAATTTGATCCCAATTCATATGACGTCTGCGAATCTTGTCTTTTAGGCAAAATGCCTAAATCACCTTTTAGCGGTAAAGGTGAACGTGCCACAGAACTGTTGGCTCTCGTTCATACTGATGTATGCGGGCCCATGTCTAGCCAGCTAGAGGTGGATTTCACTACTTCGTAACCTTTACAGATGATGCATCTCGTTACGGTTATGTGTATCTTATGAGACACAAGTCGGAAACTTTTGAGAAATTCAAAGAGTTTCGACACGAAGTGGAGAAAAAAACAGGGAAGAGTATTAAGACATTACGGTCAGACCGTGGTGGCGAATACTTAAGTTATGAGTTTCAAGATTACTTGAAAGAATATGGTATTCTTTCACAGTGGACTCCTCCTGGAACACCGCAATTAAACGGTGTGTCCGAACGGAGAAACCGCACCTTGTTGGACATGGTAAGGTCAATGATGAGTCGCACTGAGCTACCAATATCCTTCTGGGGATACGCATTAAACAGTGCAATACTTATTTTGAATAAGGTACCGTCGAAGTCTGTTAAACAGACTCCATATGAGATATGGACAGGAAGGAAACCAGGGTTTCTCTTTCCTAAAGATTTGGGGATGCTGGGCATATGTTAAACGTTTGGAAGGTACAAACTTGAACCCAAATCTGATAAATGCCTTTTCGTAGGATATCCTAGGGAAACCAAAGGATATTACTTCTATCACCCACAAGAGAACAAAGTATTTGTTGCTCTACAAGCATTTTTCCTTGAGAAGGATTTTTAAATGCAGTGGTAAGTGGGAGGAAAGTAGAACTCGATGAAGATCGTAGTGATACTGTTCCTGGCAATGAATCAACGACGGAACAAGAACAGACCGTCCGGGATGAGTCTGTACCACAAACTTCACATACACAGGACCCGCGTAGGTCGGAGAGAGTCAGAACAGTACCTGAGAGGTATGGGTTCCTGATCTCACCTCATGTAGATATTAATCTTATTGAGGATAATGAGCCGGCTACGTATGAGGAAGCGATACAAAATATCGATTCCGCTTTGTGGCAAGAAGCCATGAAGTCCGAGATGGATTCCATGTACGCCAACCAAGTTTGGACACTGGTTGATGCACCAGAAGGCGTAAAGCCTATTGGATGCAGATGGATCTTCAAGAAGAAGACCGACATGGATGGAAACGTACAAACGTACAAAGCTAGGCTTGTAGCGAAGGGGTATCGTCAACAATATGGTATTGATTATGACGAAACCTTCTCACCCGTTGCCATGATTAAATCCATTCGGATAATGCTTGCAATAGCTGCATATTTCGATTACGAGATATGGCAGATGGACGTTAAAACCGCTTTCCTTAACGGAAACCTTTTGGAGGATGTTTATATGCAACAGCCTGACGGTTTTATCGTACCTAGACTTGCAAACAAGGTTTGTAAGTTAAATCGATCCATTTATGGATTGAAGCAAGCATCACGGTCATGGAATCAGCGTTTTGATGAGATCATAAAAGAATATGATTTCGTGCAAAACGCAGATGACCCTTGTGTATACAAGAAGGTTAGTGGGAGAGCACTTACTTTTATTGTCCTTTATGTCGACGACGTATTGCTTATAGGCAATGACATTCCCATGCTAACGTCGGTGAAAGCTTGGCTTTCATTAAAATTCTCCATGAAAGATCTGGGAGAAGCAGCCTTTATTCTTGGAATAAAGATCTACCGGGATAGATCTAGAAAGCTGCTTGGACTCTCCCAGAGTACATACATTGATAAAGTGTTGAAGCGATTCAACATGGAACAATCCAAGAGGGGATTGGTTCCAATGGTACGTGGTACCTCTCTGTCTAAGGACATGTGTCCTAAGACTCAGGAAGAGAGAGACTTAATGAGTCGGATACCGTTCGCCTCGGCAGTCGGATCGATCATGTATGCCATGATATGTACACGACCTGATGTCTCATATGCTTTGAGCATGTGCAGTCGCTATCAGGCCGATCCAGGTGAAGGTCACTGGATAGCAGTTAAGAATATCCTTAAGTATCTTAAACGAACTAAGGATGCTTTCTTAATTTATGGAGGTGGAGAACTTGCGGTATCTGGGTATACCGATGCAAGTTTCCAAACCGACAAGGATGACTACAAAGTCGCAATCCGGGTACATTTTTTGTTTGAATAACGGAGCAGTGAGCTGGAAATCTTCCAAGCAAGATACTGTTGCCGATTCAACAACAGAAGCGGAGTACAATCGCTGCATCTGAAGCAGCAAAGGAGGCAGTTTGGATCCGAAAGTTCCTAATCGGATTAGGAGTAGTTCCGTTAGCAGCTGAGCCCGTTCCATTGTATTGTGACAATAACGGGGCTATAGCACAGGCTAAGGAACCAAGGTCTCATCAACGGTCCAAGCATGTTCTTCGACGTTACCATCTGATTCGGGAGATTATACATCGTGGCGATGTAAAAGTCGAGAAGGTCACATCAGATGACAACATTGCAGATCCGCTGACGAAGGCTGTTCTTCAGCAAGTTTTTTGAACGACACATACATAGTTCGGGTATTAGATGCTTGAGTGACTGGCTATAGGCCAAGTGGGAGATTGTTAGACATTATGTCCCATAGCGTCACTGTTTGTAAATGATATTGTATTATTGTACAAAATTAACTATGTGATAATGAAATTGCCTTTTGCCGTTTTGTAATATTATTTACTTTGATTTATAAATGGCGAAAGTCCATATGATTAGTACCTGGATTGAGATGATATGAGACAGTATCATTCCCCAAAGGTTTAATCATTAAATATCCCTAGCCGTAGTATTATCGAGACTGGACATCGATAATGCGGAATAGACTAGTATTGCGCTTGTGCACGTTGTGAGGGCACAACGGCATAGTTCTCATATATTTAAGTATTGGATACTTATGCAAGTGCGATAGGAGGTTGTGTTTTACCGATGGTACGGAAAACAGCTTCGCTCTGGATAGACCCCGCGGAATCCCATTGGTAGTATGTCTAGGTGTCTATGGGAGGCCGCATCAGGGTAGGTGTATATGGTCTTAACCTGAGACTTACATCGCTAGTACTTGCGACAATCGGTAAACTTTGGTTTTGGTGGTTGGGGACCTAACACCGGTTCTGTTAACACCCTTCTGGGTTTATCGAGAATCGTAGTGTACTGGATGTGATGTCAAGATGGAAGTATCGCTTCATCAGACATATGGAGGTGATGATCACGCAGGACACAGAACTAGTACTCTATAAAAGGTTGCAACCGTCGGGACAATATGACCAGGTCAGGATTGTCCGATTTAAAGAGACTAGTTGCTTGATGTCCGATATATGTTTCGTACGGGGCAGACACATCTCCTCCAGCCCGGGCCTAGCATGTGATCATCCGATACTGGATCGATGTACGCAAATACTACGGTATACTACGCTGATGATATACTTATATTCCTATAAGAATATTTCTGGAGAATTGGGTAGGCATGGATGGCGCTTTGCTAGAAGCCAACCTTGTCTTGTGAATCGGTAAGAAACGTAGTACGAGGTACGTACGTGTTCGGATTATCCGACGACCGTATTTACTGCCAACATATCCGGAGATCTCTTGGGTCGCTTCCTGAAGATTCACCTATGATATTTGATTCGAACTTAATTAATCTTGGATTAATTGCGGAGAAACTTTATCTCGGATAAAGTGCCTTATTTAGAGAGAGAGAACGATTAATTGGAATTAATCAGTAAAATTATTATATTCGATATAATAATTGAAATTCGATTTCGACGCGAAATTAAAATTAGATTTTAATTCGGGCATACGAGTTAATTTAGAATTAATTCGTTAGCGACGTAAATAATAATTTCGCTAGGAGCGATTATTTATTTAAATTCGATTTAATTAACGTCGCGACGCAAGTTCGGTATTTCGGAAATATCGAACCCGAACGCGTGAGTGGACGTGGGCCCACTTTCATTTGGAAACGTGTGGGGCCCACTTGACACATGTCATTATATGTATTATTTTATTGATAATGCATTGCATGGTGATAGTGTATAATACACTCAATGTTATGCATGGAATTTGAGTGTTTGACACTCTAAGCCTTTGCATGGCTTGTGTCATAGATTTATTATTATTTAATAAATATTATGGCATAATATAAATTGATTTTTGGTATCAAAAATCAAAAAAGAACAAAAGAAAAATCTCTCTTCTCTCTCTCACTTTCTTGGCCGAAAACTGCATGCAGTTTTTTGGTCTTCATCTTCTTCAATTTTGGTTGCCAAAAGCTTGAAGAAAGGCTTGTGGTTTGGAACATCTTCTCACATGCAAGGCTAGCACTTTCAAGGGATCAAAAGAGGTGATAGGGAAACCATCATAGAGCAAGGAATACACAAAGCTTGGAGCTTCTTACTTCTTGTCTTCCTTGCCGAATCATCCCAACCTTGGAGCTTCCATTTGGTTTGATTTTTCTTCATCAACATAGCATGTAAGTATGATTCCGCCATACTTCATGTTTATATATATTCTTTGTTGTATTTCATGTATGCTTAATCTTTCCTTGGGACATATTATAGAAACCAACAGATCCCCAGAGGGAAAGGTGGAGCGAGCTCACTTAAATACCCAAGTCTTAGGCTCTTATATCGCTTGGTGTCAGGAATAACAACGAGTCCCCAAATTAGTCCATCAATCGGCTACGAGTAGATGCTATCTAGGTCCTTCACAACACAGCTTTTCCTTCTAGAAGGTAGTGAGTGAAGGAACACCAAACCATTACCTAGCCTCAAAATGCCTTTGATCACAACCCTCATTTCACACATTTTAGACACGGTTAATTAAGCATAAATCTAGACATTACAAGGCATTATTTCGGGGCCGTTCTCTATCCCCAGTGAGTCGCCAGACTGTGGGAACACCGGAATTTGGGCGACGCAATGCTTGTTCAGGCTCGTGGGCCTAGTTGGGAGTACGGAATAGCCAACGGAGGACTAAACCAGAGAATAAGGGAGTCGCCACCCGGTGTGAACCGGACCCCAAAGATTTAAGGCCGCACTCACCCCTCGCAAGGGAAGACCTCAACCATTGGTTCGGAATGGTCCCTTACTTATGCAACTTGTAATGTGGATTTAATGCATTAATCCAACCAAGTCTATGACATATATTTCCAAGTGCAACAACAACAATCCTAGATCACATGCTTAAAAGTATAATTTACATCTAACATACATGAAAACCAAATCTTATTGCCAAATTCACATGCTCAAAAGTAGGCTTTGCAACAACAAGCAAAGAACGTCATAAGAATTCAATCATGCATGTAAATATAAACACAAACAGTCCCATGATAACATTTGCGTGTAATGTAAAAATATCAAAATGACGACAAATATATGTAGGCAAATAACGGAAAACAGACAACTAGAGAGGTAATACAAATTGCATAGCGTACAAAGGGAGTAACCATATGCTAAGATGGACTGTCGTAATGTGATGCAAGAGGATTTGTTACTATGTGCATTCGTATAGCGGTTCGTAGACGCGTTTGAACGGTAAAGAAGGTTTCTCGTTCGAGTAGCGTTTGTAAACGCGTTCGACGGGAAATGAAACAGAATGGCCACGTTCGTAGACGTTTGTGAACGCGTTCGAATGGAAATGAAACAGAATACCCACGGTTCGTGTGGCATTTGTGAACGCGTTCGAAACGGAAATGAAACAGAATGCTCACGTTCGTATGGCATTCGTGAATGCATTCGAACAGAATGAAACAGAATACTCACGTTCGTGTGGCGTTTGTGAACGCGTTTCGAACAGAAATGAAAACAGAATGCTCACGTTCGTATGGCGTTCGTTAACGCGTTCGAACAGAAATAAGACCAGATATATGACAAGGCAAAATACATGCGCGTTCGAGTTGCGTTCGTAAACGCGTTCGAACGAGAACATACCTGATGCATGAAATGGGACGCAATACATAAACAACAAAATAAAGGGGCGCGGCGGAGTACTGCCGTAAAGGTGGCCTTTTGGGGCTCTTGATCTCTCAAAGAGAGGACCTTTAGACCAACATACTAAGCCCATGCGCGTCACATCAAATCATGCATACAAACATAAAGATGATCATATCAACTAAGTATGCCCGATTGAACGTATCTTGCATTCAACCGGACACACATCGTGGTAAAGGGCTTTAACCCCTCCCCATAGGGTATCTTTCATTACACTTACTAAGCCCATGCGCTCGATTGAATCATGCATAAATAAACAACATACAGAATTCAAGTGACGAAAAATAAACAAAAGCAACACAAAACAAAAGAGGGTGCCGTTTACTCAAGCGGTCGTGGAGTTGTGTCCCAAGTACAGATCATATTATCGTCCATTCGGAATCGGCTATGAAATTTATGTCCAGGTTTCCATCCGATATACCGCGAGAGTTGACACGCCTCTCATTTTATTCCACAGCCACAACATACTACATCTCATAATTCATGCATATTTATCTACTCAAGGGCCACAACATGCATTTCAACATGACAATCATGCAAGTAATATTTAATAAATAATAAAAAAAAAAACGATGTGAAAGATACCCTCAGGTCTAACCTTTTTTGCCAACTTTCAGGCTTGCGTTTCACACGGACGTCGGAAGGGTACAGCTCCTCAACTTCTCCTGTTCACTGGTTTAACGTCCTAGCTCACTGCTTTGCTATTTTGCTTGCGGTTCGAACTCCGTTCTGATCCTGTCGGCCTCTGTTTTGCTACTCACTGCTCAGGCCACCTGTTTTGACGTTTCAATGAACTGTTCCAAGTTGTGTGGGTTCTTAGTGCAGTTGTGTGTGATTTTTAAAGATTATGATGCAGTCTTTTTATGTTACTGTTTTTAAGATTTTTAGGCAATGTTTTAAGTGTATTTTGCTGTTGTTTTTAAGGGTTAAATTACTGCTGTTTGGGCGTGATTTAGGGACTTGGTTTGGGTCAGTTTTGGTGGGAAGGGGGGCTGTTGTTCGGGGGTACTTTAGTGGCTGTTTGGGGCGTGTTTGGGCTATCGTTGGGGGTATATTTTTCGGTGATGTGTGGAGGCTTAGGGGGTTTCTATTTTCGGTGGTGATTAGGAGTTGTTTTGGTGGTTGGAGGGGGTGAAGATAATTGTTTGTTATTATCTGTATGAGCTAGGGGTTGGAAATTCTTTTCTCTTTTTTTGTTTGTGATGGGCGTGAACTAGAGAGAGTGGACCGATGAGGTGGCCATGTTAGTGCATATTTATATAGAAGAGAGCTAGGGGTTGTCCTTGTCTCACAAGGAGGAGATCTAGCTTCCAAATTAGGAGTGATAGGAAAGGTATTACAAGATTGAAGGGGGACAAAATATTTTAAATTAGGAAGTCAAATAATCTAAATTGGTCGATATCTTATTGAATTAGGAAGTCAAATATATGATTGGCTTTAATGGTTAGGATTGATTTTAATTAGGCATATCTTATTTTAATTTTAGTATTTGAATTATTTATTAGGCATGATTTTAGTTTAAGTTGGTAATTGTTTATTTTATGTTTGGTATATGTTTTATTTAATTATTTAATTAATTTAATTATTATCTTATTTAGTTAATGTTTTAATTAATATTTATTTATTTAATTTGGGATGTGTTTTATGGCTTTGGGGGGCTAATTGGGCTGGGGTGCGAGGCTAGCAGCAAAACCATAAATACCGACTCCGTTCGAACCCCAATTCGAACGTGGCACGAACGTCCGAAATCTACCTGACGTTCGAACGAAGTAACGAACGCAGCACCAACGAAGACAATGAACTTGTTTATTCTGAATTCCCCATTCCGATGTCCGTTTTCCGTGACCTCCGTGACTTAAAAGGTAGTGTCTCCAAAATGAGACTCATCATAGGGACTTATGTGTAAAAATGCAGTGCCTACAACTGTTTTTGCGGTATTTAGGCTGTGTTAGGGGACTGTTTTATGCGGTGGGTATGCAGTTTTTCTGGACTGTTTTACGATAAAAAGAGGATTTTCAGTGTAATTTTTCGGTGATTGCAGGGGTAATTTTCAGTGTAGTTTTTTGGTGATTACAAAGGATATTAGTGGATAGTTTGCGGTGGTCTAGACAGTGCAATTTCGGTGGTCAAGATTGTGTAGTTTCGGTGGCAGTTTAGGGGTAGTTTTGGTGGCAGTTTAGGGGTAGTTTCGGTGGCAGTTTAGAGCTGGTTTCTGGTTAGGATTTGCGGTAATTGTTAAGGGGTTTCAGAGGGATGTGTTTTCGGTATTGGCAAGTGAGATTTTAGAGGGGTTTGGTTGCGGAAATTGGGGGGGATTTAGGAGAGCTTATTCACGGCAATGGGGAGAATTTTTTTAGAGTGCTTGGGCGTGAATGATCGGGGTTCTAAGGTTGGGTTTGTACTTCTTTTTATATGAAAACAGAGATTGTGTAATTATGGGGGAATATTAATTTGTGTGTCATAAGGAAAGGATCTCTTCAATTTAAGAAGGTAATTTGATTTGATTTGATTTGATTTAGTTTAGGCGTGTGATTTAATTTAATTAGAAAGGTGATTGATGAGATTTGATTTGAATCTTTTAATTTGGGAAGGTGATTTGTTTAGATTTTAACATGTGTTTAATGTGTTTGAATATTTTTGGATGTGATTTAATGGGCTTGGAGGCTTTATGGGCGTGTGGTTTGAAGGCTTGGGCATATGGTTGGTTGTTTTTGGCTTGGTGTATGGCTTACAGGGGTTTGGGCCGAGGATAAATTTTAAAACAGAGGTTCAACAAGCAAACCCGAAGCTTAGCAAACGAATTAAATCCAACAAGTTATTGATTTCTGACTCTTCCCTTCCGACGTTCGTTTCCCGCGACTTCCATAACTTAAAGGGCAGTGCCTCCGTATGAGGCTCATGTTGGAGTTTCTACGGTCCTGAGGATCGAATAACAAGCATAAAACACATGTGAATACAATCAAGGAAGTTGCAGAATACTTACATCGATCGGTTGAGCGACGCGGTGGACAACAAAAAATATTTTCTGCCCTCTGTCATGCTCGGCAGTGAACTGCAGTTCCCTCTCCATTTTCGGCTTCAATCCATCTCCATCAAGCTCCAAGCTTTGCGAAATGATCCCAAGCTCATGGATGGACTTCCCTATCACCTTTGTATGTCTCTTTGAGTGCTAGCTCTTGATGTTTTGGCCACAAAAACATCACACTTTGCTTCCCCTAGCTCACGGCAGTGAGCAAACCAGAAGAGAAAATGTCAAGCCCCTTGGGTGTGAGAAGAGAGAAGGAAGAGAGAGTTATGTGTGTTTTTGGTTTCTAAAACCTTATACGAAAAATCAAGACCAAATGTTGTATATGCCTTTCCAAAAGTCAACAAGATTTGGAGCCAAAATTTGGCATTAATGCACACAACCACCTCCATCAACATCTATCACTATTCACATCAAAGTGATTAAACATCACATCACTTAAAGTGACAAGTGATGTTGACGCTTGATGTTACTAATGATTTGACGCTAGATGTGACTTCCATGCCGCACTCGAATTCGAAATACAGATGCGCTCGCAAACAATTCCATGATCGGGTTCGCTAATTCCAAATTAACGAATTTTCCGTTGCGACACAATTAAATGATTATGCCTAGCGAAATCACTATTCACGTCGCTAACGAATTAATTCTAAATTAACTTGTTCGCCCGAATTAAAATCTAATTTTAATTCCGCTTCGAAATCCAATTTCGTATACTATATCGAATTTATTATTTAATCGATTAATTCCAAATTAATCGTTATCTCTCTTTAATTGATATTTTATCCCAGATAAAATATCTCCGCAATTAATCCCAGATTAATTTTTCTCTCTCATGATTAATTAATCCCAGATTAATAAAGTGCGAGTCATACGTCATAGGTGAATCATCGGGAAGCGACCCATGAGATCCCCGGATATGTTGGCAGTAAATTCGGTCGTCGGACTATCCGAACACGTAAGTACCTAGTAATACGTTTGTACCGATTTACAAGACAAGGTTGGCTTCTAGCAAAGCGCCATGCCTTCCCAATTCTCCAGAAACATGCTTACAGGAATAAGCGGATCTATATCAGACGTAGTATACGTAGTATTGCGTATTTCGATCCAGTATCGGATGATCACATGCAAGGCCTGGGCTGGTACAGTGTCTGCCCCGTACGAAGCATATATCAGATTACGAGCAACTAGTCTCTTTCTTATCAGATAATCATGACCAAATCATATTATCCCGATGGTTGCAACCCTTTAGAGAACCAGTTATGTATCCCTACTCGATCAACATCTCCATATGACTGGAGTGACACTTCCGTCTTGACATCGCACCCAACACACTATGATTCTCAATATACCCAGAAGAGGCGTACACAGAACCTGTTAAAGCCCTGGACGACCAAAACCAAAGTATATTGATTGTCGCAAGTATTAGCGGTGCAAGTCTCAAGTTAAGACCAAATACACCTACCCTGATTTCGGACTTCCATACACACATAGTCATACTACCAATGGAATTCCGAGGGGGTCTATCCAGAGCGAAGCTGTTTCCCGTACCATCGGTAAAACACAACCTCCTATTACACTTGCATGAGTATCCTATACCCAAATATATGAGAACTATACCGTTTGTGCCCTCACAACGCGCACTAGTGTAATACTAGTCTTTTACTTATTTATCGATGTCCAATCTCGATAATACTCTGACTAGGGATATTTAATGATTTATCCTTCGTGGACTGATACTGTCTCATATCATTGTCAATCCAGGAACAAATCATTAGGACCTCATATCCTTTATCACATAGTAATTTGTACAACAACACCATAATCTGTATAAATAGTGACGCTATGGGTCATAATTGTCCAAAAATCTCCCATTGGCCTATAGCCAGTCACTCGAGTGTCCTACCACCCGAACTATATACGGTTGGCTCAAATTACTGAGAAAAGACTTTCGTCAGTGGATTTGCATGATTATCATCTGATGCGATTTATTCGATCGTTACATCACTAAGATCTATGATCCGAACGAATCAGATGAATATCGAAGTATATATTCTGGATCGTTGATGAGACCATTAATTCTTTAGCCTGTGCTGAAGCCTAGCTCAGCTATTAACAGAACTGTATCTAATCTAATTAGATTTATATCGACCTAGAAGGCTTCTATTGCTGCCTCAGCTGCAATAATAACCCGCATTTGTTGTTTATTCGGTAACAGTATCTTGCTTGGAAGATTTCTAGCTCACTATTATGTTATTCAAACTGTATAGTACCATTGTTGCGACTTATAGTCGTTTTATCGGTTAGGAAACTTGCTACAGTGATCCCAGTCACATCAAGTCTCCATCTCCATAGTTTAAGACACACATCCTTAGTTCTCTAAGATACTAACGGATGTTCTTAACATCAATCCAGTGACTTTCACTTGGATTGGCCTGATTATGAATCCATATGCTCAAAGCGTATGAGACACCAGGTCACGTACATTTTTTCAATGTACGAGTTCTCGGAGAGTAATAACAAATTTAAATCTCACCCAGTAGATCTTTATTCCTAGAATAAAGTTTGTTTCTCCCAAGAATTCTACAGAGAATTTTCATGAAAGCCAAGCTTTCACCGATTATTTTGGGAATATCATTTTCAAGAAAATGACATATTATCATTATTTATAGGACAACCACTGTCAGTGCGCTCCCACTAACCTCCTTATATACACAAGAATCATTTTCATTTTTAATTAAATCATAAACCATTATGATTACATCAAAACGATAATTCCAAGAACCTAATGCTTGCTTCAATCCCTACATTGACCGAATAACCTGTAAACCTTGTTTGCTAGTTTAGGTACGATAAAACGACACAGATGTTGTAAACCTCCTCCAAAAGGTTTCCGTTTAAGGAAAGTGATTTTCCCGTTAATCTGTCATAATTCATAAATGAAACATGCAGCATCTGCAAACATTATCCAAATGGATTTACCGTGGCAACAGGTAAAAGGTTTCGTCGTAATCAACACAATGTTGATAACAATACCTTTCCACTAAAAGCCTAGCTTAATACGTTGGTATGTTGCCATCCATGTATGTCTTCCTTGAAGACTTATATTGTACCTATAGGCACAATGCCTTGTGGTACAACAACTAGTGTCCAAACATAGTTGATATACATGGAATCCATTTCGGACTCATGGCACTTTGCCATAATAGGGAGTTGATACCTTGTATCACTTCCTTATACGTAGTCAGTTGGTATTCCTCAATAAGATTGAGATCTTTATGAGGTGAGATCAAAAACCAATACCCCAGGTTGTTTTCTGACTCTCTCCGACATACGCGGTTCTTGTGTATTCGAAGATTAATGGTACAGTTTCATCCTTGATGAACTGTTTGTGTTCCATTAAGGACTTGGTGCCTTGAACAGTTTTACTCCGATTTTCATCGAGTTTTACTATCCTCCCACTAACCCCTACATATCGGTATTCCTCTTAGGAAAACCGCATGGTGAGCAAAAATTAAAATTTTCTCTTGTGAGTTGTATAATTACTATACTTTGGTATCCCTAGGATGACCTACAATTGGCACTTATCCAATTTGGGTTTTAGTTTGGTATCATCCAAACATATGCCTAGCATCCCAAATATTCAGGAATGAGAAACCTGGTTTCTTTCCTGTTCATATCTAATATGAAATATGTCAAATAGATTTTTATGGAACCTTATTCAAAATAAGCATTGCACTGTTATAATGCTTATCCCTTTGAAGGAAATGGTAGCTTAGAGCGACTCATGATTAACCTTATCATGTCTAACAAAATTCAGTTTCTCTGGTCGGACACACCGTCAGAATGACATGTTCCGGGAGGAGTCCTCATTGAAAGAATACTATACTCTTTCAAGTATATTAAAAACTTATTGCTTAAGTATTTTCCATTACGGTCTTACCGTGACGGTTTAATACTTTAGCCGATCTGTTTGTCTATTTTGTGTCGAAACTATAAAAGTTTCCGATTTGTGTTCTAAAAGAAACACATAAACACAACGCGATGCCACATCCGTAAAGGTCATGAAATATTCATCTCCACCTCTAGCCTAGCTAGACAAGGGCCCACTTGCTTCACTATGAACTAGGGCTAACAAATTGGTGGCATTTACACTTTTACAAACTAAATAGTATTTTAGGCACTTTGCCTAATAAACTAGATTCGTAGACTTTATTTGATTAGGATCAAATCAGTCCTAGTACCTACTCTTCGAAAGTGTGGATATACGAGTCTTGTTTAATTGTGTCCAGACAATAATGCCACAATATGTTTCATCTGATCAAATCAGTTTGAGCTATTTGTTTGTCATATTATATTTTTGAGATTTATTTATATACAAAATATAAATGTTGTTATTCACATCTAATGTGTTTATCTCAATATCATCTTTATATAATAAAATAATTTAGTGTTCTAGAATATAAAGGTACATCCGCAACGGATTATACACTGATATAGAGATAATGTTTATAGTCAAACTAGTTACATTATAACAGTTTCCTAATTTAAGTACATACCCGAAGGTAGTTTCTAAAATTGGGTATCTACGGTTAAAACAGCGACTTTCGTCCCGTTTCTAATTCGCAGATTAAATCTCTATTGATGTCAGTATCCTGTTCATAACAGATTCTGAACATCAATACTTATATTTTATGTACCACACTAAGTATTTAAAATCCAATTTTTTTTAATACTAGTAGTGAATATATTTATGACAAACATATTTGAAGTCAGAGCCTTGCCCCGTCTTCTGTTCCTTCATGTCTGCTTTGTCCAAACGGCAGTCACGCTTCTGCGATCCTGTTTGCCACAATTTAGGCAGACATTTTGGGATATGTCCTTTATCTTCCCAGAAGACTATAATGATATTGCCTTTTCCCTTTTCCACATTCTAGAAGCCTTTGGCCAAGCCTTGGGTTTCTGGAATATCGAAGTAAGGTGCGCCTTGCGCTATTTGCCTTTTTGCAAACTCTGACTTTATCTCCTTGAGAATAGTCATGAACTCTCCAAGAGTTTGCGGTTGCAATATAGTCCTTCAATTTCATTATCATACTTTAAGGATCTAATCCTTAGTTCTGATTAAGAAATTAATGAGTCTACTCGGCAAGTTTAATGGATTAAGAACTTAAGTTATCATTACATAAATCTTCCAAAGATTATGCTCTACTATTTGCTTAACTCCGGCCTTAGGCCTAATATGTTATATTATCAAATAAAGTAACTTATTATTTTCCAGGACCATCCTGAAATTATTTCCATTTTTGAAAATTAAACCATTTAAACACATTTTCCCTGGGATTATGTTTTAAATGCTAATCATTATCTTGATTCTAATAGTCCAACTATTTAATCAACGATTTAGGTACTATTTATTATATTGATTACTATAGTCCAACTATTTAATCAATTATAATTGAATTGTTTGAATACAGTCCAATCGTTAATTAAAACAACGATTTAAATATTAGTCCAACTAACATTTAATTTATTTGACGAATGATATTTGATTGAGCGCGTATGGCAAGTAATTAAACGAATATTGCAAATTTAATTCTTGCCTCCCGCTATTTTTTGGCGATCGTCTAACACTCTGTCGAGTACTCAGGAAACTGTGTTTCCTAGTGGGCTAGGATCCCGTTAAATACCACACAATCTTGACTTTGGCCAAAAAATTGTATGATGATTAACTAGGTAGATCTCTAAGATCAATTGGATCCAATCCAATTCCTAGATCCAGTAGGGGGACATCCAATTCCGAAACATATATCTTATATATGCCAATATATCCAATATATTGCCTAACCTTTTTCCTCTTAATCAACTAAGCCTTGGCTTTGGCACAACAAACTTAGTGATCCCAGTTAAGCGTGACCCATTGACCATGGAAAGCTTCGTAATCAATGTCGATGGACAAGAAGTGGTCTTGACTTTGGCCAACAAACCACAACTTGGACAAGACACCAATATGGAATTAAGCCTTCGTGATTCAAACACATCCTCGACGGACAAAGGCCTTGACTTTGGCCAACAAGCCAATGCCAGTCTTAGATCTTGAGTAAGAATCACTCAATGGAAGGAAAAATGCTTAATATTTTGTGAGGGTTTTTCGCGTGCAAATTGGCAACCAATTTATTGTCTTTGTTAAGGTCTCATCATCATACACCCTTAAGCATGCATTCTAAACACATAATAAAGCGCGTATAAATAAAATAATAATGATATGCGGATGGATACTTTACACATTGATCCTAGATCAAATCTCTCCATTTCCTCTCTTCAGCTAGCACAAGTATTTACTTCTACCCGTTACACTACACTTCTAAAGAAACCTCATTTACATTGAGGGGAATAGGTGAGAAGAGAATACAAAGAGTAAGGAGGTAAAAAGGCTGGACACGCAGGTCCTATTTAATAAATTCCAAATTTATTACAACAATTTCTAAAATTGCCCCACCCATCTAATATCCATCCGATATACATTATTCATGCATCGCAACCATGTATTCACACAAGCATGTTATCAATCAATCTAATCAAATTAATTAATCTGATAATTAGTGATCATCCAATGTTCAAACAACGATTTGATTTTGCTCGAGTGAAACTCGTTTTTCGAATAAGTACTCAAAGTAAGAATTCTCGAATTAAATTAAACTACATAATTAAATCCAATTCAATTTGTATTTAATACTAATTCGCTATTTAATTCCAAATTAAATACTACACTTTATTTATCGAACCTTTACGATTTAAATTCCAAATTTAACCGTTACGGGTCTCAAAGCCCCGATTAACGTCCAATGTCAATTTAATTAAAGTCCAATGGGCTTTTAATTAATTTCTTAAGGTGTGGACTTTTGGTCAACACGGGTCAAACCCAATAACCAAAGCCAAATCCGGAAATAACCCCATAAGCCTAGAAATCAATTTTGACCCATTAGGCCCAATTAAATTATAAAGGTCCATTAGTCGTAATTGGGCTTTATGGAAGCGATTTTTGGCCCAATTGGATCCAACCAATTTAGCCTAAACCCAACTTAGTACAACCAAGCCCGATAAGCCCAATAACAACATTACAAGCCCAATCTCTAAAATAGGCCCAATATAATTAAATTACAAAAACCCAATTTTACAATTTAATTACATAAAGTGTATTACACAATTAATTACCCAAATCAATATTTCCAAAACACAAATTTGTCTAATTAATCATGCATTTTAACATCAAATAGTGTCCAACACAATTTAATCAAAAATCAAACCCAATACATGCTCAACAAGTCCCGGCAATATAGGGGATTTTATGTCCGATTCGAATTCAATCCAATTAAATTCAATTCGACATTAAATCATCATTCCCAATTGATTTCCAACACATCCAATGATCAAAAAAATCAAAATTCCAAGACATTAGGGCTTCTTATCCATTCGGTCAAGCTAAGGATTTTGGGCAAATTTGTTCCAAACAATTTTCTTGAAATTGATCAAATAAAACTTCATTATAAAACACATTTAAGCATATTCATTCATCCAATTTCATAAAATTATGCTCAAAATCAATTTACCCGATTTTAAGCCCTAAATGAAATTTCATGCTTTTACTCCGCTCTGATACCATTGTTGGAGTTTCTACGGTCCCGAGGATCGAATGACAAGCATAAAACACATGTGAATACAATCGAGGAAGCTGCGGAATACTTACATCGATCGGTTGAGCGACGCGGTGGACAACAAAAATTATTTTATGCCCTCTGTCATGCTCGGCAGTGAGCTGCAGTTCCCTCTCTATTTTCGGCTTCAATCTATCTCCATCAAGCTCCAAGCTTTGCGAAATGATCCCAAGATCATGGGTAGACTTCCCTATCACCTTCGCATGTCTCTTTGAGTGCTAGCTCTTGATTATTCTGCCACAAAAACATCACACTGTGCTTCCCCTAGCTCACAGCAGTGAGCAAACCAGAGAGAAAATTCCAGCCCATTGGGCGTGTGAGAAGACAGAAGAAGAGAGGTTGTGTGTGTTTTTGGTTCTAAAACCTTATACCCAAAATCAAGACCAAATGTTGTATATGCCTTTCCAAAAGTCAACAAGATTTGGAGCCAAAATTTGGCAATTAATGCACACAACCACCTTCATCAACATCTATCACTATTCACATCAAAAGTGACTAAACATCACATCACTCAAACATCACATCACTCAAAGTGCCAGATAAAATATCTCCGCAATTAATCCCAGATTAATTTTCTCTCTCATGATTAATTAATCCCAGATTAATAAAGTGCGAGTCATACTTCATAGGTGAATCTTCGGGAAGAGACCCATGAGATCCCCGGATATGTTGGCAGTAAATTCGGTCGTCGGACTATCCGAACATGTAAGTACTAGTACTACGTTTGTACCGATTTACAAGACAAGGTTGGCTTCTAGCAAAACGCCATGCCTTCCCAATTCTACAGAAAAATGCTTACAGTAATAAGCAGATCTATATCAGGCGTAGTATACATAGTATTGCGTATTTCGATCCAGTATCGGATGATCACATGCAAGGCCTGAGGCTGGTACAGTGTCTGCCCCGTACGAAGCATATATCGGATTACGAGCAACTAGTCTCTTTATTATCGGTAATCATGACCAAGTCATATTATCCCGATAGTTGCAACCCTTTAGAGAACCGATTTTGTATCCCTACGCGATCATCATCTCCATATGACTGGAGTGACACTTCCGTCTTAACATCACACCCAACACACTACGATTCTCAATATACCCAGAAGAGGCGTACACAGAACCTGTTAAAGCCCTGGACGACCAAAACCAAAGTATATTGATTGTCGCAAGTATTAGCGGTGCAAGTTTCAAGTTAAGACCAAATACACCTACCCTGATTTCGGACTTCCATAGACACATAGTCATACTACCAATGGAATTCCGAGGGGGTCTATCCAGAGCGAAGCTGTTTCCCGTACCATCGGTAAAACACAACCTCCTATTACACTTGCATGAGTATCATATACCCAAATATATGAGAACTATGCCGTTTGTGCCCTCACAACGCGCACAAGTGTAATACTAGTCTTTTACGTATTTTTCGATGTCCAATCTCGATAATACTCTGACTAGGGATATTTAATGATTTATCCTTCGTGGACTGATACTGTCTCATATCATTCTCAATCCAGGAACAAATCATTAGGACCTCCTATCATTTATACATCTTGGTGATCTAATCACAAATGATAAGAGTGCAATCTCCTTTGTCACATAGTTAATTGTACAACAACACCATGATCTGTACAAATAGTGACGGTATGAGTCATAATTGTCCAACAGCTCATAATCGGGGCTTATATGAAAAAATACAGTGCCTACAGTTGCCCCCACTTTGATGGGACTTGTGCAGTGTGTGACAATGACAATCCTATCAAAGTTATGCAATGTATTTTCACTTACCTGGCTCGCCAGCTACCACTTTGCTTGCCCATTGCTTCGAACTGAGTTGATCTGGTGTGAGGTGCTTCAACCCCAAGGTTCATCCCTGTAAGATGCTGCAATCTCTGGGAATCACTGCCGAACTGCTGATATGGTGTCGAGGTGCTTCGACCCTTGGGCTTTGTTCCCGAACCACTGAGTGTGGGCTTTGTTCCTTGGGCTTTATTCCCGAACTGTGCTGAATGTGATGGTGAGGCGCTTTCGACCTCTAGGCTTTGTTCCCGAACCATATGTGGTCCATTCTTGAACCGTTACTGTGATGTGGTCCATTCCAAAACCATTACTGTGAGGTGGCCCATTCTCGAACCGTTACTGTGAGGTGGTCCATTCCCGAACCGTTACTGTGAGGTGGTCCATTCCTAAACCGTTACTGTGAGGTGGTCCATTCCCAAACCATTACTGTGAGGTGGTCCATTCCGAACCATTCTTGTGAGGTGGTCTATTCCCAAACCGTTACTGTGAGGTGGTCCATTCCCGAATCGTTACTGTATGATGTGTTGGCCTCGACCCTGGGACGCATCCCAAAAACTGTTGAAGTGTGGGCCTCGAGCCAACCTCTTCTGGTATATCTGTATTTGATGTAAGGACTTCATTCTCTTCTCATACAGCAGTGCTAACTGTTCAAATCTCTGTGAACTTAATTTGATTTAATCAGGTTACAGCCTTTATGGCTGGTTGGGAAAATTATCACAAGTATGTATATTATATTATGGGAGATATCTAAATAGTAAATAGTAGAATTTAATTTCTTTTACCTTAGCATTTATTTTATTGCATTTATCTTTCAGCATTACTTTTCAGAACTTTATGTCTTTTATTTTCAAGTTTTTACTAGCCCTAGTTATGTGTTGTAACTAAAATAGTTATCTGGGGTTGTGATGACTTTTAATATCACTAGTTTATAAGGGGTTAAGTTAAAGTTTGTGTAATATATAGATTTATTTATTGAGTCTTAATCTTAATGCTTTTTTTTAACTGGCCACTAATAAAATTGACTAGGTAAACTTAAAATGAACTAGACATAGGGATTTTAAGTTTAAGACCTCAGACTCAATAGCCCACGATCTTCCTTAAGGATAGATAACCCTTTAATAGATTTACTTACAGGATAGGAATATACCTGTCGGGCGGGGGTAGCCTTAATTGGAACTTAATCTTAATGAATCTAGATAATTTGGTTGACATAGACATATGGTTCAATTGGATTATACTAGGTATTTGAAATTGACCATCGGAAGAGGCTTTTACATAATTTAGTGTTCCATGTTAATAAATCAAAATATTACCCAACTTTAAGATAACCACTTTATCTTTAAAATGATATTAAAAGAAATCACAACCCTAGATAGTTTTTAATATTGAATTTTCTTAAAATCTACTTTCAAACAATTTTATTTACTTGTCTTTAAATTTAGAATCGTCGCCATTTCAAATCAATTAAACAACCTGTTAGATACTAGTAATCATTTGACCTCATAAAATTAATAGCTTAGGTATTAAGTCCTCGTGGGATCGATACATTTTATACTACTTGAACGATACTTACGCTTGTGTTATACGTGTGTGTTTACGCCGGTCAAGTTTTTGGCGCCGTTGTTGGGGACTTATTTATCTTTTACTATTAGTTTAAGGGTTAGATACCGTTACTTATATCTAATTTCTTTTACTTATTATTTTTGTTTTCTTGTGTTTCAGGTTCTCAGAAACTACATGAGACGAACCAGAAGCTTTGAACTCCGACCGCTTGACGAAAATTGAAAGAACATCAGACAGTTGAGAAGGGAAAGGCGAGAAGGCCAAGAAGCTTTATTCAACATGGAACCTGAACCTTTGGAGGTTGCACCACCCTTCCCATTCGAGACAGAACCATTCCAGTGATTGATGGCCTCATTTCATGTATTGTACTTCCTCCCTTACCAGCAAATGCAGGTGACATCAAAACTTGCATTCAGATGATTCAGCAGTCAGTTCAGTTTGGGGGAAAAGCAACTTAAGATCCTAATAACCACATCAGCAATTCCTGGAAGTTTGCGGCACTTTCAATTACAACCGAGATGCTGAAGAAGCAATGAGACTGCGTGTTTTCCCATACTCCTTGAAGGACAGAGCTAAAGCTTGCTACATTCACTACCAGCAGGTTCTATCACAACTGGAACACTTTAGCCACCAAATTTCTTGCAAAGTACTTTCCACCAGCCAGAACCGGAAAGTTGAGGAATGACATCACATCCTTTGTACAACAAGATTCAGAATCCATCTGCGAAGCTTGGGAAAGGTATAAAGATTTGTTTCGGAAATGTCCTCACCATGAGATTCCAAAATGGCTTCAAGTCCAAACTTTCTATAATGGACTTTCTGGAATAATGAGAACCACAATAGATGCTGCTGCTGGAGGAGCTTTATGTTAGACATTATGACCCATAGCGTCACTGTTTTGTAAATGATATTGTATCATTGTACAAAATTAACTATGTGATAATGAAATTGCCCTTTTGCCGTTTTGTAAAATTATTTACTTTAATATTAATGGCAAAAGTCCATATGATTAGTTCCGTATTGAGATGATATGAGACAGTATCAATATAAAAGGTTTAATCATTAAATATCCCTAGTCGGAGTATTATCGAGATCGGACATCGATAATGCGGAATAGACTAGTATTGCACTTGTGCGAGTTGTGATGGCACAACGGCATAGTTCTCATATATTTAAGTATTGGATACTTATGCAAGTGCGAGGTAGGAGGAGGTTGTTTTACCGATGGTACGGAAAACAGCTTCGCTCTGGAAAGACCCCGCGGAATCCCATTGGTAGTATGTCTGCGTGTCTATGGGAGGCCGCATCAGGGTAGGTGTATATGGTCTTAACCTGAGACTTGCATCGCTAGTACTTGCGACAATCGGTAAACTTTGGTTTTGTGGTGTTCGGGCTTTAACCGGTTCTGTGTACACCTCTTCTGGGTTTATCGAGAATCGTAGTGTACTGGATGTGATGTCAAGATGGAAGTATCACTTCAGACATATGGAGATGATGATCACGCAGGATACAGAACTAGTACTCTATAAATAGGTTGCAACCGTCGGGACAATATGACCAGGTCAGGATTGTCCGATTTAAGAGACTAGTTGTTTGATATCCGATATATGTTTCGTACGGGGCAGACACATTTCCAGCCCCAGGCCTAACATGTGATCGTCCGATACTGGATCGATATACGCGATACTGCGGTATACTACGCTTGATAAAGATCTAATATTCCAGTAAGAATATTTCTGGAGAATTGGGTAGGCATGGCGCTTTGCTAGAAGCCAACCTTGTCTTGTAAATCGGTAAAAACGTAGTACGAGGTACGTACGTGTTTGGATTATCCAACGACCGTATTTACTGCCAACATATCCGGAGATCTCTTGGGTCGCTTCCTGAAGATTCACCTATGATGTTTGATTCGAACTTTATTAATCTTGGATTAATTACGAGAAACTTTATCTTGGATAAAATGCCTTATTAGGAGAGAGAGAGAGATCGATTAATTTGGAATTAATCGATAAAATAATATATTTGATATATTATTAAACGAAATTAGATTTCGACGCGGAATTAAAATCGGATTTTAATTCGGGCAAACGAATTAATTTAGAATTAATTCATTAGCGAACTGAATAGTAATTCCGCAAGGCGTAATTATTTAATTCACGTCGCGACGGAAATTCGTTAATTCGGAATTAGCGAAACCGAGCCCGAAAGTGTTTGCGGACACATTCGTATTTTGATAGAAGTGGGTATCCGCAAATCGCATCGCGATATCTCATTACTTGATACGAATAGATGATGGATGTATCTAGTCACCTTTGAGGGATGATACATTATCTCTATTCTCAAAGTAATGTAATGATGGCAAATGATGGATTTTTTTTGGAGGGAAAACCTTTCACGGTTTTTGAAGGGTTTTTAATTAAAAATTCATTTTTGTATTTGATACATCATTGCTTCATTTGCTCACACACGGTTTAAGAAACAAATTGAGAGAACAAAAATAAAAAGGCAATAACACTCTCCTCTCCTTCTTCTTCACGCAAGCCGTGAGCTTCATCCATGGCAGAAAATTGTTTTCTCCATTTTTGCTAGCACAACAAGGGATCAAAGGAGGTGATAGGGAAACGCATTTGGAGCTTGGAGTACTAGAAGATTTGAGGCTTCTCACACTTTTGTTCTTGGCCGAAAACAGCTCAAAGATTTGCAACTTCTATCATTCTTGTTCTTGGCCGCATATCACCCACCTTGGAGGCTCAAGGATCCTCTTCACCATTTTCGTCACAAAGCTTTGTAAGTATGTTTCCGCCATCCTTCAAGCTTTGCATGTATGTTTTTTGTATTTCTATGGCTTAATCTTTCTTTGGGACTAATATAGAAACCAACAATGGTATCATTGAGCTATGTTTAAGCATGATACATTAGGGTTAATTTGGGGAAATTGATTGAAGCATGTTCTTGTGAAATGGATGTTTATAGTATGCTTATTGTATGTTATTTGATATATTACATGATCAATTTTAAGAAAAATGCATTGGATGATTTTTCCCCAAAATGTTCATTTGGCCGAATGTGAGGTACTTCCATTAAGTTGAATTTTTGCATGCACAAGTTCATTGGATGATTTGAGTGTGCTTAAATGTTTGTAATATGATGTATTACATGATCAATTTTGAGAAAAATGCATTGGATATTTTTTCCCCAAAATTGATGCCTTGGCCGAATGTGTAGGTCATTTTAGATTTGGAATTTTTCATGCACAAGTTTATAGATGACTTAAGCATGATTAAATGTATGATATTTGATGTAATACATGATCAATTTTGAGAAAAATGCATTGGATGATTTTTTCCCTAAATTGATGCTTGACCGAAAATGGAGGTCTTTTCACTTATTGAATTTTTGCTTTCAAGTTCATTAGATGACTTAAAATCAATACGGATGATAGATTAGTGATTCAATTGGATTGAAAAAAAAATCGAACCGCAAAAATCTCTCTTGGCCGAATACAACATGACATGTTAAAGGACTTGATTTTTGTTCAAATAAATGTTAGACAAGTGTTTTGAACAATTGATGATTAATAAATTAAATTGGTGTTTTTGAAATATTTGGTTTAATGAATTAATCATGCAATTACACTTTAATCAATTGAATTTTAAAATTTGGAATATTAAAATTTGATTAATGGGCTTTTATGTTTAATTGGGCCTTATGGGCTTGAAATTGATTTTATGGCACTTAAGGGTGATTCCTTATTTGGGCTTGGTAATTGGGTTTGACCCACATTGACCAAAGCCCAAGCCTTTATAAATCAATTGAAAGCCCATCGGACTTTAATTAAACACACATTGGATGTTAGTTGGGCTTGGAGACCCAATTTGATAAGATTTAGAATCTAATCTTTAAAAGCACAATAAAAGTGTAAACATTTAATTTGGAATTAAATAAATGAATTAATATTGAATGCGACTTAAATTGGATTTAACGGGTAGTTCGATATAATTCATGAATTCGTACCTTATGTACTTATTCTCAAACGAGTTGGACTCGCGCAAAATCAAACCGTTGATTGAACATTGGATGATCACTTAAACAAAGACTAATTAATTGGATTGATTGGTTGTATAGCATGTCTTGAATGAATATACATGTATGTGATGAATGAATGGTGTATAGCGGATGGATATTAGAAGGGAAAGGGTAATTTTAGAAATTATTGTAAATTTAGAATTTATAAATTGGACCTGCGTGTCCAGCCTTATCTCTTTTATCTCTTTGTATTCTCTTCTCACCTAATTCCCCTCAATGTAAATGAGGTTTCTCTTATTGTATTATGTAATTGGGTAGAAGTAGAATATTGCTAGCGGGGAGTGGGAAGGGAGTGATTTGTTCTAGGAACAAATTGTTTTATATCCATCCGTATATCACTATTAATTTATTTTATGCACTTTATGATGTTTTAGAAGCATGCTTAAGGGTGTATGATGATGACCTAACAAAGATAATAAATTGGTTGCCAATTACGAATAAATCCCTCAATTTATATTAAGCAATTATCCTTCCATTGAATGATTCTTGTTCAAGATCCAAAATTGACATTGGTTTGTTGGCCAAAGTCAAGACCTTTGTCAATTGAGGATGTACTTGAATCATGAAAGTTTTGTTCCACATCGGTGTCTTGTCCAAGTTGTGATTTGTTGGCCAAAGTCAAGATCACTTCTTGTCCAACGACATTGATTACGAAACTTTCCTTGTCAATGGGTCTCGCTTAACCGGAATCATTAGGTTTGTTGTGCCAAAGCCAAGGCCTAGATGGTTCGGAGGATATGGTTAGGAAAATGTATTAGATACATTGGCATAAGTAAATATACATATGTTTTGGACTTGGATGTCCACCTAACCGGATCTAGGAATTGGATGAGATCCAATTGATCTTTGAGATCTACCTAGTTAAATAGCATACAGCTTGTTGGCCAAAGTCAAGGTTGTGTGTTATTTAACGGGATCCTAGCCCACTAGGAAATAGGATTTCCCGAGTTCTCAACAGAGGGTTAGAGACTTGATAAAAATAGTGGGAGGCTAGTATTGAATTTGCAATTTCATTCAGATACTTAGCCTTACGCGTCTTTCAAATTTTATTTCGTCTATTTATTAAAATTAGTTGGACTAATACATTGTTATTTTTATTTGACAGTTTGACTGTACCCATTTTATCGTTAACTAGATAGTTGGACTATCGTAGTTGAGATGGCTAGCAAGGTAAATGTCCGAGACATCATCATGGGTGACAATGTCTTTAAGGGGACAAACTTCGCTGATTGGGAAATGAACCTGAGGATAGTCCTTGGGGCTGAGAGGATGCTGTACACTATACAAACACCTCTCCCGCCTAAGCCCACTGACCCACTTGAGCTGGAGTTATGGAAAACTCACAGCAATGATTGTGATACAGCTCAGGCTATTATGTTAGCTTCGATGACTCAGCACTTTCGTCGCCAGAATAGGGACTTGGATCCTTATAGTATGATGGCTAGACTTCGAGATCTCCACCGCTCCAACAAGCGGATGGAAAGGTACGAGTTGGTGAAGAAACTCTTCCGCGCCCGAATGACTGAAGGCGCATCAGTTGAGGCCCACGGGGCTCAAATGATCGCCGATATTGATTTGTTGGCCAATATGGGAATAGTCTTGGAGGCTGAGCTGACCATAGATTTGATCTTACAGTCACTTCCTGATACTTGGAGACAAATCATAATCAACTATAAGTTGATGGATACGGATGACACTCTTGGAGAGCTGTTATCCATTTTGAAGGAGTCTGAAAAAGAACTCCAAAAAGGGGGCAAGCGCGAGGCGCACTTTACATCGACCTCTCAGAGGCCAAAGGCTGGGCCCAAAGCTACTGGAGGGGTGAGGAAGAAGAAACATAAGAAAAAAGGTAAAGGCAAGTTGACAAAAGCTTCTGGGAAGCCAAGGGACAAATCTCAAGATGTCTGCCTCAACTGCGGCAAGAAGGGTCACTGGAAACGTGACTGCCGAATGGGCAAAGGACAAAAGGAGGATATCAAGGCAGGCAAGGCACTAGCCTCTGGTATGTTTGTTATTGAGATAAATATGACTACTTCTAGTTTTAAAAATTGGATTTTTGATTCTGGTTGTGCTGCTCATATTTGTACTGATTTGCAGGATCTGCAGGATAGCAGGATGCTGGCTTCAGGGGAGATTGATCTACGAGTCGGAAACGGAACTCCAGTTGTTGTTTTGGCTGTAGGGACTTTTGTTTTGGAATTGCCCTCGGGGCATATGCTTAAACTTTTGAACTGTTATTATATACCTAGTTTGACTAGGAATATCATATCTGTATCTTTGTTAACCCAGCATGGGTACACTTTTGTATTTAGAAACACTGGGTGTTATTTATATAAAAATGATGCAGAAATTTGCACTGCTGTAGCAAATAATGGGCTTTATATTTTGAATATAAATGAATCTCCTAAAAATAAAATGACAAACAAAAGGCTCAAAAAGAGTAATCTAAAAGATGAAGCTTACATGTGGCATTGTCGTCTAGGACACATAAACAAGACTCGCATATCCACACTTTCGAAGAGTGGGTACTTGGACGGATTTGATCTTAATTCATATGATGTCTGCGAATCTTGTCTTTTAGGCAAAATGCTTAAAACACCTTTTAGTGGTAAAGGTGAACGTACCACGGAACTGTTAGCCCTCGTTCATAGTGACGTATGTGGGCCCATGTCTAGCCAGGCTAGAGGTGGATATCATTACTTCGTAACCTTTACGGATGATGCATCTCGTTATGGTTATGTGTATCTAATGAGACACAAGTCGGAAACTTTTGAGAAATTCAAAGAATTTCGACACGAAGTAGAAAAACAAACGGGCAAGAGTATCAAGACATTGCGGTCGGACCGTGGTGGCGAATACTTAAGTTATGAGTTTCAAGATTACTTGAAAGAAAATGGTATTCTTTCACAGTGGACTCCTCCTGGAACACCGCAATTAAACGGTGTGTGTCTGAACGGAGAAACCGTACCTTGTTAGACATGGTAAGGTCGATGATGAGTCAGACTGAGCTACCAATATCCTTCTGGGGATACGCATTAACCAGTGCGGTACTTATTTTGAATAAGGTTCCGTCAAAGTCTGTTGAACAGACTCCATATGAGAAAATGACAGGAAGGAAACCAGGTTTCTCTTTCCTGAAGATTTGGGGATGCTGGGCATATGTTAGACGTTTGGAAGGTAGCAAACTAGAACCCAAATCAGATAAATGCCTTTTCGTGGGATATCCTAAGGAAACCAAAGGATATTACTTCTATCACCCACAAGAGAACAAAGTGTTTGTTGCTCTACATGCATTTTTCCTTGAGAAGGAATTCCTAGATGCAGTGGTAAGTGGGAGGAAAGTGGAGCTCGATGAAAATCGTAGTGATACTGTTCCTGGCAATGAATCAATGACGGAACATAAACAGACCATCCAGGATGAGTCTGTACCACAATCTTCAGATACACAAGGACCGCGTAGGTCGGAGAGAGTCAGGAAGGTACCTGAGAGGTATGGGTTCCTGATCTCGCCTCATGTAGATATTAATCTTATTGAGGATAATGAACCGACTACGTATGAGGAAGCAATACAGAATATTGATTCCGCTTTATGGCAAGATGCCATGAAGTCCGAGATGGATTCCATGTATGCCAACCAAGTTTGGACACTGGTTGATGCACCAGAAGGCGTAAAGCCTATTGGATGCAGATGGATCTTCAAGAAGAAGACCGACATGGATGGCAACGTACAAACGTACAAAGCTAGGCTTGTGCAAAGGGGTATCGTCAACAATATGGTATTGATTATGACGAAACTTTCTCACCCGTTGCCATGATTAAATCCATTCGGATAATGCTTGCAATAGCTGCATATTTCGATTACGAGATATGGCAGATGGACGTTAAAACCGCTTTTCTTAACGGAAACCTTTTGGAGGATGTTTATATGCAACAACCTGACGGTTTTATCGTACCTAGACTTGCAAACAAGGTTTGTAAGTTAAATCGATCCATTTATGGATTGAAGCAAGCATCACGGTCATGGAATCAGCGTTTTGATGAGATCATAAAAGAATATGATTTCATACAAAACGATGATGACCCTTGTGTATACAAGAAGGTTAGTGGGAGAGCACTGACTTTTATTGTCCTTTATGTCGACGACGTATTGCTTATAGGCAATGACATTCCCATGCTAACGTCGGTGAAAGCTTGGCTTTCATTAAAATTCTCCATGAAAGATCTGGGAGAAGCAGCCTTTATTCTGGGAATAAAGATCTACCGGGATAGATCTAGAAAGCTGCTTGGACTCTCCCAGAGTACATATATTGACAAAGTGTTGAAGCGATTCAACATGGATCAATCCAAGAAGGGATTAATGCCAATGTCACGTGGTATCCTTCTGTCTAAGGACATGTGTCCTAAAACTAAAGAAGAGAGAGATAACATGAGTCGGATACCGTTCTCCTCGGCAGTCGGATCGATCATGTATGCCATGATATGTACGCGACCTGATGTGTCATATGCTTTAAGCATGTGCAGTCGCTATCAGGCCGATCCAGGTGAAGGTCACTGGATGGCTGTTAAGAATATCCTTAAGTATCTTAGACGAACTAAGGATGCTTTCTTAATTTATGGAGGTGGAGAACTTGAGGTGTCTGGATACACCGATGCAAGTTTCCAAACCGACAAGGACGACTTCAAGTCGCAATCCGGGTACATTTTTTGTTTGAATAACGGAGCAGTGAGCTGGAAATCTTCCAAGCAAGATACTGTTGCCGATTCAACAACAGAAGCGGAGTATATTGCTGCATCAGAAGCAGCAAAGGAGGCAGTTTGGATCCGAAAATTCCTAATCGGATTAGGAGTAGTTCCGTTAGCTGCTGAGCCCGTGCCATTGTATTGTGACAATAACGGGGCTATAGCACAAGCTAAGGAACCAAGGTCTCATCAACGATCCAAGCATGTTCTTCGGCGTTACCATCTGATTCGGGAGATTATACATCGTGGCGATGTAAAAGTCGAGAAGGTCGCATCAGATGACAACATTGCAGATCCGCTGACGAAGGCTGTTCTTCAGCAAGTGTTTGAACGACATATACATAGTTCAGGTATTAGATGCTTGAGTGACTGGCTATAGGCCAAGTGGGAGATTGTTAGACATTATGACCCATAGCGTCACTGTTTTGTAAATGATATTGTATCATTGTACAAAATTAACTATGTGATAATGAAATTGCCTTTTGCCGTTTTGTAAAATTATTTACTTTAATATATTAATGGCAAAAGTCCATATGATTAGTTCCGTATTGAGATGATATGAGACAGTATCAATATAAAAGGTTTAATCATTAAATATCCCTAGTCGGAGTATTATCGAGATCGGACATCGATAATGCGGAATAGACTAGTATTGCACTTGTGCGAGTTGTGATGGCACAACGGCATAGTTCTCATATATTTAAGTATTGGATACTTATGCAAGTGCGGTAGGAGGTTTGTTTTACCGATGGTACGGAAAACAGCTTCGCTCTGGAAAGACCCCGCGGAATCCCATTGGTAGTATGTCTGCGTGTCTATGGGAGGCCGCGCATCAGGGTAGGTGTATATGGTCTTAACCTGAGACTTGCATCGCTAGTACTTGCGACAATCGGTAAACTTTGTTTGTGGTGGTGGTTTGGGCTTTAACCGGTTCTGTACACCTCTTCTGGGTTTATCGAGAATCGTAGTGTACTGGATGTGATGTCAAGATGGAAGTATCACTTCAGACATATGGAGATGATGATCACGCAGGATACAGAACTAGTACTCTATAAATAGGTTGCAACCGTCGGGACAATATGACCAGGTCAGGATTGTCCGATTTAAAGAGACTAGTTGTTTGATATCCGATATATGTTTCGTACGGGGCAGACCATTTCCAGCCCCAGGCCTAACATGTGATCGTCCGATACTGGATCGATATACGCGATACTGCGGTATACTACGCTTGATAAAGATCTAATATTCCAGTAAGAATATTTCTGGAGAATTGGGTAGGCATGGCGCTTTGCTAGAAGCCAACCTTGTCTTGTAAATCGGTAAAAACGTAGTACGAGGTACGTACGTGTTTGGATTATCCAACGACCGTATTTACTGCCAACATATCCGGAGATCTCTTGGGTCGCTTCCTGAAGATTCACCTATGATGTTTGATTCGAACTTTATTAATCTTGGATTAATTACGGAGAAACTTTATCTTGGATAAAATGCCTTATTAGGAGAGAGAGAGAGATCGATTAATTTGGAATTAATCGATAAAATAATATATTTGATATATTATTAAACGAAATTAGATTTCGACGCGGAATTAAAATCGGATTTTAATTCGGGCAAACGAATTAATTTAGAAATTTAATTAGCGATTAGCGAATAGTAATCGCAAGGCGTGCGTAATTATTTAATTCACGTCGCGACGGAAATTCGAATAAGCGAAATAAAGCCCGAAAGCGTGTTTGCGGACACATTCGTATTTTGAATCGAGTGGTATCCGCAAATCGCATCGCGATATCTCATTACTTGATACGAATAGATGATGGATGTATCTAGTCACCTTTGAGGGATGATACATTATCTCTATTCTCAAAGTAATGTAATGATGGCAAATGATGGATTTTCTTTTGGAGGGAAAACCTTTCACGGTTTTTGAAGGGTTTTTAATTAAAAATTCATTTTTGTATTTGATACATCATTGCTTCATTTGTCACACACGGTTTAAGAAACAATTGAGAGAACAAAAATAAAAAGGCAATAACACTCTCTTCTCTCCTTCTTCTTCACGCAAGCCGTGAGCTTCATCCATGGCAGCAAATTGTTTTCTCCATTTTTGCTAGCACAACAAGGGATCAAAGGAGGTGATAGGGAAACACATTTGGAGCTTGGAGTACTAGAAGATTTGAGGCTTCTCACACTTTTGTTCTTGGCCGAAAACAGCTAAAAGATTTGCAACTTCTATCATTCTTGTTCTTGGCCGCATATCACCCACCTTGGAGGCTCAAGGATCCTCTTCACCATTTTAGTCACAAAGCTTTGTAAGTATGTTTCCGCCATCCTTCAAGCTTTGCATGTATGTTTTTTATACTTCTATGGCTTAATCTTTCTTTGGGACTAATTATAGAAACCAACACTTTAATGGCAAAAAGAGAAGATCAAGCCTGGGAACTAATCAAAGAAATGGCCAACAACAATTCTTTGTGGCCAACAGAAAGGAGCATGATCCAAAGAATTGCAGGAATTTATGAAAGTGGAGCCAATACAGCAGTCAACACCAAGTTAGATCAGATATGCAAATTTATGGAAACTCTTACCACTGGATCCACAAGTTCACCATATGGAGGAACACCAGAGTCGAACCAACTTGAAGAAACGGTGAATTTTGTCAACAATTTCAACAGACAGGGGAACAATCCATATTCCAACACCTACAACCCAGGGTGGAGGAATCATCCCAATTTTTCATGGAGCAACAATTCAGGCCAACAGCGGAACTATCCACCACCTGGATTCCAGCAACAGAACAAAGGCCAGGAGCAGGCAAATGAACCAGGAATAGCAGAAGTGCTGGCTCAGTTAAAAAAGTACGATGCTATCTTTCAGAGCCAATCAGCTTCCATCAAAGCACTAGAGAATCAAATCAGACAACTAGCCAATGCTCAGAGTTACAGACCACCAGGTAATCTTCCCAGAAACACAGAACCCAATCCAAGGAACCGAGGGAAGGAGCTGTTGGTTATTATCTAGGTCCCAAGATCAAACAAGACATGAAACACATGTGTGAATACATCAACGGAGATAGCGGAATACTCACATCGATCGGTTGAGTCGATTTGAAGGCGAATCAAGGCCAAAAACCACTGTTATTCACGCCCAAACTGAGCAGTGAACTGCCTTCAAAACAGAATTTTGAGATGACGAAACGGAGCTCCAAGCCTCGTCCGATGGATCCCGGCTCATGGGTGAACCTCCCTACCACCTTCGCAAGACTCGTAAGTGTGCTAGCACTTGGATTTTCACCATGAAAACCCACTCTTGGCTTCCCTTTGTCCACGCCATTTTAGCTTCAAAAACAGTCCACATTTTGTGTGTTTGGCGTGAGAAGAAGAGAAAGAAAATGTGTATTAAGTTAATTGCATTTGAATTTCAAGTGTATCTTATACACTTTTGTGAATTTCAAATGAATTTCATTTGAATTTTCTTTTAAAAAGTCAAACAATAAAAGCCATCATTACACACATCTTGTCCATCACTATTAACATCACCTTTATTAAAGTGACATGTTGTCAAGTCACATCACTCAAAGTGACAAGTGATTTGACGCTTGATGCGACTGATTGATTTGACGCTTGATGTGACTTGCGATGCCGCACTCGAATTTGAAATACGAATGCGCTCGCAATCACACTCGGGCTCGGGTTCGCTAATTCCAAATTAACGATTTTTCCGTCGCGTCGTAATTAAATGATTACGCCTAGCGAATTCACTATTCACGTCGCTAACGAATTAATTCTAAATTAATTCGTTCGCCCGAATTAAAATCTAATTTTAATTCCGCGTCGAAATCTAATTTCATTTAATATATCGAATATATTAATTTACCGATTAATTCCAAATTAATCGTTATCTCTCTCTAGACGATATTTTATCCTAGATAAAATATCTCCGTAATTAATCCTAGATTAATTTTCTCTCTCTTCTATATAATCCGAGATTATTCAAGAGAGCGAGTTGTGCGTCATCGGTGGATTATCGGGAAGCGACCCATGAGATCCCCGGATAAGTTGGCAGTAAATACGGTCGTCGGAGTATCCGAATCACGTACGTAACAAGTACTACGTTCTACCGATTTACGAGACAAGGTCGACTCCTAGCAAAGCACCAAGTCTACCCAATTCTCCGGACATATCCATTTAAGAATATCAAGATCTGTATCAAGCGTAGTATACCAATGTATTGTGTGTATCGGCCCAGTATCGGATAGTCACGTGCTAGGGCTGGGGCTGGATAAGTGTCTACCCCGTCCGAAGCACATATCGGATGTCTGGTAACATAGTCTCTATAATCGGATATTCATGACCTGGTCACAATATCTCGATTGGTTGCGCAACACTCAAGAGCACTAGTACCGTATCCTGCGTGACATCATCTCCACTATGACTGAAGTGATACTTCCGTCTTGACATCACACCCAATACACTACGACTCTCTGATAAACCCAGAAGTGGTGTACGCAGAACCGGTTAAAGCCCTGTACCACCAAGACCAAAGTCTATCGATTATCGTAAGTATTAGCGATGTAAGTCTCAAGTTAAGACTTACACACCTACCTTGATTTCGGCCTCCCATAGACATATAGTCATAATACCAATGGGATTCCGAAGGGTCTATCCAGAGCGAAGCTGTTCCCGTACCATCGGTGAAACACGACCTCCTATCGCACTTGCATAAGTATCCAATACTTATATATATGAGAACTATGCCGTTGTGCCCTCACAACGCACACAAGTGCAACACTAGCCTATTCCGCATTATCGATGTCCAGTCTCGATAATACTCCGGCTATGGATATTTAATGATTAATCCTTCGGGGACTGATACTGTCTCATATCATTCTCAATCCAGGAACTAATCATAGGGACCTCTCTTCATTTATATATCTATGGTGATCTAATCACAAATGATGAGAGTGCAATTTCCTTGTCACATAGTTAATTTGCTACAACAACACAATGATCTGTGCAAATAGTGATGCTATGGGTCATTTTGTCCAACAATCTCCCACTTGGCACATAGCCAGTCACTCAAGTGTCCCACACCCGAACTATGTACGGTTCGCTCAAATTGCTGAGGAAAGGTTTTCGTCAGCGGATTTGTTTAATTATCGTTTGACGCGATTTATACGATCATCACATCGCCACGATGTATGATCCAAACGAATCAGATGATATGGAAATATATATCTGGATCGTCAATGAGACCTTTAATTCCTTAGCATGTGCTGACGCCTAGCTCAGCTGCTAACAGAACTATATCTAATCTAATTAGATTTATTTTCGACCCAAATGGCTTCTATTACTGCCTCAGCTGCAGCAATAATCCGCATTTGTTGTTTATTCGGCAACAGTTATCTTACTCGGAATATATCCAACTCACTGTCCCGTTATTCAAACTTTATAGTACCTCAGTATTTAATTGTTTGGAAACTTACAGCGGTGATCCCAGTCACTTCAAGTTCTCCTTCTCCATAGTTTAAGATAACATCTTTAGTTCTCTGAGATACTAACAGATGTTCTTAACTTCAATCCAGTGACTGTCACTTGGATTGACCCAATTGTGACTCCATATGCTCGAAGCGTATGAGACACCCTATCAAGTACATTTTAAATGTACAATTTCCCAGAGAGTGTTAACAACTCCAAATCTATCCCAGTAGATCTTTATTCCTTGAATAAAGGTTGTTACTCCCCAGAATTCTACGGAGAATTTCTATTGAAAGCCAAGCTTTCATTAATTGCTATATGGGAATTTAATGTCAGTGCGCTCTCCCACTAACCTCCTTATATACACAAGAATTATTTCATTTTGATTCAAATCATAAATCATTATGATTATTTCAAAACGACAGTTCCAAGAACCTTATGCTGCTTCAATCCAAATATGGATCGAATAACCCGCAAACCTTGTTTGTCGGTTATTCAAAATCGTCAGGATGTTGTAAACATCCTCCAAAAGGTTTCCTTTTCAGGAAAGCGATTTTGATCTACAACTGACACATTTCATAAATGAAATACGCAGTTATCAACAAGCATCTTCAAAATGGATTTACCATGGCAACAGGTAAAAGGTTGAACCGTTATTAACACAATGTTGATAACGATACCTTTCCGTCAAAAGCCCAGCTTTGTACGTTGGTATGTTGCCTTCCATGTATGTCTTCCTTGAAGACGTTTAATGTACCAATAGGCACAATGCCTTGTGGTACAACAACTAGTATCCAAAATAGTTGTTATACATGGAATCCATTTCGGATTCATGGCACTTTGCCATAATAGGGGTCGATACCTCGTATCACTTCCTCAAAACGTAGTCGGTGGATATACCTTCATAAGATTGACATCTTTATGAGGTTAGATCAGAAACCCATACCCTAGGTGTTGAGTTTCAATCAAGTCCCAAGGATCATAAATAATGCATAAAAACGAGTTGAATACAACCAAATGAGGTGCGGAAAAGACTCACATGGATCGGTTGGATGCGGCGAAGATGAAGTGTGAACTGCTCTCCCTTGCTCGGCAGTGAGCTGCGCACAGGTGGACTGCTCGGCGTGGGTGCTGTTTCTTCATCTTCTATTCGGCCATGGGTGATCCTCCATGGAAGCTCTAAGCTCCAAGCTTCTAGGCTCACGAACTCACTTCCCTATCACCTTTGTATTCCTCCTTGAGTGTGCTAGCACATAGATCTTGCAACAAGATCTTTGCTTCTCCATTCAATTCGGTGAAAACCAGAAAAAGGATGAAGAAATCGGTCCAAGATCGAGAGAGAAGATGGAGAGGCTTTTTGGCTCCAAAAATGTGAAACCGTAAAAAGAGAGAGAGAAAAAGTTAATGAAATAAAAAATTGTAAAAGGGTTTTATAATTTCCAAATTATTAAACCATTTACCTTTTTTATTTTCCAAAAAGGTAAGCATTAAATGCTTGTCAATCACCATAAATCAACTCATATCAATCACTCAAATGTCACATCACTCAAAGTGACATGTGATTTGACGCTGGATGTGACTTGCGATTTGACGCTTGATTTGACTTGCGTGTCGCACTCGAATTCGAAATGCGAATGCGCTCGCAAACAATCCCGGGCTCGGGTTCGCTAATTCCAAATTAACGAATTTTCCGTTGCGTCGTAATTAAATGATTACGCAGTATTTACCGGTTTGGAAACTTGCAACAGTGATCCTAGTCACTTCAAGTTCTCCTACTCCATAATTTAAGACAGCATCTTTAGTTCTCTCAGATACTAACAGATGTTCTTAATCTTCAATCCAGTGACTATCACTTGGATTGACCCGATTGTGACTCCATATGCTCGAAGCGTATGAGACACCAAATCAAGTACATTTTAAATGTACAATTTCCAGAGAGTGTTAACAAACTCCAAATCTATCCCAGTAGATCTTTATTCCTCGAATAAAGGTTGTTACTCCCCAGAATTCTACGGAGAATTTCTATTGAAAGCCAAGCTTTCATCAATTGCTTTATGGGAATTTCACTATCAGTGCGCTCTCCCACTAACCTCCTTATATACACAAGAATTATTTCGTTTTGAGTCAAATCATAAACCATTATGATATATCAAAACGACAGTTCCAAGAACCTTATGCTTGCATTAATCCAAACATGGATCGAATAACCTGCAAACCTCGTTTGTTGGTTATACAAAATCGTCAGAATATTATAAACATTCTCCAAAAGGTTTCCTTTTCAGAAAAGCGATTTTGATCTATAACTGACACATTTCATAAATGAAATACGCAGTTATCAACAAGCATCTTCAAAATGGATTTACCATGGCAACAGGTAAAAGGTTGAACCGTTATTAACACAATGTTGATAACGATACCTTTCCGTCAAAAGCCCGGCTTTGTACGTTGGTATGTTGCCTTCCATGTATGTCTTCCCTGAAGACGTTTAATGTACCATAGGCATAATGCCTTATGGTACATCAACTAGTATCCAAACTTGTTGATATACATGGAATCCATTTTGGATTCATGGCACTTTGCCATAACAGGGAGTTGATACCTTGTATCACTACCTCATACGTAGTCAGTTGGTATACCTTAAAAGATTAACATCTTTATGAGGTTAGATCAGAAACCCATACCCTAGGTTGTTTTCTGACTCTATCCGATCTACGAGTGTCTTGTGTATTTGAAGATTAATGGTATAGATTCATCATAGATGAACTATTTGTGTTCCATTAAGGACTTCGTGCCTTGAACAGTATTACTCCGATTTTCATCGAGTATCACTATCCTCCCACTGACCACTGCATATCGGTATTCCTCTCAGGAAAAACCGCATGGTGAGCAACAATCACATTTGTTCATGTGAGATTTACAAGTATTATACTAAGGTTTCCCTTAGGATAACCTATATAGGCACTGTTCCAATTTGGGTATTTCAGTTTGGTATCATCCAAACGTTATGCCTGGCATACCCAAATTACTAGAAATGAGAAACCCCGTTTCTTTCCTGTTCATATCTAATATGATATTTGTCAAACAAATTATTATGGAACCTTATTCTAAATAACTTATTGCACTGTTTATCTGTATCCATTGAAGGAAATGGTAGCTCAGAGCGACTCATGATTAGCCTTATCATGTCTAACATGATTCGGTTAATCCGTTCGGACACACCGTCACTTTGACGTGTTCCGGGAGGAGTTCCTCATTGAAAGAATACTATACTCTTTCAAGTATATAAGAAACTTATTGCTTAAGTATTTTCCATTACGGTCTTACCGTGACGGTATAATACTATAGCCGATCTGTTTGTCTATTTCGTGTCGAAACTCTAAAAGTTTCCGATTTGTGTTCTTCAAAAGAAAAACACAACCATAATGCGATGCCACATCCGTATAGGTCACGAAATATTCATATCTACATCTAGCCTAGCTAGACATGGGCCCACTTACTTCACCATGAATAGGGCTAACAGATCGATGGCACTTACACTATTACCAAGTAAACAGTTGTTTTAGGTACTTTACCTAACAAACTAGATTCGTAGACTTTATTTGAATAGTCAAATCAGTCCTGGTACCCACTCTTCAAAAGTGTGGATATACGAGTCTTGTAAATTGTGTCCCAACAACAATGCCACAAATAAGTCTCTATTGATCAAATCAATTTGAGCTATTTATTTGTCATTTTATATGTTTGAGATTTTAATTATATTCAAAATATAAATTCTGTTATTCACATCTAATGTGTTTATCTCAGTATCATCTTATATAATAAAACACTTAGTGTGTTCTATAATATAAAGGTTTTATCCGCAACGGATTAAACACTGATATAGAGATAATGTCTCTAGTCAAACTAGTTACATTATAACAGTTCCTAATTTAAGTACACACCCGAAGGGTAGTTCCTAAACTTAGGTATCTACGGTCGAAACAGCGACTTTCGTCCCGTTTCCGATCCGCAGAGCAATCTCAGCTTGAAGTCAGTATCCTGCTCAAAGCAGATTCTGAACATCAATACATATATTTATGTACCACACTAAGTATTTAAAATCTAATTTCAATACTAGCTGTGAACATAACTAAGACAAACATTTTTAAAGTAAGAGCCTTGCCCTTTCTTTAATTCCTTCGTGTCTGCCATATCCAAATGGTAGTCACTTTGGGATATGTCAATTATCTTTTTCAATATTTCAGAAACCTTAGGCCAAGCCTTGGGTTTTTAGAATATCGAAACGATGTGCACCTCGTGCTACATGCCCAATTGCAAACTTTGACTTTATCTCCTCTAGAATAGTCAATTAATCTCCAAGAATTATAAATTGCAATTTTAATACTTCTTAAATCTAAATTAGATTTATGTCAAGTATATTAAATTAAGCATTAAAGTCATCATCACATAAATCTTCCAAAGATTTTATGCTCTACTTATTTTGCTTCATTTTGGGCTTAAGGTTAATAAGTTATTTTATCAAATAAAGTAACCTATTATTTATTCCCAATTTGAAAATTAAATCATTTAAAATATTTTAATCCCAGATTATATTTTAAATATCCAACTTTTCAATTTTATCTTGATTACAATAGTCCAACTATTTAATCAACGATTAGTGGTACTATATATATTATAATGATTATAATAGTCCAACTATATAATCAAATATAATCCAAATTAATTAACCTCAATTACATTGATTACTATAATCCAATTATAAAATCAACTGTAAACTGAAATTAATTAATTCAAATATATTGATTAATATAATCCAATTATATATAATCAAGTATAATACAGTCCAACTGTTTATTAAAACAACAATTTAAATATTAGTCCAACTAACATTTAATATTACGACGAAATAATTTGAATGAGCGCGTATGGCGAGTAATTGAACGAGTATTGCAAATTCAATTCTTGCCTCCCACTATTTTTCGGCGAGCCTCTAACCCTCTGTCGAGTACTCGGGAAACCGTGTTTCCTAGTGGGCTAGGATCCCGTTAAATATCACACAATCTTGACTTTGGCCAACAAATTGTATGATAATTAACTAGGTAGATCTCTAAGATCAATTGGATCCAATCCAATTCCTAGATCCAGTAGGTGGACATCCAAGTCCCAAACATATATCTCATATATGCCTATACATCGAATGTATACCCTAACCTTTTTCCTCTGAATCAACTAGGCCTTGGCTTTGGCACAACAAACCTAGTGATCCCAGTCAAGCGCGGACCATTGACATGGAAGCTTCGTAATCAATGTCAATGGACAAGAAGTGGTCTTGACTTTGGCCAACAAACCACAACTTGGACACGACACCGATATGGAACAAAGCCTCGTGATTAAAACACATCTTCGACGGACAAGGGCTTGACTTTGGCCAACAACCCCTGCCAATCTCGGATCTTGAGTAAGAATCACTCAATGGAAGGAAATAAACGCTTGATATTTAACGAGGGTTTTTTCGCGTGCAAATTGGCAACCAATTTATTATCTTTGTTAAGGTCTCATCATCATACACCCTTAAACATGCATTCTAAACACATAATAAAGCGCATATGTAAAATAATAATGATATGGAGATGGATATTTTACACATTGATCCTAGATCAAATCTCTCACTTCTCTCTCCAAGCTAGCACTTGTATTACTTCTACCCGTTACACTACACTTCTAAAGAAACCTCATTTGCATTGAGGGGAATAGGTGAGAAGAGAATACAAAGAATATGAGGTGATAAGCTGGACACGCAGGTCCAATTAATAAATCAAATTTATTACAATTTCCAAAATCGCCCCACCCGACTAATATCCATCCGATATACATTATTCAAACATCACAACCATGTATTCATACAAGCATGTTATCAATCAATCTAATCAAATTAATTAATCTGATAATTAGTGATCATCCAATGTTCAAACAACGATTTGATTTGTTCGAGTCAAACTCGTTTGCGAATAAGTACTTAAGTACTAATTCTACGAAATTAAATTAAATTACATAATTAAATCCAATTTAATACGCATTTAATTCTAATTCATTATTTAATTCGAAATTAAATATTACACTTTATAAAATAAACCTTTACGACTTAAATTCCAAATTTAATCGTTACGGGTCTCAAAGCCCGATTAATATCCAATATTTATTTAATTAAAGTCCAATGGGCTTTTAATTAATTTCTTTAGGCGTGGACTTTTGGTCAACTCGGGTCAAACCGAATAACCAAAATCCAATCCGGGAGTTACCCCATAAGCCCATAAATTAATTTAGGCCCATTAGGCCCAATTAAACGTTAAAGGTTCATTAGTCGCATTTGGGCCTTTTGGAAGCGGTTTTGGGCCTAATTGGATCAAACCAATTTTGGCCTAAACCAACTTTGTACAACAAAGTCCAATAAACCCCAAAACCAACTTTTAAAAGCCCAAATCCAATTTTAAGGCCCAATAATTTATTTTCAAAAAATTCCAAATTTTCCAATTAAATACCTAAAGTGTATAGCATTATTAATTACCCAAATCAAAGTTTCCAAAACAGTAAATTGTCCAATTAATCATGCTTAACATCAATTAATCATGTCCAACATAATTTGATCAAAATCAAACCCAATTTCGTGCTTCAAGTGTCTCGGCCAAAGGCGGAAAGGGGAAAAAATATGCCCAAATCAAATTCAATCCAATTGAACCCAATACACATAAATTCAACATCCCTAAATGATTTCCAAGTCATCCAATGAACAAAAAAATCAAAATCCAAGACAATAGGGCACTTGCCAAATTCGGCCAACCAAAGCAATTTGGGGAAAATGGTTCCAAACACTTTTTCATCAAATTGATCTAATCAATCCTTCAATTAAACAACATTTAAGCATTCTAAATCATCCAATTTCATTATTAAACATGCTCAAAATCAAGTTTACCCAAATTAAAGTTTTGGCCAACAATAAGCAAATTGGGGAAAATCAATCAAATAATTTTTCTTCAAATTGATTAATATAAACTCTAAGTTATTCATATACAAACATTCTTAAACAAACAATTTGTCAAAATCATGCTTAAATCAAAAAGCCCCAAATTTTGCTCACAGAACCCTAAAAACGTTTTATGCACAAATGGCTCAAGATACCATTGTTGAGTTTCAATCAAGTCCCAAGGATCATAAATCATGCATAAAAATGAGTTGAATACAACCAAATGAGGTGCGAAAAGACTCACATGATCGGTTGGATGCGGCGAAGATGAAGTAGAACTGCTCTCCCTTGCATCGGCAGTGAGCTGCGCACAGGTGGACTGCTCGGTGTGGGTGCTGTTTCTTCATCTTCTATTCGGCCATGGGAGATCCTCCATTGAGCTCCAAGCTCCAAGCTTCCAAGCTCAACGAACTCACTTCCCTATCACCTTTGTATTCCTCCATTGAGTGTGCTAGCACATAGATTCTTGCAACAAGATCCTTTTGCTTCTCCCATTCATTCGGTGAAAACCAGAAAAAGGATGAAGAAATCATCCAAGACGAGAGAGAAGAGGAGAGAGCTGTTTTGGCTCCAAAATGTGAAACCGTAAAAGAGAGAGAGAAAAAGTTAAAAATAAAAAAGGTTGTAAAAGGGTTTATAATTTCCAAATTATTAAACCATTTTACCACCAATTACCATTTTTATTTTTTCCAAAAGGTAAGCATTAAATGCTTGTCAATCATCACAAATCAACTCATATCAATCACTCAAATGTCAATCACTCAAAGTGACATGTGATTTGACGCTTGATGTGACTTGCGATTTGACGCTTGATTTGACTTGCGTGTCGCACTCGAATTCGAAATGCGAATGCGCTCGCAAACAATCCCGGGCTCGGGTTCGCTAATTCCAAATTAACGAATTTTCTGTTGCGTCGTAATTAAATGATTACCCCCTAGCGAATTCACTATTCACGTCGCTAACGAATTAATTCTAAATAATTCGTTCGCCCGAATTAAAATCTAATTTCAATTCCCGTCGAAATCTAATTTCGTTATAATATATCGAATATATTAATTTATCGATTAATTCCAAATTAATCGTTTCTCTCTTTATTTTATATTTTATCCCAGATAAAATATCTCCGTAATTAATCCCAGATTAATTTTCTCTCTCGAATTAATCCCGATTAATTTTCTCTCTCTTCATTATTCCCAGATTAATTAAGTGCGGTCATACGTCATCGGTGAATCTTCAGGAAGCGACCCATGAGATCTCCGGATATGTTGGCAGTAATACGGTCGTCGGAATACCCGAACACGTAAGTACCTCGTACTACGTTTATACCGATTTACAAGACAAGGTTGGCTTCTAGCAAAGCGCCATGCCTACCCAATTCTCCAGAAATATTCTTACAGGAATATATAGATCGTATCAAGCGTAGTTACCGTAGTATTGGCGTAATCGGCCCAGTATCGGATAGTCACGTGCTAGGGCTGGGGCTGGATAAGTGTCTGCCACGTCCGAAGCACATGTCGGATGTCTGGTAACTAGTCTCTATAATCGGATATGCATGACCTAGTCATAATATCCCGATGGTTGCGGTAACACTTAAGAGCACTAATACCGTATCCTGCGTGACATCATCTCCACTATGACTGAAGTGATACTTCCGTCTTGACATCACACCCAATACACTACGACTCTCTGATAAACCCAGAAGTGGTGTACGCAGAACCGGTTAAAGCCCTGTACCACCAAGACCAAAGTCTATCGATTATCGTAAGTATTAGCGATGTAAGTCTCAGTTAAGACTATACACACCTACCTTGATTTCGGCCTCCCATAGACACATAGTCATAATACCAATGGGATTCCGAGGGGTCTATCCAGAGCGAAGCTGTTTCCCGTACCATCGGTGAAACACGACCTCTTATCGCACTTCATAAGTATCCAATACTTATATATATGAGAACTATGCCGTTGTGCCCTCACAACGCGCACAAGTGCAATACTAGCCTATTCCGCATTATCGATGTCCTGTCTCGATAATACTCCGGTTAGGGATATTTAATGATTAATCCTTCGGGGACTGATACTGTCTCATATCATTCTCAATCCAGGAAATAATCATAGGGACCTCTCTTCATTTATATATCTTTGGTGATCTAATCACAAATGATGAGAGTGCAATTTCCTTGTCACATAGTTAATTTGCTACAACAACACAATGATCTGTGCAAATAGTGACGCTATGGGTCATTTTGTCCACACTAGGTTGTTTTCTGACTCTATCCGATCTACGAAGTGTCTTGGTGTATTTGAAGATTAATGGTACAGATTCATCATAGATGAACTATATGTGTGTCCATTAAGGACTTCGTGCCTTGAACAGTATTACTACTCCGATTTCATCGAGTATCACTATCCTCCCACTGACCACTGCATATCGGTATTCCTCTCAGGAAAAACCGCATGGTGAGGAACAATCACATTGTTCTCATGTGAGATTATAAAGTACCATACTTAAAGTTTCCTTTAGGATAACCTATATTGGCACTTATCCAATTTGGGTTTCTTAGTTTGGTATCATCCAAACGTTATGCCTGGCATACCCAATTATCAGGAATGAGAAACCCTGTTTCTTTCCTATTCATATCCTATATGATATCTGTCAAACAGATTTATATGGAACCTTATTCTAAATAAGTTTTGCACTGTTAATACATATCCTTTAGAAGGAAATAGTAGCTCAGAGCGACTCGTGATAAACCTTATCATGTCCAACGAAATTCGGTTTTAGTTCGGACACACCGTCTAACTGACGTGTCTCGGGAGGAGTCCTCATATGAAAGAATACCGTACTCTTTCATGTACGTATGAAACTTACTGCTTAAGTATTTTCCATTACGGTCTTACCGTGGCGGAATAATACTATAGCCGATCTGTTTTTCTATTTCTGTCGAAACTCTAAAGTTTCGATTTGTGTTCTTCAAAAGAAACACATAACCATAACGTGATGCTACATCCGTCAAGGTCACGAAATATTCATGTTCACATCTAGTCTAGCTAGATATGGGCCCACTAACTTCACCATTAATAGGGCTAACAGATCGGTGGCCTTATACTATTACCAAGTAAATAGTATTTTAGGTACTTTACCTATAAACTAGATTCGCAGACCTTATTTGAATAGTCAAATCAGTCCTAGTATCCACTCTTCAAAAGTGTGGATATACGAGTCTCGTTTAATTGTGTCCTAGACAACAATGCCACAAATAAGTCTCTATTGATCAAATCAATTTGAGCTATTTATTTGTCATTTTTATATGTTTGAGATTTTATTATATTCAAAATATAAATTCTGTTATTTACATCTAATGTATTTATCTCAGTATCATCTTTATATAATGAAACACTTAGTGTTCTAGAATATAAAGGTTTTATCCGCAACGGATTAAACACTGATATAGAGATAATGTCTCTAGTCAAACTAGTTACATTATAACAGTTCCTAATTTAAGTACATACCCAAAGGTAGTTCCTAAACTTAGGTATCTACGGTCGAAACAGCGACTTTCGTCCCGTTTCCGATTCGTGATTCGCAAATCTCGGCTTGAAGTCAGTATCCAGCTCATAGCGGATTCTGAACATCAATACATATATTTTATGTACCACACTAAGTATTTAAAATCCAATTTCAATACTAGTAGTGAACATAACTTTGACAAATATTTTAAAGTCAGAGCCTCGCCCTTTCTTTAATTCCTTCGTGTCTTCCATATCCAAATGGTAGTCACACTTGGGATATGTCAATTATCTTTTCAATATTTCACAAACCTTTGGCCAAGCCTTGGGTTTCGGAATATCGAAACGATGTGCACCTTGTGCAACACGCCCAATTGCAAACTTTGACTTTTCACACTCTAGAATAGTCAAATCAATTCTCTAAGAATTATTAATTGCAATTTAATACTTTTAAATCTAAAGATAGATTTATGATAAGTATATTAATTAAGCACTAAAGTCATCATCACATAAATCTTCCAAAGATTTTATGCTCTACTTATTTGCTTAATTATGGGCCTAGATATAACAAGTTATTTTATCCAATAAAGTAACCTATTATTATTCCCAATAAAATTAAATCATTTAAAACATTTAATCCAAGGATTATATATTTTAAATATTCAACTTTTCAATTCTTTCTTGATTTCAATAGTCCAACTATTTAATCAATTTAATAAGGTACTATTTATTATAATGATTACAATAATCCAATTATTTAATCAACTATAATTTTAATCAATTATATTGATTACTATAATCCAATTATAAAATCAACTATATATTGAATGAGTTTGTATATAGTCCAACTATATATATTTTTTAAAACAACATAAATATTAGTCCAACTAATACTTTTGATTAATATGACGAGTAAAATATAGATGAGCGCGTTTAGCGAGTATTCGAACGAATGTTGCAAATTCAATACTTGCCTCCCACTATTTTTCGTCGAGCCTCTAACCCTCTGTCGAGTACTCGGGAAACCGTGTTTCCTAGTGGGCTAGGATCCCGTTAAATATCACACAATCTTGACTTTGGCCAAACAATTGTATGATAATTAACTAGGTAGATCTCGAAGATCAATTGGATCTCATCCAACTCCTAGATCCAGTAGGTGGACATCCAAGTCCCAAACATATATCTTATATATGCCTATATATCGAATATATACCCTAACCTTTTTCCTCTGAATCAACTAGGCCTTGGCTTTGGCACAACAAACCTAGTGATCCCAGTCAAGCGCGGACCCATTGACATGGAAGCTTCGTAATCAATGTCAATGGACAAGAAGTGGTCTTGACTTTGGCCAACAAACCACAACTTGGACACGACACCGATATGGAACAAAGCCTCGTGATTAAAACACATCTTCGACGGACAAGGCTTGACTTTGGCCAACAACCCCTGCCAATCTCGGATCTTGAGTAAGAATCACTCAATGGAAGGAAAATAAACGCTTGATATATAAATAGGGTTTTCGCGTGAAAATTGGCTACCAATTTAATTATCTTTGTTAAAGGTCTCATCATCATACACCCTTAAACATGCATTCTAAACACATAATAAAGCGAGTATGAAATAAATAATAATGATATGCGGATGGATACTTACACATTGATCCTAGATCAAATCTCTCCCTATCTCACTCAAGCTAGCACTTGTATTACTTCTACCCGTTACACTACACTTCTAAAGAAACCTCATTTACATGGAGGGGAATAGGTGAGAAGAGAATACAAAGAGAATGAAGGTGATAAGGCTGGACACGCAGGTCCAATTTAATAAATCGAATTTATTACAACAATTTCTAAAATTGCCACCCATCTAATATCCATCCGATATAACCACGTATTCACACACATAAGCATGCTATGAATCAATCTAATCAAATTAATTAATCTGATAATTAAGTGATCATCCAATGTTCAAACAACGAATTGATTTTGTTCGAGTCAAACTCGTTTTTGCGAATAAGTACTTAAAGTACGAATTCATGAATTAAATTAAACTACATTATTAAATCTAATTTAACATGTATTTAATACTAATTCACTATTCAATTCAAAATTAAACATTACACTTTATTAATAACCTTTTACGATTTAAATTCCAAATTTAATCGTAACACGTCTCAAAGACCGATTAACGTCCAACGTCAATTCAATTAAAGTCCAATGGGCTTTTAATTGATTTCTTAAGGCGTGGACTTTTGGTCAACTCGGGTCAAACCGATAACCAAAGTCCAATCCGGGATTTACCCTTACCCCATAAGCCCATAAATCTTCTTGGCCCATTAGGCCCAATTGAACTTTAAAGGTTCATTAGTCGCATTTGGGCTTTATGGTTAAGGTTTTGGGCCCAATTGGATCCAATCCACTTGGCCTAAACCCAACTTGATAAATCAAGCCCAATAAGCCCAATTACAACATTAGAAGCCCAAATCCAATTTAATCCTAAATAATTAAATTTCATGAATCCAATTCCGCAATTTAATTACCTAAAGTGCATTACATGATTAATCAACTAAATCAACATTTCCAAAACACTAAATTAGTCCAATTAATCATACTCAATTCATTATTATATGTCCAACACACAAATGAAAAATCAAACCCATTTACATGCTTCAAAGCTCTCGGCCAAGGAAGGATTTCACATCCGATTTGGTTTCAATCCAATCAACCCACAATCGACATTAAATCAACATTAAATGATTTCATACACATCCAATGTCATAAAATCAAAAATACCAAGACATTAAAGGGCATAGGCATTCGGCCAACATATAGAATTTAGGGTTTTTGTTCAATTAAAATTAAATCCAATTCAATCTTAAATAACATCATCCAACATGATTCCAACTCATCAAATGAACCAAAATCAAAAATTCCATGGATTCCAAATCAACAATACATTCGGCCAACACCATCAAATTGGGGAAAATTGTTCCAAACATATTTTCTTGAAATTGATCAAATCAATCTTCAATACAACAACATTTAAACATGCTCAATCATCAAATTTCATAAAATCATGCTCAATCCAAAATACCCAATTTTAAGCCCTACATTTTTCATGCTTGAACCTAAGCTTTGATGCCATTGTTGGTTATATCTAGGTCCCAAGATCAAACAAGACATGAAAAATATGTGTGAATACATCAACGGAGATAGCGGAATACTCACATCGATCGGTTGAGTCGATTTGAAGGCGAATCAAGGCCAAAACCCACTGTTATTCACGCCCAAACTGAGCAGTGAATTGCCTTTAAAACAGAATTTTGAGATGACGAAACGGAACTCCAAGCCTCGTCCGATGGATCCCGGCTCATGGGTGAACCTCCCTACCACCTTCGCAAGACTCGTAAGTGTGCTAGCACTTGGATTTTCACCATGAAAACCCACTCTTGGCTTCCCTTTGTCCACGCCATTTTAGCTTCAAAAACAGTCCACATTTTGTTGTGTGTTTGGCGTGAGAAGAATAGAAGAAAATGGAGAGAAAGAAAATGTGTATTAAGTTAATTGCATTTGAATTTCAAGTGTATCTTATACACTTTTGTGAATTTCAAATGAATTTCATTTGAATTTGCTTTTAAAAAATCAAACATTAAAAGCATCATTACACACATCTCGTCCATCACTATTCACATCACCTTTATTAAAGTGACATGTTGTCAAGTCACATCACTTAAAGTGACAAGTGATTTGACGCTTGATGCGACTGATTGATTTGACGCTTGATGCGACTTGCGATGCCGCACTCGAATTTGAAATACGAATGCGCTCGCAATCACACTCGGGCTCGGGTTCGCTAATTCCAAATAACGATTTTTCCGTCGCGTCGTAATAAATGATTACGCCTAGCAAATTCACTATTCACGTCGCTAACGAATTAATTCTAAATTAATTCGTTCGCCCGAATTAATTCTAAATAATTCATTCGCCCGAATTAAAATCTAATTTTAATTCCGCGTCGAAATCTATTTCATTTAATATATCGAATAATTAATTACCGATTAATTCCAAATTAATCGTTATCTCTCTCTAGACGATATTTTATCCTAGATAAAATATCTCCGTAATTAATCCTAGATTAATTTCTCTCTCTTCTATATAATCCCAGATTATTCAAGAGTGCGAGTTGTGCGTCATCGGTGGATTATCGGGAAGCGACCCATGAGATCCCCAGATAAGTTGGCAGTAAATACGGTCGTCGGAGTATCCGAATCACGTACGTACCAAGTACTACGTTCTACCGATTTATGAGACAAGGTCGACTCCTAGAAAGCACCAAGTCTACCCAATTCTCCGGACATATCCATTTAAGAATTTAAGATCTGTATCAAGCGTAGTATACCATGTATTGTGTGTATCGGCCCAGTATCGGATAGTCATGTGCTAGGGCTGGGGCTGGATAAATGTCTACCCTGTCCGAAGCACATATCGGATGTCTGGTAACATAGTCTCTATAATCGGATATTCATGACCTGGTCACAATATCTCGATTGGTTGCGCAACACTCAAGAGCACTAGTACCGTATCCTGCGTGACATCATCTCCACTATGACTGAAGTGATACTTCCGTCTGACATCACACCCAATACACTACGATCTCTGATAAACCCAGAAGTGGTGTACGTAGAACGGTTAAAGCCCTGTACCACCAAGACCAAAGTCTATCGATTATCGTAAGTATTAGCGATGTAAGTCTCAGGTTAAGACTTTACACACCTACCTTGATTTCGGCCTCCCATAGACACATAGTCATAATACCAATGGGATTCCGAAGGGTCTTTCCCGAGCGAAACTGTTTCCCGTACCATCGGTGAAACACGACCTCCTATCGCACTTGCATAAGTATCCAATACTTATATATATGAGTATTATGCCGTTGTTCCCTCGCAACGCACACAAGTGCAACACTAGCCTATTCCGCATTATCGATGTCCAGTCTCGATAATACTCCGGCTAGGGATATTTAATGATTAATCCTTCGGGGACTGATACTGTCTCTCATATCATTCTCAATCCAGGAACTAATCATAGGGACCTCTCTTCATTTATATATCTATGGTGATCTAATCACAAATGATGAGAGTGCAATTTCCTTGTCACATAGTTAATTTGCTACAACAACACAATGATCTGTGCAAATAGTGACGCTATGGTCATTTTGTCCAACAGCAATGTCAAGCATTAGCCATTACTTTGAAAAGCGGTACTGAAATCAACAAAGATGTTGGAATCAAGATGTCCCAAGAAGAAGTTTCAAAAGAAGCTGAACAACAGATGGAGGAAAAAGAGGCAAAGGAAAAAGAAGCAAAGGAAAAAGAACAGATCACTCACCCACCCACCTTTTCCTCTGCGTCTTCAGAGAAAACAAACTGGACAAGCAGTTTGCTCGATTCCTGGAGGTTTTCAAAAAGCTGCACATCAACATCCCATTTGCAGAAGCCTTGGAAGAAATGCCAGTTATGTCAAATTCATGAAAGACATTCTTTCATGAAAACGGAGATTGGGAGACTACGAAACATTGCATTAACGAAGAATGCAGCGCCATTATTCAGAGGAACTTCCCCCGAAGTTGAAAGATCCTGGCAGTTTCACAGTTCCATGCACCATTGGAGAATATTACATCGGTAAGCTTTATGTGATTTAGGAGCAGTGTTAACTTGATTCCTTTTTCTATTTACAGGAAACTGCAGATTGGAGAAGCAATGCCTACCTCAGTTTCATTGCAACTTGCTGACCGAAAGCTTGCATTTCCAAGAGGTGTTGTTGAAGATGTGATGGTCAAAGTAGACAAACTAATTCTCCCAGCAGATTTCATCATCCTTGACATGGAAGAAGACAAAGAAATACCTATCATTCTTGGGAGACCATTCCTGGCTACAGGTAAAACTGTGATTGATGTGCAAAAATGAGAACTGACCATGAAAGTGCAGGACCAAGAAGTGTCCTTTAATGTTTTCAAAGCCATGAAATTCCCGATGATGAAAAGGAAGAAGAATGCTTCAGAGTTGATGTTGTTGAAAGTATCGTTCAAAATACTGAGCCAAATCCCACAGATACACTTGAAGCTTGCATCACCAACATGACTGACAGCGAGCTAGATACTGAAATCCTGGAATGTATCAACTACCTTGACAAACCATTCCGATTCAAAGCAACACTACCAGTTGAAAGTTTGGAACTGCCAAAGAAAGATCGAATCAAGCCTTCGATTGAAGAACCACCACAGTTGGAGCTGAAGTTACTTCCGAGCCATCTCAGATATGCATTTCTTGGAAACTCTTCTGAATTACCTGTTATTATTTCTTCTTCACTAACATTGGAGCATGAAGAAAAGTTGCTACGTGTGTTACGAGAGCACAAGAAAGCCATTGGCTGACTATAGCAGACATTCGAGGCATAAGTCCATCATTTTGTATGCATAAGATCCTAATGAACGATGAGTACAAACCCACAGTGGAGCATCAACGGAGACTCAATCCAATCATGAAGGAAGTTGTGAAGAAAGAAATCATCAAATGGTTGGATGCTGGCATCATTTACCCCATCTCAGACAGCAGTTGGGTGAGTCCTATGCAGTGTGTACCAAAAAAAGGAGGAATTAATGTGATTACCAATGAAAAGAATGAGCTAATCCCAACAAGAATAGTGACTGGATGGAGAGTATGCATGGACTATAGGAAACTGAACAAAGCCACGAGAAATGACCATTTTCCGCTACCATTTATTGACCAGATGTTAGACAGGCTAGCAGGACATGAGTTCTATTGCTTTCTGGACGGATATTCAGGGTACAATCAGATTGCCATCGCACCAGAAGACCAGGAGAAAACTACCTTTACATGTCCCTATGGTACTTTTCTTTCCGCATGATGCCATTTGGATTATGTAATGCCCCTGCCACTTTTCAGCGTTGCATGATGGCCATCTTCTCAGACATGCTGGAGCAGAGTATGGAGGTTTTCATGGATGACTTTTCTGTATTTGGAGATTCTTTTGATCATTGTTTGTAAAATTTGGAACAGGTGTTACAAAGGTGTGAAAATACAAACCTGGTACTCAACTGGGAGAAATGCCACTTCATGGTGCAAGAAGGCATTGTTCTTGGACACCGGATCTCACAAAAGGGGATTGAGGTAGACAAAACAAAGATAGAGACAATTGAAAAACTACCTCCACCAACATCAGTTAAAGGTATTCGAAGTTTTCTTGGACATGCAGGTTTTTACATGAGATTTATCAAAGACTTTTCCAAGATTGCTAAACCTCTATGCAATCTTCTGGAGAAGGATGTGCCTTTCAACTTCACCAAAGAATGCCAGGAAGCTTTTGAAATCTTAAAACAGAAGCTGGTATCTGCCCCCATCATTGTAGCACCAGACTGGACCCTTCCATTTGAAGTGATGTGCAATGCTAGTGATTTTGCTGTAGGTGCAGTTTTGGGACAACGTAAAGCAAAGATTTTCCACACCATTTACTACTCCAGCAGAACTTTGAATGAAGCTCAAATCAACTACACAACCACTGAAAAGAGTTGCTTGCAGTTGTGTACGTTTTGAAAAATTCCGCTCCTATCTGCTGGGTCCCAAAGTGGTGGTCTACACAGATCATTCAGCAATCAAATATTTGATCACAAAGAAAGATGCAAACCCAGATTGATCTGTTGGATACTTCTTCTACTGCAAGAATTTGACGTGGAGATTTGAGACAGGAAAGGGACAGAAAACCAGGTGGCTAATCACTTATCGAGGCTCGAGAATGGAGAAACAGCTGATAAAGAACTGACAATCAAAGAAACTTTTCCAGATGGACAGCTGTTTTCCATAAAAAATAGAAAGTCCCTTGGTATGCTGACTATGTCAACTATATTGTGTCAGGGAAATGGCCGTTGGAATGGACAACTCAGCAATAGAAGAAGTTCTTCAAAGAAGTCAAACACTATGTCTGGGACGAACCGTACCTGTTCAAATGGTGTGCTGATCAACTACTGAGACGATGTGTTCCACATGAGGAAATCAACAGTGTTTTGCAGCACTGTCATTCATCACCATATGGCGGACACTTCAGCGGAAATAAATCTGCAGCCAAAGTCCTACAATCAGGTTTGTTCTGGCCCACTCTTTTTAAAGATGCTTATCTTTTTTGCTTTTCAATGTGATAGGTGCCAGAGAATGGGAAATATTTCCAGGAGAAACGAAGGACCGTTGCAAAATATTCTAGAAGTGGAAATATTCGATGTATGGGGTATTGATTTCATGGGACCCTTTGTTCCATCATTCAGAAATCTGTACATCCTGGTTGATGTAGACTACGTCTCTAAATGGGTCGAAGCATTGCACTGCCATCCAATGATTCAAAAGTCGTGATCAAATTCCTGAAAAAGAATATTTTCACTCGGTTCGGAACACCTCGGGCAATTATCAGTGATGGTGGCTCTCATTTCTGCAACAGATACTTCAATGCACTCCTATCCAAATACGAAGTTACTCACAAGGTTGCCACAGCTTACCATCCACAGTCAAATGGACAGGTTGAGGTTTCAAACAGGGAAATCAAAAGAATCCTAGAAAGAACTGTTGGATCAACAAGTAGGGACTGGTCAACAAAACTAGATGATGCATTATGGGCCTACATGACAGCTTACAAGACACCCATTGGTATGTCTCCATATCAATTGGTGTTTGGGAAAGCGTGCCATCTGCCAGTTGAGCTTGAGCACAAGGCGTACTGGGCATTGAAGAAGTTGAATTTTGATTCACAAGCTGCAGGAGAGAAAAGACTTCACCAACTTAACGAATTGGAGGAATTTCGCCTACAGGCTTATGAGAATGCCAGATTGTAGAAAGAAAAGACCAAGAAATGGCATGACCGAAAAATAGTGCACAGACAGTTGGAACCAAGGCAGCAGGTGTTGTTATACAACTCGAGGTTGAAACTTTTCCCTGGAAAGTTGAAATCTAGGTGGTCAGGTCCATTTGTGATCACTCGGGTTTTACCTTATGGAGCTGTTGAGTTACTGGATCCTAACACCAACAACACATTCAAGGTTAACAGTCAGCGTGTCAAACACTACTGGGGAGAATCATTTGAGCTACAAAAAGAAAGTGTCACACTTTCAGATCCAGCCTAACGTTCAAGAAGTCACGTCTAGCTGACGACTTTAAACTTAGCGCTCGCAGGGAGGCAACCCATGCAATTTTTGTATATATTGTGATTTGGTGTGATTTAATTTTGTGTGTTTAGTTTTTGCAGATTAAGTCATTTCAAGATGGAAGAAGCTCTCGCAAATCTTCACAAGCAATTTCCTTCTCTCCCTCAAAAATCTCTGATGAAAGTCTACAAAGCTCGCTTGGAACGGATGAGGTTACTAACAATTCACGGTGTTCCTAATGATATTCATTGGGTAATTGAAGCACGAGTCCGATTGGCAGGTGAGTCTTCTGACTCTTTTATTTCACATCTGCCTGGTTTTAGAAGAAGCACCTATGTAAAGAAACGTAGAGCTAAGCAAATGGGTGTTTGTTACAAATGTGCATGATGGAATTGCAATACTCGTTGTCATTCTTTAGGAATGGTGTCTGATAATCGCGAAGACAAAATTAAATTCATTAGGGATGGCATGAGTAAGGAGTCTTTAGATGATATATCTTCGACTCTTGAGACGCATCCCAGTGGATATGTTCACATAGCCTTTCGCAAATTACATACACAATTTCAAAAAGAAAGACAAATGTTAAGTCTCGGGAATCTGACTCAAAAAGACCCTGTTTGCCAATTTATAAGAAAATTGGATGGGAAGCTTGTCCCTGACGCATAGACGTCAATCAAGCTGTACTTTTCTTGTAAATATTATATCTCGTTGTCTTTCCTAATAATTGTAATGTTTTGTTGTTTTCTTTTATTTTCTCCGACAAGATCCAGACCTTTTTGACTATCACGATTTTTTTAACTAATAATTGTCATTTGGCAGGTACTAGTGCTATTATTTTACTCACCCTTTTTCAGGTATTATAATTTCAACTCGACATTGCACTTTTGAAGACATCCAGAGTAAAACATGGAAGCCACTTCAAGAAGACGAGTTGAAAATATCTGTGTGTTTTGCGGTAGTAGTGTTGGTACTAAACCACAATACATAGAAGCAGCACATGAATTGGGTCGAGTCTTAGCTGCGAGGAATATGCACTTAATATATGGCGGAGGAAATCTTGGACTTATAGGGATCGTTTCAAAGGCTGTACAGGAAGGAGGCAGTCAAGTTTTGGGAATCATCCCAAAACCCTTGGCAGAGGCAAATCTTATTGAACCATCAAACGGAGAGGAACTGATCGTGCCAGGTATGTCTGAACGTTTGGTAGAAATGATTAACCGTGTTGATGCTTTTATTGATTTTCCAGGTGTCTTGGGTACATTGGAGGAAATTTTTATAGTACTATCTTGGGCGAACCTGAACATACACCAGAAACCAATCGGATTGCTCAACGTTGATGAATTTTATGATTTTCTTTGTGTATTTCTTGATGATGCTCGAAGAAATGGGTTCGTGTCAAATACTTTGAAAGAACTCCTCTTTACTGCTAGAATTGCTCCGGATCTAATAGACCAACTCATAGCCTATGAACCACGAGTTGACCCTATTCTTTCAAAGATAAATTGGTCTGAGGACGATCGTGGTAAGAGGCGTCGGATTAATCTGGATCTTAACCTTTAAATTCCTGTAGATTTTCAGCTAACCAGGTATTATTTTCTAAATTCTTCTTCTACTGTTTAAGACATTGCGGACAATGTCTCATTTAGGTTTTGGGGAGGGAATTAGTTGATTAGTACCTTGTTTTTTTTTTTAATTTAGTTTGTATGTTGTTTTTATTTTTAGTCCAAAATTTTTCGAAAAATACAAAAAAATTGGAAAATTTTCAAAAATTACAAAAATATTTTGTGTTTTTGTGTTTTTATTTTGACTAAAATGGTGAAATTGGTAAGAGATAGCTGAGTAAGGAGTTTCCACTCCTGAGACGTATCTCAAACCTATTTCGAAACAAGTTAATTTTTGTTTATTTCCTTTTGAATTATTTAATTTGTGAATTCTCCATAACACGGACTAAAATGAATCTTCATATGCTCAGTTGACAGGTATTATCAACATACATGGAAACATACGGACATGAGCTAAAATTGAAAAGTTTGTAATATTAAGTGCTCTAGTTTAATCAGAGGAAGCATCTCAAAAAGTGATGGAGTAAAAATAAAAAAATAAAAATCCGAGATCCGAATTATTAAGTCTGTAAGGGTGTTTTAATTTAGAGATCCGAGAATTAATTTAGAATTAATTAATTCTAAATTAATTCGTTCGCCCGAATTAAAATCTAATTTTAATTCCGCGTCGAAATCTAATTTCATTAATATATCGAATATATTAATTTACCGATTAATTCCAAATTAATCGTTATCTCTCTCTAGACGATATTTTATCCTAGATAAAATATCTGTAATTAATCCTAGATTAATTTTCTCTCTCTTCTATATAATCCCAGATTATTCAAGAGTGCGAGTTGTGCGTCATCGGTGGATTATCGGGAAGCGACCCATGAGATCCCCGGATAAGTTGGCAGTAAATACGGTCGGTCGCGGAGTATCCGAATCACGTACGTACCAAGTACTACGTTCTACCGATTTACGAGACAAGGTCAACTCCTAGCAAAGCACCAAGTCTACCCAATTCTCCGGACATATCCATTTAAGAATATTAAAGATCTGTATCAAGCGTAGTATACCAATGTATTGTGCATATCGGCCCAGTATCGGATAGTCACGTGTTAGGGCTGGGGCTGGATAAGTGTCTACCCCGTCCGAAGCACATATCGGATGTCTGGTAACATAGTCTCTATAATCGGATATTCATGACCTGGTCACAATATCCCGATTGGTTGCGCAACACTCAAGAGCACTAGTACCGTATCCTGCGTGACATCATCTCCAATATGACTGAAGTGATACTTCCGTCTTGACATCACACCCAATACACTACGACTCTCTGATAAACCCAGAAGTGGTGTACGCAGAACCGGTTAAAGCCCTGTACCACCAAGACCAAAGTCTACCGATTATCGCAAGTATTAGCGATGCAAGTCTCAGGTTAAGACTATACACACCTACCTTGATTTCGGCCTCCCATAGACACATAGTCATAATACCAATGGGATTCCGAAGGGTCTATCCAGAGCGAAGCTGTTTCCCGTACCATCGGTGAAACACGACCTCCTATCGCACTTGCATAAGTATCCAATACTTATATATATGAGAACTATGTCGTTGTGCCCTCACAACGCACACAAGTGCAATACTAGCCTATTCCGCATTATCGATGTCCAGTCTCGATAATACTCCGGCTAGGGATATTTAATGATTAATCCTTCGGGGACTGATACTGTCTCATATCATTCTCAGTCCAGGAACTAATCATAGGGACCTCTCTTCATTTATATATCTATGGTGATCTAATCAAAAATGATGAGAGTGTAATTTCCTTGTCACATAGTTAATTTGCTACAACAACACAATGATCTGTGCAAATAGTGACGCTATGGGTCATTTTGTCCAACACCCGCGGCATACTCAGCCATGTCATCATCGAAAACAGGGATATCATCACTCAACCTATTTGGAGGCTCTTCACGCCTCACATTCTCAGAGCCTCCCCCAGCACGGGAGACAGCCATATTAGCCATAGTGGCAGTCAAAGTTTGCAGTTGCTCGGTAACTTTAGTGAGACTTGTTTCCAGCTGATTCATACGGGATACCTCGTTCTCCGATTCGCTCACGTTTACTGACGGCCTTTTGACGAGTCTTCCCTCTTCCCTAACCCAACGGGTATCTATGGTGTCTTTTAAAACTTTATGTTAGCATGTATGCATGCGATGCATGGAATATATAAGTCGACCCATTATCATTCCAAAGCATTCAACCATACTATTGCGTGGTGCAAACTTGTCCAAGTTGGAAAAGCCCAACAGGTTTACACGTTTGCGATAACATGGCTAAACAACTTCAAATGATGAGAGGCCTAAACAAAAAATGGGCCATTGGCATTTTAGAAGCTTTTGGCCCAATTGTCATAAGGCACGAACTTGTCCCAATTTAAATGGCCTAACAAGCCCATACCTCATGATAAAAGGTCCAACTGAACCCAAATGACGATGGTCCCAAACGTAAACATAAATGGGTGTTTTCTATCAGTCTCACAACTACAGTTCACATGTGGGTTTATGGGGGTATAGACAAAGGCTCCCGCTGGCGAAGGATTGCCCACAACTAGGACTCCTCACTCAAGGGTTCGAGCGACCAAGTGAGCGCACCTTTTTTATACTTTGAGGTACGTGCCAACGAGTTATGGTGCATGACTGACTGTTAAATGGATTTCCTATTGATGATTCCCTAAGGGAGGGTGGAGCGAACTCTCTTAAATACCGAAGCCTCTTAGACTATTATCGCGTTGGTGACAGGAATAAACAATAGGTCCTCCAAATTAGTCCATCACGGTAAGTTTCGAGTAAATGATTATCTAGGTGCCTTCACAGCTTTTCCTTATAGAAAGGTAGTGAATGAAGGAGGACACCAAACCATTACCTAGCTCTAATAGTGCCTTTGATTAAACCCCCTCAACCCACTGTAGACACGGTTAACTAAAAAAATCATAAACATTACAAGGTATTATTTCGGGGATGATTCTCTATCCCCAGTGGAGTCGCCAGACCGTAGAACACAGAAATTGGCGACGCTGTTCCAGGCTCGCGGCCTGGTCGGGAGTACGGAGTAGCCCGTAATGGACTAAACCGGAGAAATAAAATGGAGTCGCCACCCAGTGTTAACTGGGAAAAATGATTTAAGGCTGCACTCACCCCTCGCAAGGGAAGACCTCAAACCGTTGGGTTCGGAATGGCCTCTTACTTATGCGACTTGTAATGAATGGATTTGTGCAATAATCTAACCAAGTCTACGCAACATATATGCCAGATAACCTACATCTAAGTTCGCATATAACATATATCTAAGTTTTCATGCATAAAAGTAAGTCGAAATAACGACAAGCACACAATCTCATAAATACATTAAATTAATACATGGGGAAACATAAATAAATCATGCATAAAAATATCATACTAAACAACTAAATCATGCATAAAAATAACATACTAAACAACTAAACCGTGCATAAAAATAACATATTATTTCTAATAAACAACGAATAAACCCAAGATTATATGAAACGAAATATGTGTGTTTCTCAAGCGGTACGTGGAATTGTATCCCGAGTGCAGACCACACTATCGTCCATTCGGATTCGGCTACGGAATTTACGTCTGGGTTTCCATCCAATATACCACAAGAGATAGCACAAAATCATTCATCCCATGGCCACAACATACATGAATCAACAATACGAATGCGAAGAAATAATAATAAATAACAGAAAAAAGAATGGGAATAAGTAAAAAGGGTACCCTCAGGTCTAACCTCTTAAGTCGTCTCTTGGAAGTGCGTTACACGGTTTTCGGAAGGGTTGATGCTCCGTAACTTTTTCGATTTACTGGTTCGTTGTTTTCCTTCATTGCCTTGTTGTTTCGGGCTGCTGTATACTCTGTTTTTGTTGCTGTGTTGGTCACTATTTTTTACGGTATTTGGGCTATGTTAGGGGACTGTTTTATGCGTTGGGTGTGCAGTTTTTCTGGACTATTTTTACGGTGAAAATGGGAATTTTCAGTGTATATTTTTGGTGATTGCAGGGGGAATTTTCAGTGCAGTTTTTCGGTGATTGCAAAGGAGATTTAGTGGACAGTTTGCGGTGGTCTAGAAAGTGCAGTTTCGGTGGTCAAGACAGTGTAGTTTCGGTGGCAATTTAGGCGTAGTTTCGGTGACAGTTTAGGGCTGGTTTCTGGTTAGGATTTGCGATAATTGTAAGGGGTTTCAGTGGGATGTGTTTTCGATAATGGCAGGGGAGATTTTAGTGGGTGTTGGTTGCGGCAATAGAGGGGGATTTAGGAGAGCTTATTCATGGCAATGGAGAGGATTTTTTTAGAGTGAATGGGCGTGAATGCTCGGGGTTCCAAGGTTGGGTTTATGCTTCTTTTTATAGGAGAGGGTTGGGGTTTACCTTATACGTGTAGGAAAATGGAGATTGTGTAATTATGAGCGAATATTTAATTTGTGTGTCATAAGGAAATGATCTCTTCAATTTAGGAAGGTAATTTGATTTGATTTGATTTAGTTTAGGCGTGTGATTTAATTTAATTAGGAAGTTGATTGATGAGATTTGATTTGAATCTTTTAATTTGGGAAGGTGAATTGTTTAGATTTTAACATGTGTTTAAAGTTTTTGAATATTTTTGGATGTGATTTAATGGGCTTGGACGCTTTATGGGCGTGTGGTTGGAAGGCTTGGGTGTGTGGTTGGTTGTTTTGGGCTTGGTGTGTGGCTTGCGGGGGTTTGGGCTGAGGATAAATTTTAAAACAGAGGTTCAACAAGCAAATCTGAAGCTAAGCAAACGAATTAAATCCAACAAAGTATTCATTTCTGACTTTTCCCTTCCGACATCCGTTTCCCGCGACTTCCGCAACTTAAAGGGTAGTGCCTACAGTTAGCACGATTCATGACACTATCAACATCATACCTTTGACCATATGGGTAGACATTTTCCATACCCTAGGTCAATATGTGGGGATACAATGAGACGAGTGACTGTATCATATGTAAATCGCATACATAATGGGTATATATCTTTCTTTCTCATTTGGGGGCCTTGGCATGTTGCTAGATGTCAACCTTGGTCATTGAAATCGATCGACCATCTGATCGGAGGATAATTTATGTTCGATTAAATTATCACGATTCATTTCATGTCCAACTTGAGGGGAACCCAAAAGGTCACACACAACAAAGTCGAAATCAATGGTTAACAGTGCACAATACAAATTTAACAGCATATATAATTGCTGTAGGAATTATTCATAAATGGTTCATTGTGTTTAATTATTGAACATATCATTTATGAGGTTCCATAGTGGCTTAGGTATTGGTGAATGACGATAGGGGCACTTTGGGAATTGGAAAAAATAAATAAATAAAAAAGTGAATAGTAACATGAATAGTAACGTGAATAGTAACATGAATAGTAATTTTTTTATTTGTTATTTTATTTGAATTCCAATTCGGCCCAAACACTTATTAGGGTTTTATAATCTCATTAAACCACTAAATTAAGATCCAATGGCTAAGATTAAATTAGCTTTTATCCCACATCGAAATCTTAATTAATTTTGTTGTCTTTGCAGCACTTATATAAACCCAATGAATTATTTACAAATTTTTTACACTAAACCTTTCATATATTGGGTTTATATAAGTTAGAAACTCTAAAGTTTAAGAATAAGCCACTGATTTTGAGGATCCTTAAGTCTAATTGACTAGAGGAACCTCGAGTTAAAAGTTTTAAGGTATTTGCATAGGCTAACACCAAGAGCAAAATACCCGTGCACTCAAGGCGTAGTCTTGCCGTTGAGTTTTTCCTTTGGTGTGTGCATCTTTGGAGGCCACACACTGGGGTGGCTCTTTGGAACGTGGAAGAGCTTGCTGAGTTCGAGAAAAGCTTGTAGATTGGAGGGAGGACTGGAGGAGTCTTTGGTTCAAGTAAGTCTTTTTCTTTCATTATTTTAATTAGAGTTCTTATGATAGTTAGCATGTTTAGGTTTATGTTCTCTGTATGTTTTATTAGTTTTTATGCTTAGAATATTTAGTAACATGCCTAGGCTTGTAGAATAATCAAAACAAATGGGTCTTGGGCAAAGGGATAGCAGCATCACAATTTGATTTTCTTGATTTTCCGCTACGCACTCGCGGCCGCTTCCCAATAGAAATTGGATGGGAAGCTTGTCCCTGACGCATAGATGTCAATCATCCCGTTACTTCTTGTAGATAATATTATCTATTTGTCCTTAACTCATAATTGTGATTTGTTTTGTTATTTTCTTTTATTTTCTCCGACATGATCCAGACTTTTTGAATTTCACGATTATTTTACTGTTTAGCTAATAATTATAATTTGGCAGGTACTAGTGCTATTATTACTCGCCATTTTTCAGGTTCTATAAATTCAACTCGTCATTGCACTCTTAAAGACATCCAGATTTGAGAAAGAAATAAAAAAATAAAAAACGGAAGCAACTTCAATAAGACGAGTTGTTAACATCTGTGTGTTTTGCGGTACTATTATTGGTTCTAAGCTAGAGTTTGTTGAGGCAGCAGAGGAATTGGTTCGAGTCATAGCTGAAAGGAATATGCACCTAGTATATGGTGGTGACAATCTTGGACTAATAGGGTATGTTTAAAGGGTTGTACAGGAAAGAGGTAGTCAAGTTTTGGGAATCATCCCAAAACCTTTGGCAGAGGGGAATCTTATAGGACCATCAAATGAAGATGAATGCATTATGCTAGGTATGTTTGAACGAATTATTGAAATGATTAACCGTGCTGATTCATTTATTGCTTTGCCAGGTGGCTTAGGCACGATGAAGAAAATTTTTACAATACTATCTTGGGTGAACTTGAACATACACCAGAAACCGATTGGACTATTTAACGTTGATGGATTTTATGATTTTTTTTGTGTTTCTAAATGATGCCCGGAGAAATGGGTTCTTGTCAAAACCTGTAAAAGAAATCATCTTCACTGCCAGAACTGCCCATGATTTAATTGACCAAATTTTAGCCTTTGAACCACAAATTGACCCAATCTTTTCTAAGATAAACTGGTCTGATAAGGATCGGGGTAAGAAGCGTCGGATAAACTTGGATCTTAACCTTTAATTTTCTTTTAAGATGTAGAATTTCAACTAACCAAGTTGATCGGCGTAATCACACGCGTATAACGCAAGCGCACGGATCGTTTAAGTAGTATAAAAATTATCGATCCCACGAGGACTTAATACCTAATATATTAATTTTATGTGGTCAAATGATTACTAGTATCTAACAAGTTGATTGATTGATTTGAAATGGTGATGATTTTAAACTTAAAAATAAGTAAATAAAATTGCTCAAAATTAAATAAAATAAAATTCAATATTAAGAAACTATCCAGGGTTGTGAATCTTTCCAATATCTTTTAAAAGATGAAGTGGTTATTTCATGTTTGTGTAATATATCAGTTTACTAACCTGGAACACGCAATTATGCAAAAGCCTCTATCGATGGTCAAATGCAAATACCCAGTATAACCTAATTGAACCATATGTCTAGGTCAACCAAATTACCTGGATTCATTAAGATTAAGTTCCAATTATGGTTACCCCCGCCCGATAGGTATATGTATATCCTGTAAGGAAATCTATTAAAGGGTTTTCTATCCTCAATGAAGATCGTGGGCTACTAAGTCTAAGGCTGAAACCTAAAATTCCTTTGTCAAGTTTATTTTAGATTTACCAGATCAATCTTATTAGTGGCCAGTTAACAAGACACATTAAGCTTAAAACTTAATAAGTAAACCTTTAAATTACGCAAACTATAAAATAACCCCTTATAAATCGGTGATATTAAAATTCTTCATAACCCCAGATAATTAACTTAGTTACGACACATAACTAGGGCTAGTAAAAACTTAAAAATAAAATACATAAAGTAAAATGATGAAAAGTAAATGCGGTAAAGTAAATACTGAAAAGTAAAATTACAATAAAATAAAATTCTAGGGTTAAAGGATCCACTTTTACCACTACTAATTTAGATATCTACCTTAATATAATATATTAACTTGTGATGATATTACCAACCAGCCATATAGGCGGTAACCTGATTAGATCAAATTAAGTCCGACCAGCCATTAAGGCGGTAATATTATTTGTCCATAAACCAGCCATATAGGCGGTAAATTACCAATCGACCAACCAGGCGGTATCCTTACTTAGTCAAATTAAAACCAATTTAATATCAATTACCAACCGGCCAATATAGCGGTATCCTCATTAAGTCAAATTTTAAATAGTGAATATATTATAATTAAGGGAGATAAATCTAAATAGCAGTAATAAAAATTTTACCTTTCACCCTAGCAGGGGGAAGTTACCTCATCATACCTAAATAGTAAAAACTGAAAAAGTAAAGAAAGTAAATTACTATTTACAGAAAGTAAATAAAAATTAATTACAAAACTAAAATTAAAGAAAAATAGAAACAAACCCCTTATTTATTCAGAGAATTACAGAGAGGAAGGTACATCTGAAACTGAAATTTCGAGCTGAATTTATAGGCGTCAATAAGCTCTCCGCGTCGCGACGCGCAAGGTGTTCTTGCTTTGCGACGCGAACACATGTCACGCTCTGATTGGTTCAGCCGAGATTCTTATCCGATGATGTGGCATTTTGGATGATTAATTCAATAATTGAGCTAACATGGCAGTGACGTGGGGATGACGTGGCAATGACGTGGTGACATGTGGCGATAGCGATTGTTGGCACCGTATGATTGTGACACTTGGCGCGTTATGATTGGTTGATGATGACGTGGCAGTAATGTGGCAATGTTGACTTGGTATTCTGCTAACATGGCTCACACGTGGTGTGACATGTGGTATGACACGTGGCGATGCCGATTATCGGCACCATAGGATGATTACACGTGGCACGGCGCACGTTAATACATGGCCAGTGATTTTGACACGTGGCACGACGTATGTTAGCAAAGTCAAACTTCTCAGAATCTGACACATGTCCCCGGCACATGTTAGCCCGTTAGGCGTCGCGATGTAGGCTACGCTTCGCGACGCACCAAATTACCATTTTACCCTTTTGTGTCGTTTTTCAATGTTTTGGCTCCGAATTACCTCCAGAATATCCTGAAACTTTATTTATCTACAAAATAACACAAAACACATCAAAATATTCATAAAACTCAAGAAAATATACAAAATATTATGTCAAATGAGTGGAAAATACTGATACATTTACCACTCATCACATCCCCAAACCTAACATTTTGCTAGTCCTCGAGCAAAACACAAAATAATATAAAAATAAAATTAAGCTAAGCCACTTTCGTAGAGATCACGGTTGCATTTAGCGTATGCAACAAGCATTTAAACCCCTATGTGTCCCTAGTGGATGAGTTATAGTCTCATGCGGGTTTACAGCAATGATACCCACAAACATTTTACAAAAGTAAAAAGATAGTAAAACTAACACATAATCAAAAAGACAAGAGAAAAGAAATAAAGAAGTTAGTGACTATTCAGGTGAAACTTCTACTCCAAGTTACTAGTTGTTTTGTTTCTTTCTAAATTACCGAATAAGTAAATTCTCCGATTATATTTACCATTCTCCATGTACACAGCCAATAAAATAATAATCAACTCATTTTTGCCCACAACAGTCACAAGTGCAGTTGATAAGAGAGTAATATTTGTGTCCTAAAGTTTTATCAAAATTCACACCTTTTTGTAGTAATGGAATAATTTTTTCCGATTTTTCTGATTTTTGAATTTTTTTTATATAGAATATCTTCCATCTATGTAGCGAGTGTTGGGTCGGTGGCTCCCAAACCAGTTGGCTTTAGGGCACTAGGTGTTAAAACACCCTTACAGACTTAATAATTCGGATCTCAGATGTTTTTTTTTTACTCCATCACTTTATGAGATGCTTCCTCCAATTAAACTAGAGCACTGAATATTACAAACTTTTCTATTACAGCTTATGTCAGTATTTTACCATGTATGTTGATAATACCTGTCAACTGAGCATATGAAGATCTATTTTAGTCAATTTTATAGAGAATTTACAAATTAAATAATTCAAAATGAAATAAACAAAAATTAACTTGTTTCGAAAATGGGTTGAAATACGTATCAGGAGTGGAAACTCCTTACACAGCTATCTCTCACAAATTTCACCCGATTAATCAAATTAAAAACACAAAAACATAAAATATCTTTTTGCTTTTGGTAAAATTTTTCAAAATTTTTTTTTTTTCAAAAAAAATTGGACTAAAAATAAGATACTAATCAACTAATTCCCTCCCCCAAACCTAAATGAGACATTTTTATTGGACAATTATGACCCATAGCGTCACTATTTGTACAGATCATGGTGTTGTTGTACAAATTAACTATGTGACAAAGGAGATTGCTCTCTTATCATTTGTGATTAGATCACCATGATGTATAAATGATAGGAGGTCCCTGTGATTTGTTCCTAGATTGAGAAGATATGAGACAGTATCAATCCACGAAGGATAAATCATTAAATATCCCTAGTTAGAGTATTATCGAGATTGGACATCGATAATGCGTAAAAGACTAGTATTACACTTGTGCGCTTTGTGAGGGCACAAATGGCATAGTTCTCATATATTTGGGTATAGGATACTCATGCAAGTGTAATAGGAGGTTATGTTTACCGATGGTACGGGAAACAGCTTCGCTCTGGATAGACCCCCTCGGAATTCCATTGGTAGTATGACTATGTGTCTATGGAAGTCCGAAATCAGGGTAGGTGTATTTGGTCTTAACCTGAGACTTGCACCGATATTACTTGCCACAATCAATATACTTTGGTTTTAGTGGTCCAGGGCTTTAACCGGTTTCTGTGTACGCCTCTTCTGGGTATATCGAGAATCGTAGTGTGTTGGGTGTGATGTCTAGACGGAAGTATCACTCCATTCATAGTGGAGATGATGTCACGTAGGATACGGGACTGGTGCTCTTATATGCTGCAGCTATCGGGATATTATGACTAGGTTATGTATATCCGATTATAGAGACTAGTTACAAGACATCTGACATGTGCTTCGTACGGGGCAGACACAATTCCACCCCCAGGCCTAGCTCGTGACATCCGATACTGGATCGACATACGCAATACTATATATACTACGCCTGATATAGATAGCTTATTCCTGTAAGCATGTTTCTGGAGAATTTGGTAGGCATGGCGCTTTGCTAGAAGCTAACTTTGTCTTGTAAATCGGTACAAACGTAGTACTAGGTACTTACGTGTTCGGATAGTCCGACGACCGAATTTATTGCCAACATATCTGGGGATCTCATGGGTCGCTTCCCGAAGATTCACCGATGACGTATGACTCGCACTTTAATTAATCTGGGATTAAATAGAACAGAGAGAAAATTAATCTGGGATTAATTCCGGAGATATTTTATCTGGGATAAAATATTAATTAAAGAGAGATAACGATTAATTTGGAATTATTCGATAAAATAATATATTCGATATATTATACGAAATTAGATTTCGACGCAGAATTGAAATTGGATTTTAATTCAGGCGAACGAGTTAATTTAGAATTAATTCGTAAGCGACGTGAATAGTGATTTCACTAGGCATAATCAATTAATTGTGTCGCAACGGAAAATTTATTAATTTGGAATTAGCGAACCCGAGCCCGGGATTATTTGCGACCGCATTCACATTTCGAATTCGAGTGCGGCACACAAGTCACATCAAGCGGCAAATCATTAGTCACTTTGAGTGATGTGACAACTTGTCACTTCATTGATTGATTGATGTGAGTTGATGGAAGTTGATGGAAAGCATTTGATGGCTTGAAAGATATTTATCATTATTTTAATTAATGATATTTGACTTTCAAAATTTGTGTATTAGATACACTTTTCCACCAACCAAAACATAACTCTCTCACTCTCCTCTCTTCTCTCTCTCTCACGCCCATTTGGGCTGTTCTTCACTGGTTTGCTCACTGCCGTGAGCTAGGAGGAAGAAATATAGTGAATTTTGTGGAAAAATTCCAAGGTGCTAGCACACAATAGGAGAAATACAAAGGTGATAGGGAAACCCACTCATGAGCATGGGATTTCATCACAAATCTTGGAGCTTTCATGGAGGACCAAAGCCGAATCATGGAGAGGGAAAACAGTCCACTGCCGTGACTTGCAAATGAGGGCAGAAAAATTTTTATTGTCCACCGCATCGCCCAACCGATCGATGTAAGTATTCCGTAACTTCGTTGATTGTATTCACATGTGTTTTATGCTTGATAATCGATCCTCGGGACCGAAGAACTCCAACAATGGCATCAGAGCGGAGTAAAAGCATGAAATTTGATTTAGGGCTTAAAATTGGGTAAATTGTATTTGAGCATGATTTAATGAAATTGGATGATTTAGTATGCTTAAATTATGTTTAATTGAAGATTGATTGGATCAATTTGATGAAATTGTGATTGGATCATTTTTTTCCCCTTTTGGATGGCTTGGCCGAATCCTACACTAGCCCTAATGTCTTGGATTTTTTATTTTTGATTCATTGGATGAGTTGGAATCATTCGGGAAATGTTGATTGTGGATTTAATTTGATTAAAACCGAATCGATTTTGAAAATCCCCTTTTGCCGAGACTTTAAAGCATGAATTGGGTTTGATTTTTGTTAAATTATGTTGGACATGATTTAATGTTGATGAGCATAATTAATTGTGTAAATTGACGTTTTAGAAATGTTAATTTGGGTGATTAATTTTGTTATACACTTTATGTAATTAAATTGTGAAATTGGGTTTTTGTAATTTAATTATGTTGGGCCTATTTTGTAAAATTGGGCTTGAAAGTTATTATTGGGCTAATTGGGCTTGGTTGTACCAAGATGGGTTTAGGCTAAATTGGTTGGATCCAATTGGGCCCAAACCGCTTCGATAAAGCCCAAATGCGACTAATGGACCTTAATTAATTTAATTGGGCCTAAATTGATTTCTAGGCTTATGGGGTAATTCCTTGATTGGGCTTTGGTTATTGGGTTTGAACCAAGTTGACCAAAAGTCCACGCCTAAAATAAATTAATTAAAAGCCTATTGGACTTTAATTAAATTAACATTGGATGTTAATCGGGCTTTGAGACCCGTAACGATTAAATTTGGAATTTAAGTCGTAAAGGTTCGTTAATAAAGTGTAGTATTTAATTTGGAATTAAATAGCGAATTAGTATTAAATACAATTGAATTGGATTTACTTATTCACAAAACGAGTTTGACTCGCGCAAAATCAAATCGTTGTTTGAACATTGGATGGTCATTAATTATCAGATTAATTAATTTGATTAGATTGATTGATAACATGCTTGTGTGAATACATGGTTGCGATGCATGAATAATGTATATCGAATGGATATTAGATGGGTGAGGCAATTTTAGAAATTATTGTAATAAATTTGGAATTTATTAATTGGACCTGCGTGTCCAGCCTTTTTACCTCCTTACTCTTTGTATTCTCTTCTCACCTATTCCCCTCAATGTAAATGAGGTTTCTTTAGAAGTGTAGTGTCACGGGTAGAAGTAAATACTTGTGCTAGCGGGAGAGAAGAAAGAGAGAGATTTGATCTAGGATCAATGTGTTAAGTATCCATCCGCATATCATTATTATTTTATTTATACGCGCTTTATTATGTGTTTAGAATGCATGTTTAAGGGTGTATGATGATGAGACCTTAACAAAGATAATAAATTAGTTGCCAATTTGCACGCGAAAAACCCTCGCAAAATATTAAGAGTTTTTCCTTCCATTAAGTGATTCTTACTCAAGATCCAAGACTGACATTGGATTGTTGGCCAAAGTCAATACCTTTGTCCGTTGAGGATGTGTTCGAATCACGAAGGCTTTGTTCCATATTGGTGTCTTGTCCAAGTTGTGGTTTGTTGGCCAAAGTCAAGACCACTTCTTGTCCATCGACATTGATTGCGAAGCTTTCCATGGTCAATGGGTCACGCTTAACTGGGATCACTAAGTTTGTTGTGCCAAAGCCAAGGCTTAGTTGATTCAGAGGAAAAAGATTAGGCAATATATTGGATATATTGGCATATATATTGTATATATGTTTCGGACTTGGATGTCCCCCTACTGGATCTAGGAATTGGATGAGATCCAATTGATCTTAGAGATCTACCTAGTTAATTATCATACAATTTGTTGGCCAAAGTCAAGATTGTGTGATATTTAACGGGATCCTAGCCCACTAGGAAACACGGTTTCCCGAGTACTCGACAGAGGGTTAGAGGCTCGCCGAAAAATAGTGGGAGGCAAGAATTGAATTTTCAATATTCGTTTAATTACTTGCTATACGCGCTCAAATAAACATCATTCGTCAAATAAATTAAATGTTAGTTGGACTAATATTTAAATCGTTGTTTTAATAAACAGTTGGACTGTATTCAAACAATTAAAGTATAGTTGATTAATATAGTTGGACTAAAATAATCATTATATTTAATAGTACCGAAATCGTTGATTAAATAGTTGGACTATTAGAATCAAGATAAAATTGAAAGATTGACATTTAAAACATAATCCTAAGGAAAATGTATTTAAATGATTTAATTTTCAAATTGGGAATAAAATTTCAGGATGGTCCTGGAAAATAATAAGTTACTTTATATGATAAAATAACATATTAGGCCTAAGCCAGAATTAAGCAAATAGTAGAGCATGATCTTTGGAAGATTCATGTGATGATAACTTTAGTGCTTAATCCATTAAACTTGTCACATAGACTCCTTAATTTCTTAATCAGAACTAAGGATTAGATCCTTAAAGTATGATAATGAAATTGAAGGATCTTCATAGATCTATTATTAGATCTTAGAAGTACAAATTGCAATACTAAACTCTTGGAGAGTTAATGGCTATTCTTAAGGAGACAAAGTCAAAGTTTGCAATAAGGCAAGTAGCGCAAGGCGCACCTTACTTCGATTTTCTAGAAGGCCTGGGCTTGGCCAAAGGCTTCTGGAATATGAAAAGGGCAAAGGCAATATCATTATAATCTTCTAGGAAGATAAAGGACATATCCCAAAATGTCTACCTAAATTGTGGCAAACGGGATCGCGGAAGCGTGATTGCCGTTTGGACAAAGCAGACATGAAGGAATTGAATACGAGCAAAGCTCCGACTTCAAATATGTTTGTCATAGATATGTTCACTACTAGTATTAAAATTGGATTTTAAATACTTAGTGTGATATATATATATATATATACTGATGTTCAGAATCTGCTATGAGCAGGATACTGACTTCAGATTGAGATTTAATCTGCGAATTGGAAACGAGATGAAAGTCGCTGTTTTAACCGTAGAAACCTAATTTTAGGAACTACCCTTCGGGTGGGTGCCTAAATTTGGAAACTGTTATGATGTAACTAGTTTGACTAGATACATTATCTCTATATCAGTGTTTAATCCGTTGCGGATTGACCTTTATATTCTAGAACACTAAAGTGTTTTATTATATAAATATGATATTGAGATAAACACATTAGATATGAATAACATCATTTATATTTTGAATATAAATAAATCTCAGACGTATAAAATGACAAACAAATAGCTCAAACTGATTTGATCAGAAGAAACTTAATGTGGCATTGTTTTATGGGACACAATTAACAAGACTCGTATATCCACACTTTCGAAGAGTGGGTACTAGAACTGATTTGATCTTATTCAAATAAAGTCTATGAATCTAGTTTATTGGGCAATGTGCCTATAACACTATTTACTTGGTAAAAGTACAAATGCCACCGATCTGTTAGCCCTAGTTCATGGTGAAGCAAGTAGGCCCATGTCTAGCTAGGCTAGATGTGAATATGAATATTTCGTGACCTTTACGGATGTGGCATCGCGTTATGGTTAGGTGTTTCTTTTGGAACACAAATCGGAAACTTTTAAGGTTTCGACACGAAATAGACAAACAGATCGGCTAAAGTATTAAACCATCACAGTTAGACTATGATGAAAATACTTAAGCAATAAGTTTCTAATATACTTGAAAGAGTATAGTATTCTTTCAAATGAGGACTCCTCCTGAAACACGTCAGTTTGACGGTGTGTCCGAACCGAGAGATCGAATTATATTAGACATGATAAGGTTAATCATGAGCCACTCTGAGCTACCATTTCCTTCAACGGATAAGAATAAACAGTGCAGAACTTATTTAGAATAAGGTTCCATAAAATCTGTTTGACAGATCTCATATTAGATATGAACAGGAAAGAAACTAGGTTTCTCATTCCTGAATATTTGGGTATGCTAGGCATATGTTTGGATGATACCAAACTAGAACCCAAATTGGATAAGTGCCAATTGTAGGTTATCCAAGGGAAACCATAAGTATAATACTTATACAACTCACAAGAGAAAAATTTTAATTATTGCTCGCCATGCGGTTTTCCTAAGAGGAATACCTATATGCAGTGGTAAGTGGGAGGATAGTAAAACTCGATGATAATCAGAGTAATATTATTCCAGGCACCGATTCCTTAATGGAACACAAATAGTTCATCAATGATGAAACTAAACCAGAAATCTTCGAATACATAAGAACACGTAAGTCGGAGAGAGTCAAGAAAACAACCTGGGGTATAGCTTTCTGATCTCACCTCATAAAGATGTCTATCTTATTCAGGTATACGAACTGACTACATATGAGGAAGTGATACAAGGTATCGACTCCCTATTATGGCAAAGTGCCATGACATCCGAAATGGATTCCATGTATACCAACTATGTTTAGATACTAGTTGATGTACCGCAAGACATTGTGTCTGTTGGTACTATATAAGTCTTCAAGGAAGACACACATGGAAGGCAACATACCAATGTACTAAGCTAGGCTTGTAGCGGAAATGTATCGTTATCAACATTGTGTTGATTACGATTCAACCTTTTAGCTTTTGCCACGGTAAATCCATTTGGATAATGCTTGCTGATGTTGCATGTTTCATTTATGAAATATGACAGCTTTACGAGAAAATCGCTTTCCTGAAAAGGAAACCTTTTTGAGGTTGTTTACAACATCCTGTCAGTTTTGAAGTAGCAAAACTAGCAAACAAGGTTTGCAGGTTATTCGATCCATGTTTGGATTGAAGCAAGCATTAGGTTCTTGGAATTTTCGTTTTGATGTAATCATAATGGTTTATGATTTAATTCAAAACGAATATGATTCTTGTGTATATAAGGAGGTTAGTGGGAGCGCACTGACAATAATATCCTATAAAATAATGATAATATGTCATTTCTTGGAAATGATATTCCCATAACAATCGGTGAAAGCTTGGCTTTCGAGAATAATTATCCGTAGAATTCTTGGGAGAAACAACCTATATTCTAGGAATAAAGATCTACTGGGATAGATTAAGTTGTTAAAACTCTCCGAGAACTCGTACATTGAAAAATGTACGCGACCTGATGTCTCATAAGCTTTGAGCATATGGAAACACAATCAGGACAATCCTAGTGATAGTCACTGGATTGAAGTTAAAAACATCATTTAGTATCTTAGAGAACTAATGATGCTGTCTTATACTATGGAGAATGAGAATTTGAAGTGATTGGGATCACTGTAGCAAGTTTCCTAACTGATAAAACGACTACAAGTCGCAAAACGGTACTATACAGTTTGAATAACGGAACAATGAGCTGGAAATCTTCCAAGCAAGATACTGTTACTGAATAAACAAAAAATACGGGTTATTGCTGCAGCTGAGGCAGCAATAGAAGCCATTTGGGTCGATAATAAATCTAATTAGATAAGATATAGTTCTGTTAGCAGCTGAACTAGGCGTCAGCACAGGCTAAAGAATTAATGGTCTCATCGACGATCCAGATACATACTTCGATATTCATCTGATTCATTCGAATCATACATCGTGGCGATGTGATGATCGTATAAATCGCATCAGACGATAATCATCCAAATCCGCTGACGAAAGCCTTTTCTCAGCAGTTTGAGCCAACCGTACATAGTTCGGGTGTTAGGCACTCGAGTGACTGGCTATAGGCCAAGTGGGAGATTGTTGGACAATTATGACCCATAGCATCACTATTTGTACAGATCATGGTGTTGTTGTACAAATTAACTATGTGACAAAGGAGATTGCTCTCTTATCATTTGTGATTAGATCACCATGATGTATAAATGATAGGAGGTCCCTGTGATTTGTTCCTGGATTGAGAAGATATGAGATAGTATCAATCCACGAAGGATAAATCATTAAATATCCCTAGTCAGAGTATTATCGAGATTGGACATCGATAATGCGTAAAAGACTAGTATTACACTTGTGTACGTTGTGAGGGCACAAACGGCATAGTTCTCATATATTTGGGTATAGGATACTCATGCAAGTGTAATAGGAGGTTGTGTTTTCCGATGGTACGGGAAACAGCTTCGCTCTGGATAGACCCCCTCGGAATTTCATTGGTAGTATGACTACGTGTCTATGGAAGTCCGAAATCAGGGTAGGTGTATTTGGTCTTAACCTGAGACTCGCACCGCTAATACTTGCGACAATCAATACACTTTGGTTTTGGTCATCCAGGCCTTTAACAGGTTTCTGTGTATGCCTCTTCTGGGTATATCGAGAATCGTAGTGTGTTGGGTGTGATGTCAAGACAGAAGTATCCTCCAATCATAGTGGAGATGATGTCACGTAGGATACGGGACTGGTTCTTTTATATGCTGCAGCTATCAGGATTTTATGACTAGGTCATGTATATCCGATTATAGAGACTAGTTACCAGACATCCGACATGTGCTTCGTACGGGGCAGACACAATTCCAGCCCCAGGCCTAGCACGTGACATTTGATACTGGATCGACATATGCAATACTACGTATACTACACCTGATATAGATCGCTTATTTCTGTAAGCATGTTTCTGGAGAATTAGGTAGGCATGGTGCTTTGTTAGAAGCCAACCTTGTCTTGTAAATCGGTACAAACGTAGTACTAGGTACTTACGTGTTCGGATAGTCCGACGACCGAATTTACAACCAACATATCTGGGGATCTCATAGGTCACTTCCCGAAGATTCACCGATGACGTATGACTCGCACTTTAATTAATCTGGGATTAATTAGAAGAGAGAAAATTAATCTGGGATTAATTGCGGAGATATTTTATCTAGGATAAAATAGTAATTAAATAGAGATAACGATTAATTTGGAATTAATCGATAAAATAATATATTCGATATATTATACGAAACTAGATTTCGACTCAGAATTGAAATTGGATTTTAATTCGGGCGAACGAGTTAATTTAGAATTAAGTGACGTGAATAGTGATTTCGCTAGGCATAATCAATTAATTGCGTCGCAACGGAAAATTCGTTAATTTGGAATTAGCGAACCCGAGCCCGGGATTATTTGCGAGCGCATTCGCATTTCGAATTCGAGTGCGGCACGCAAGTCAAATCAAGCGTCAAATCATTAGTCACATCAAACGTCAAATCATTAGTCACTTTGAGTGATGTGACAACTTGTAACTTGATTGATTGATTGATGTGAGTTGATGGAAGTTGATGGAAAGCATTTGATGGCTTGAAAGACATTTTTCATTATTTTAATTAATGATATTTGACTTTGAAAATTTGTGTATTAGATACACTTTTCCACCAACCAAAACATAACTCTCTCACTCTCCTCTCTTCTCTCTCTCTCACGCCCATTTGGGCTGTTCTTCACTGGTTTGCTCACTGCCTTGAGCTAGGAGGAAGAAATAGAGTGAATTTTATGGCAAAATTCTAAGGTGCTAGCACACAATAGGAGACATACAAAGGTGATAGGGAAACCTACTAATGAGCATGGGATTTCATCACAAAGCTTGGAGCTTTCATGGAGGACCAAAGCCGAATCATGGAGAGGGAAAACAGTCCACTGCTGTGACTTGCAAATGAGGGTAGAAATTTTTTTGTTGTCCACCGCATCGCTCAACCGATCAATGTAAGTATTCCGCAACTTCGTTGATTGTATTCACATGTGTTTTATGTTTGATAATCGATCCTCGGGACCGTAGAACTCCACCAATTTTCCCCAAGGTCTTAAGTAGAAGAAGAGTTATGAAGATAGTAACTGGTTAACTGAAATTCTACACAAAAAGTTAAAGGTTAAGATCCAGATTAATCCGACGCCTCTTACCGCGATCGTTCTCGGACAAATTTATCTTTGAAATGATAAGGTCAATTTGTGGTTCAAAGGCTAAGAGTTGCTCAATTAGATCCGGAGCAGTTCTGGCAGTAAAGAGGAGTTCTTTCATAGGTTTTTTCACGAACCCATTTCTCCGGGCATCATCAAGAAATACACAAAGAAAATCATAAAATCCTTCAATGTTGTACAGTCCAAGCGGTTTCTGGTGTATGTTCAAGTTCGCCCAAGCTAATACTGTAAAAATTTCCTCCATTGTACCCAAGCCACCTGGCAAAGCAATAAAAGCATCAGCATGGTTAATCATTTCTACCAGTCGTTCAAACATACCTGGCACAATTAGTTCTTCTCCGTTTGATTGTCCAATAAGATTTGCCTCCGCCAAAGGTTTTGGAATGATTCCCAAGACTTGACTGCCTCCTTCCTGTACGGCCTTTGAAACGATCCCCATAAGTCCAAGATTGCCATCGCCATATACTAAGTGCATATTCCTTGCAGCTAAGACTCGACCCAATTCTTGTGTTACTGCTACGTATTACAGTTTAACACCAACACTAGTACCGCAAAACCCACAGATGTTTTCAACTCGTCTTCTTAAAGTGGCTTCCATGTTTTATTCTGGATGTCTTCAAAAGTGCAATGATGAGTTGAATTTATAACACCTGAAAAGGGTTAGTAAAAATAATATCACTAGTACCTGCCAAATGACAATTATTAGTTAAATAGTAAAATAAATCGTGATAGTAAAAAATGTCTAGATCTTGTCGGAGAAAATAAAAGAAAACAACAAAATAAATTACAATTATTAGGAAAAGACAAAGAGATATAATATGTTCAAGAAACGTAGCGGCTTGATTGACGTCTATGAGTTAGGGACAAGCTTCCAATCCAATTTTCTTATAAATTGGCAAACATGGTCTTTTTGAGTCAGACTCCTGAGACTTAACTGTTGTCTTTCCTTTTGGAATTGTGCATATAACACATGAATTTCGTGATACACATATCCACTGGGATGCATCTCAAGAGTTTTAGATATGTCATCCAAAGACTCTTTACTCAAGCCATCACTAATGAAATTAATCTTATCTTCGCGGTTATCAGACACCATTCCTAAAGAACGACAACGAGTATCACAAAACATATGAGCACATTTATAACAAACCCACATTCTTTTGGCTCTTCTCTTTTTAGCATAGGTGCTTCTTCCTAAACCAGGCAGATGTGAAATAAAATGATCAGATGACTCACCTGCCAATCGGTCTCATGCTTCAATAATCCAACGAATGTCATTAGGAATACCTTTGATCATTAGTAATCTCATCCGTTCCAAGCGAGCTTTGTAAACTTTCATCAGAGATTTTTTAGGGAGAGAAGAAAATTGCTTGTGAAGATTTGAGAGCACTTCATCCATTCTGAAATAACTTAACCTGCAAAAACTAAACACACAAAATGAAATCACACCAAATAACAATATATACAAGTATTGCATGGGTTGCCTCCCAGCTAGCGCTAAGTTTAACGTCGTCAATTAGACATGGCTGCCCGAATGTTAGGCTCAATCTGAAAGTGTGACACTTTCTTTTTGTCACTCAAATGATTCTCCCCAGTAGTGTTTGACACACTTGTTTTTAACCTTGAATGTTTTGTTAGAGTCGGGATCATGTAAATCGACGGATCTATCTGGTAAAACCTTGGTGATTAGAAATGGACCTGACCACCGTGATTTTGGCTTCCATGAGAAGAGTTTCACCCTTGAGTTATTATGCATAATAACTTCTCATCATGTCTCTGTTGGACAAAATGACCCATAACGTCACTATTTGTACAGATCACGGTGTTGTTGTACAAATTAACTATGTGACAAGGAAATTGCACTCTCATCATTTGTGATTAAATCACCATAGATGTATAAATGAAGAGAGGTCCATATGATTAGTTCCTGGATTGAGAATGATATGAGACAGTATCAATCCCCGAAGGATTAATCATTAAATATCCCTAGCCGGAGTATTATCGAGACTGGACATCGATAATGCGGAATAGGCTAGTATTGCACTTGTGCACGTTGTGAGAGCACAACGGCATAGTTCTCATATATATAAGTATTGGATACTTATGCAAGTGCGATAGGAGGTCGTGTTTCACCGATGGTACGGGAAACAGCTTCGCTCTGGATAGACCCCTCGGAATCTCATTGGTATTATGACTATATGTCTATGGGAGGCCGAAATCAAGGTAGGTGTGTATAGTCTTAACTTGAGACTTGCATCGCTAAGACTTGCGATAATCGGTAGACTTTGGTCTTGGTGGTACAGGGCTTTAACCGGTTCTGCGTACACCATTTCTGGGTTTATCAGAGAGTCGTAGTGTATTGGGTGTGATGTCAAGACGGAAGTATCACTTCAGTCATATTGGAGATGATGTCACGCAGGATACGGTACTAGTGCTCTTAAGTGTTGCGCAACCATCGGGATATTGTGACTAGGTCATAAATATCCGATTATAGAGACTAGTTACCAGACATCCGACATGTGCTTCGGACGGGGCAGACACTTATCCAGCCCCAGCCCTAGCACGTGACTATCTGATACTGGGCCGATATGCACAATACTACGGTATACTACGCTTGATACGGATCTATATATTCCTGTAAGAATATTTCTGGAGAATTGGGTAGGCATGGCGCTTTGCTAGAAGCCAACCTTGTCTTGTAAATCGGTATAAACGTAGTACGAGGTACTTACGTGTTCGGACAGTCCGACGATCGTATTTACTGCCAACATATCCGGAGATCTCATGGGTCGGTTCCTGAAGATTCACCGATGACGTATGACTCGCACTTTGATTAATCTGGGATTAATTAGAAGAGAGAGATAGAATTAATCTGGGATTAATTCGATGAGAGAGAAAATTAATCTGGGATTAATTACGGAGATATTTTATCTGGGATAAAATATCGTTTAAAGAGAGAGAACGATTAATTTGGAATTAATCGATAAAATTAATATATTCGATATATTAATCGAAATTAGATTTCGACGCGGAATTGAAATTGGATTTTAATTCGGGCGAACGAATTAATTTAGAATTAATTCGTTAGCGACGTGAATAGTGAATTCGCTAGGCGTAATCATTTAATTACGACGCGACGGAAAAATTCGTTAATTTGGAATTAGCCCGAGAGTGATTGCGAGCGCATTCGCATTTCGAATTCGAACGCGGCACGCAAGTCACATCAAGCGTCAAATCGCTAGTCGCATCAATTGTCAAATCACTTATCACTTTGAGTGATGTGACATGACATGTTGTCACTTTATTAAAGTGACATGATGTGAATAGTGAAAGGTGATTGTTTGAAAGTTGATAGGACTTGTACCTTTTGACTTTTGAATTAATTGTTGTGTATATATATTTTATTCATTTACTTGGTAAATGGAATAAAGAATATATGTATATAAAAAGGGTATTGCTATAATACCCTTGGGTATCAGATACCCAAGGGTTGGTAGCATAAAAAATAAAAAAAAATTGAGAAAAAGTGGTTGTCACTACCGGTTGCAACCGGTAGTTCCAAAAAAAAAAAAAATTAAAATTTTTTTTTTATTATATAAATTATAAAATATTAATAAAAATAATTTATTGTAAGTTTCTAAAAATTTATTTTTAAAAAATAATGAAAAAATAAAATAATATAAAAAATTTATTTTTTTATAATACTGATAAAATAAAATAATATAAAAATATATTGCATAATTATTGGTAAAAGTTGCACGTTTAATGCTAGGGGTTGCATATTCAATGGTCATAGTTGCAGGTGCGATTTTCGAGCAGATGTAGTTGCATGTTATTACTAAAGTTTCAAGTCCAACGGTCACATTTTGCATGTTTATTGCTAAAGGTTTCATCTTCGAAATATTGCATATTTATTGGTGAAAGTTGCAAGTTTAATGGTGGAGGTTGCATATTCAACGGTCATAGTTGCAGGTGCGATTTTCGAGGCAGATGTAGTTGCATGTTATTGCTAAAGTTTCAAGTCCAACGGTCACATTTTGCATGTTTATTGCTAAAGGTTTCATTTTCGAAATATTGCATATGTATTGGTGAAAGTTGCAAGTTTAATGGTGGAGGTTGCATATTCAACGGTCATAGTTGCAGGTGCGATTTTCGAGGCAGATGTAGTTGCATGTTATTGCTAAAGTTTCAAGTCCAACGGTCACATTTTGCATGTTTATTGCTAAAGGTTTCATCTTCGAAATATTGCATATTTATTGGTGAAAGTTGCAAGTTTAATGGCGGAAGTTGCATATTCAACGGTTATAGTTGCAGGTGCGATTTTCGAGGCAGATGTAGTTGCATGTTATTGCTAAAGTTACAAGTCCAACGGTCACATTTTGCATGTTTATTGTTAAAGGTTTCATCTTCGAAATATTGCATATTTATTGGTGAAAGTTGCAAGTTTAATGGCGGAAGTTGCATATTCAATGGTTATAGTTGCAGGTGCGATTTTCGAGGCAGATGTAGTTGCATGTTATTGCTAAAGTTACAAGTCCAACGGTCACATTTTGCATGTTTTTGCTAAAGGTTTCATCTTCGAAATATTGCATATTTATTGGTGAAAATTGCAAGTTTAATGGCGGAAGTTGCATATTCAACGGTTATAGTTGCAGGTGCGATTTTCGAGGCAGATGTAGTTGCATGTTATTGCTAAGTTTCAAGTCCAACGGTGTCATTTTGCATGTTTATTGCTAAAGGTTACATCTTCGAAATATTGCATATTTATTGGCCAAAGTTGCAAGTTTAATGGTCGAGGTTGCATATTCAATGGTCATAGTTACAGGTGCGATTTTCGAGGCAGATGGAGTTGCATGTTATTGCTAAAGTTTCAAGTCCAACGGTTTCATTTTGCATGTTTATTGCTAAAGGTTACATCTTCGAAATATTGCATATTTATTGGCCAAAGTTGCAAGTTTAATGGTCGAGGTTGCATATTCAATGGTCATAGTTACAGGTGCGATTTTCGAGGCAGATGGAGTTGCATGTTATTGCTAAAGTTTCAAGTCCAACGGTTTCATTTTGCATTTTATTGCTAAAGGTTACATCTTCGAAATATTGCATATTTATTGGCCAAAGTTGCAAGTTCAATGGTCGAGGTTGCATATTCAATGGTCATAGTTACAGGTGCGATTTTCGAGGCAGATGGAGTTGCATGTTATTGCTAAAGTTTCAAGTCCAACGGTTTCATTTTGCATGTTTATTGCTAAAGGTTACATCTTCGAAATATTGCATATTTATTGGCCAAAGTTGCAAGTTTAATGGTCGAGGTTGCATATTCAATGGTCATAGTTACAGGTGCGATTTTCGAGGCAGATGGAGTTGCATGTTATTGCTAAAGTTTCAAGTCCAATGGTCATTATTGCAAGTTTAATGGTATACGTTGCCTATTCAATGGTTATATTTATGCGCCCTAGCACAAATATTAGTGGTTTTCTACTTATTTATTATGTAAATATTAAAATTTTAATAGTATTTAGGCTATTGACTAAAGTTAATGAGCATGGAGAAAAATTTCTGATATTAACTAAAGTTAATGAGCATGGAGGAAAATTTCAAATATTAACTAAAGTTAATGAGCATGGAGAAAAATTTCTGATATTAACTAAAGTTAATGAGGATGGAGGAAAATTTCAAATATTAACTAAAGTTAATGAATTTTAAGGTTGAAAATCGATTCCATATTAAATTAATCAATTTTCTACTTATTTATTTATGGTTATATGAAATTCGGTTATAATTACTAAAGTTAATGAGCATGAAGAACAATTTTTATATTTTGTTCATAAATTTCTATTAATTACAAATTATTCACTTATCATGTTTATTACTTCGATTCGATCTCGAAGTCCTAAAGCATATGTCAATGTTCGTATTTACTTATAATTTTCATTAATTACACTATTACACTATGCTATGGCGCATAATTTACGTAGTATGAAAATGAATTATTATTAATTACATAAGATGAGCATTTTTATTAATTACAGAAGATAAGCATGAATAGATTTCTTAATGATGATATTTACTTAGAATTAGGTATGTCAACAGTTGGATATCCAAGCATCTTGGACGAAATCGAAACCAAAAACAATATCTCAAACCATAAAAACTAACCAAACTTGGAATGATTATAAAGCATAACAAAACGGTCACATAATAATTGTCAACTAATTAACATATGATATAAAGATTTTTTTTTAAAACTAATATTCATTCCTTCAAATGAGAGCAACTCCAAAAGGAGGCTTCTTGATTTTATTTTCTCTTTTACTTGAAGTCAACTAATACCGAAATTTTTAATGACCAAGTCAACTAATGGGCACACTGGAGATGGTAGGCATGCGATTGTAAGATTTTACTTCTTGTTTGCATTGAAAGAGAACAAAGCATTCTCAATTAAAATAAAAAGTTCACAAAATTGCAACAGGAAAAACAAAATAGGCTCATGCTTAATTTGAATTCCATAATCACTTAATCCATTCTAACAAATCCTTAATCACTTATTTTGAATTTCATAGTCATAAAATCCATTCTAACAAATCCTTAATCCATTTACATTGCATTTCCTCAATCAAAGACGAACATTAAGAAAAAAGTAAATTGTTTTGTTACATTATCAACTCTTTAAACTTGATTATCAACTCTTTATATTCAAGTGTATAATGTGACTTGGGGCACGACCAAAATTGAGAATGTTTACAATTGCTGAGTCTTCTTCAACAAGCCCTTCTCCGCTAGTGTCTTCAGTTTCTGTTTTTTGCGTTCTTTCACTTTCTCCTCAAAGCCATCATCCATCAGCTTCATTGTCGCCACACGTCTGGCCTTGTATACCTGCAAATCAATTTTCATCGGATAAACATAACAGATACCATTGAAGATTAGTAACCACTGCACAAAACTGCCTGTTAATTACAATTCTACCTAGAAGCACAACTTGAGAATAAAAAAAACTACATATCCATAATTAATCCTCTTTGTGAAATAGAGACTTAATATACAATGAGGATTTGAAATTTTGAACACAAGACCTCTTTGTCAAATAGAGACTTAATACAAGAGTAATCATTAAACTTTGCTGATAGATAAGAACCCATTACACCAATAACTCTTCATTCAAAGACAAATATTACTCAGCTGTCAAATAGCACAAAGATGAGCATGAAATCAAATAATAATGATAATTTCATTAAGTACTCAGTCAAGGTATCATAACTTAATCTGCCAAATACAAACCTCTTTCAAGAATGTCGCGTGCCAATCTTGACAATCTTTCACTGCATCGGTTCATGGATAGCTAAGGCTATCAACTTCCAGAATATACAAATCAATGGCCAGCCACCTAGATAAAAGCGAGACATCTCTTGTGACCTGAAAAAATAAAAATAACCACTTATTGACATCCCGAATCAGATAGGAACAGCTCACTGCGACAATAATATTATTTCAACATAACAAAGTTTTACAACATAAAAAGTGGTTCTTGTAACTGTTTTTCCCTACAAAAAAAGCATCAAAGAGACATAAATATGTACACAAATATCTAAAAGCCAAAAAATCTGCTCATATCTTGTTGTTTCTCTAGTAAAGTCAAAACAAGAAAAATTTTGCAGAAAGTACTTTGTCTATCAATATTTATGATTTCCAGGCAAGAGGCCTTTGATAGGGGTGTGTTCAGGATATAAGCATTGAATTGGAGGAATAAGCCCCAAGAGTTGATTTAAAAAACATCACCACCAAAGCCAATAAAGAAGGGCAATTACACATTTTGATACACAGGCACAGGCATGAATATTTTAAATGAAAAGCATTAAATTTCAGAGACTATGTCTTGATATATATATATTTTTTAATAAGGAAGCCGTTAGTTATGGTAAACTCATGCTTATTCATAGATGTGACAGAGACAATTTGGTGTTACTAATTAAAAGAAATGAATCATTTCCATTTTTCCCAGTAGCAACACATTTTCACTTGAATGTTCATATGATATTACCATACATGATGGGACAAGCACATGCATCAATTGTCAACTACAGCAATAAGCATAATAACAAATGTAACATTTCTTGTATCGCTTAGATGACAGCAAAGTCATTCATTATTTTACCATAAGAGTTTTATTAGTCACCAGATTATTTTGTCAATAGTGGAGATTTTAACTCATTCCAAGTAGGAGCAAACAGTTCAAAAAGTCTCACTTTTGCTGTCACATTTGGATTTCCATCTCTATCACCTCCCATCCAAGACCCAAACTTTATTGGTGTGCAAGTTAATGGAAGAGGCTTTCCTGTATGCTGAAAGAACAAAATAATATGAAAATGTTTTGGGCATTGAAGACTGTTTCTGTAGTAAGAGAAACTGACAACTTCAAACCTAACAGAGGATAAACCTTTTTTAGAGCATTGCTGACACGACGTAGATAATGTGGTACAGCTTTCCAAAGGGACTGCTCCACAATGTTCAAGCCTAATATTAAAAAAAATTACATATATATATAATCACAATATGTATATAACAATAATTCTACAGAGGACAAGAGCCAGCATTTTGAGAAATATCAAGTAAAAGAGATTACCAGCCCTGGCTTCATCTACTGGTGTAGGTTTCTGGCGCCTAAGCTCATCTGTCTGCCATACTGAAGTTATCTCTCTCATCTACAAATAGCCAGAATGTCTCATGAATCAGAAACGGATAAGACAGGATATTTCAACTTGACCAGATGCCCCCTTCCGACAATATCTAAATGAAAAAAGTTGTCTATTGTAAAAAGGGAAAGGCAGGAATCTGCTTCAGTGGAAAAACCATACCATGTCTTCTATTAGCATTTCTCGATCTTCATGACGAAGATCAGGTCGATCATTGTAATCTAAAAGATGCTGCAAGGAAGGCCATTTTCAAATTTAGAGACGTATTGCTATCACAAAATCAAGTATTTGAGATTTCAATGTGCAAATATATATAAACACACTCACAGAGAGTCTCAGATGTTTGTATTGTAACGTACGTCTATTAATTTGGGTGGGATGAGCTGTAAGAACAATTTCAACCTCCTACAGCAAGAATTGAAAGAACATATCAACATATTATAGAAATCTGAATAAATGATAATGTGCCAACACTTAAAAAATTTCAACATCTGTGCTCCACTTAGCTGCTAAGAAGAAAATATACAAAGCAAATCAAAGAAAATATTAATTTGATTTTTGCAAAGCAGATAAGTTAACCTGATAAAAATATTTTGAATTAGCTGAGGTGAGCTCTACATTTCCCAGAAACCCAAAAAAATAAAAGTATGTTATCAAAACTAGTGTTCAATTTCTTGATTGTTGATCTTAGCTAGCATTAGCAAATGAAGAATTGGAGAAAATAGAATTCGAAAATGAAGAAAAAAAAAATAAGAATACCTGCTTGCAAACGGTTTCATAAAGCTCATCTGAAGAAATTCCACCCTGCACTAGCTTACTGAAAATGTCATCACAAGATTTCGACAAATGAGAGAAGTTTCGTGACTTACGAACCCTGCAAAAAAGTTTTATATATCCAGAAGATCAATATAGTGAGTGTGCAAGGCAAACGAAAGAACTATAAAAACATTTAAAGAAAAGCATTATATGAGGAAATGACAAAAAGCAAGTACATGTTGAAACTAATTGATCAAATGAATTCCGGCAGAAATAATTACCTGTGATGGGTCTCAGCAATTCCCATCAAATTCAGGTAATGACTGAAAGCACGAGCCAGTATTAATGCTTCCTCTAATGTCATTTTGGATATTTCCATTGCAAGCTGCTTCTCGAGCAGCTCTGCAGTGTCCTCAATCCCCGCTAACCGCATAGTATAAGCACTCTATAAGACCAAAAGAACATATAAAAGTAGTTTTAGTATCAATAGTAATGTCTTTGTTCACCAAGAATGTCAATACATGATGTTACGAGCAACTAGACTCCCCTAAAAAAAAACACGCATTTGGTTTAGTTAAGGAACAATTATAGTAAGACATGACTGATTCATTCTTCATTATCTCGGCAAAAAAAACAGAGAGAATCACAGAACCACGTGAAAATTACAGTATAACAATGAAAGAAAAAACAGTTAGGCCGCTTAGTTGATGGCCAAATTAACCGTTAGGCCGGTTAGTTGACACAGTTTTTAAATTTTATTTAACCGCAAAAAAAATTAATAAAAATAAAACACACCTATACGCTTCATTTTCGTTTTTCTTTTTCTTTTTTTTTTTTTTGGCCAAATTTCCTCATATTTCTCAACAATCAAGTAAAATCACAAAAACAATAACAAACAAAAATTTTTCAATTTATTTATATTAATAAATTAACAAATAACAAAAATAATTGGAAAACTAATATATATATATATATATATATACCAATGAATGATAACTCAAAATAAAATAAAATATGACTATTTACTGCATCAGAATATCGATCACTCCTTTAAAAAGAACAAAAAAAAAAACAAAGAAAAAGATGTTTAAAGGAGAGAGACCTGAGCAAGGACACGAGTGCGCTCGACTTTTTCCATGGACTCGCTTCCAACTTCTCTCTGCAACACATCGTTTAAGAGATTTCAACGGTGAGCATCCCAGGGGTATCTCATACCCCTGGGTACTACAGATGAACCCCTTCCACATTCATCAAAACCCACTTTTCTTCAACAACCCTTTGCTCATTTTCAACCGTAACCTCTTCCACATTCACCAAAACCCCATTTTCTTCAACACCCATTTTTTCAGAACCGTTTTTATCTTCATTATCCTTCTCAACTTCATTATTTACATCAGCGACATCACTTTTCACCTCTTCTTCACTCTCAACCTTCATCTCTTTTAAAGCAGGCGTCGGCGTTTGCGATTTTAGGGCAGAAATTTGCCTTCTTGTGTGAGAGCCAGAGATCGTGAGTGGGAGTGAAAGTGATGACACAATTTTTGTTTGTGAGACAAAGAGAGAGAGACCGTGAGAGGTGGGAGAGATCGTGAGAGAGAGACTGTGAGAGATGGGAGAGATTGTGAGAGAGAGATGAACAGAGAGAGATTGTGAGAGATGAGGGATTTGAGAGAGAGATGAACCAGCTAACAAATTTCTTTTTTTATCTATTTTAATTTTTATTACCGGTTCTCCCGGTTTTTTTTTTTTTTTTACTTACCGTTGGATCACTTGACAGTGATCCAACGGTCAGCATCCCAGGGGTATCTCATACCCCTGGGTACTACAGATGAACCCATATAAAAATCATTCTCTCTCTTGGACCAAGTATTGTTCACGGTTTTTGGCAAATTTTTGTACCATATTCACGTGACTCTCATTGGTCTTTGTTGTTCATGTTTTTGGCCTAATTTTGAGACCATATTCACGTGACTCTCTCATTGCTTTTGAGACTTCACGGTTTTTAGGCATTTTAGGAGCCAAAACCTTCTCATCTCTCTCTCACTCTCCAAGGCCGATTGATCTTCATTTTCTTCTGGTTTTGACCGAGCAAATGGAGAAGCTTTTGGATCTTGTTGCAAGATCTATGTGCTAGCACACTCATGGAGGAATACAAAGGTGATAGGGAAGTGTTCTTGTGAGCATGGAAAGCTTGAAGCTTGGAGCTTCAATGGAGACCACCATGGGCGATTTTTGAAGACATTTTCACAGCCCCACCATGCGCCCACAGCAGTTCAAGATGGCCAAAAACGAGAGCTCCATGGAGGAAGAAAAGACTTGTGTTCTTCCTAGCATCAAACCCATCAATGTGAGTATGTATTCCGCCTTACTCCTTGGTTGTATTCTACTCGTTTTTATGCTTGATTTGTGATCCTTGGGACTTGATTGAAACTCAACAATGGTATCTTGAGCTATTGAATGCTTAAAACGAATTAGGGTTCTTGAGCTAAATTTGGGGCTTTTTGATTTAAGCATGATTTTGACAAATTGTTTGTTTAAGAATGCTTGTATATGAATTAATTAGAGTTATATGTAATCAATTTGATAAAAATTAATTGGATTGATTTTCCCCAATTTGCTTAATGTTGGCCAAAACTTTAATTTGGGTAAACTCAATTTGAGCATCAAATGATTAAATTGTTTAGTATAGTATGCTTGAATGAGGTTGAATTGATGTTGTGCATAATCAATTTTATGAAATTTGGTTGGATCCATTTTTCCCTAAATTTTGGGCATGACAAATTTGGGTAAACTTGATTTTGAGCATGTTTAATGAAATTGGATGATTTAGAATGCTTAAATGTTGTTTAATTGATGATTGATTAGATCAATTTGATGAAAAGTGTTTGGAACAATTTTTCCCCAATTTGCTTGTGATGGCCGAATTTGGCAAGTGCCCTAATGTCTTGGATTTTTGATTTTTTGTTCATTGGATGACTTGGAAATCATTTGGGGATGTTGAATTTATGTTTGATTGGGTTCAATTGGATTGAATTTGATTTTGGCATATTTTTCCCCTTTGGTCGAGACACTTGAAGCATGATATTGGGTTTGATTTTGATTTAATTATGTTGGACATGATTAATTGATGTTAAGCATGATTAATTGGACAAATTTGATGTTTTGGAAACTTTGATTTGGGCAATTAATAATGCTATACACTTTAGGTAATTTAATTGGAAAATTTGGAATTTTTGGAATTAAATTATTGGGCTTAAAATTGGATTTGGGCTTTTAAAGTTGTTATTGGGTTTATTGGACTTTGTTGTACAAAGTTGGTTTAGGCCAAAATTGGTTGGATCCAATTAGGCCCAAAACCGCTTCCAAAAGGCCCAAATGCGACTAATGAACCTTTAACGTTTAATTGGGCCTAATGGGCCTAAATTAATTTATGGGCTTATGGGGTAACTCCCGGATTGGACTTTGGTTGCGGGTTTGACCTGAGTTGACCAAAAGTCCACGCCTCAAGAAATTAATTAAAAGCCCATTGGACTTTAATTAAATTAATATTGGATATTAATCGGGCTTTGAGACCCGTAACGATTAAATTTGGAATTTAAGTCGTAAAGGTTTATTTTATAAAGTGTAATATTTAATTGGAATTAAATAATGAATTAGAATTAAATGCGTATTAAATTAGATTTAATTATGTAATTTAATTTAATTCGTAGAAATCGTACTTTGAGTACGTGTTCGCAAATACGAGTTTGACTCGAACAAAATCAAATCTTTGTTTGAACATTGGATGATCACTAATTATCAAGATTAATTAATTTGATTAGATTGATTGATAACATGCTTGTATGAATACATGGTTGTGATGTTTGAATAATGTATATCGGATGGATATTAGCCGGGTGGGGCGATTTTGGAAATTGTAATAAATTTGATTTATTAAATTGGACCTGCGTGTCCAGCGTTATCTCCTATTTCTTTGTATTCTCTTCTCACCTATTCCCCTCCATGTAAATGAGGTTTCTTTAGAAGTGTAGTGTAACGGGTAGAAGAAATATTTGTGCTAGCGGGAGAGAGAAAGTGAGAGATTTGATCTAGGATCAATGTAAAATATCCATCCGCATATCATTATTATTTTTCATATTCGCTTTATTATGTGTTTAGAATGCATGTGTAAGGGTGTATGATGATGAGACCTTAACAAAGATAATTAAAATTGGTAGCCAATTTGCACGCGAAAATCCCTCGATAAATATCATGCGTTTTTCCTTCCATTGAGTGATTCTTACTGAAGATCCGAGATTGGCAGGGGTTGTTGGCCAAAGTCAAGCCCTTGTCCGTCAAAGATGTGTTTTAATCACGAGGCTTTGTTCCATATCGGTGTCGTGTCCAAGTTGTGGTTTGTTGGCCAAAGTCAAAACCACTTCTTGTCCATTGACATTGATTACGAAGCTTCCATGTCAATGGGTCCGCGCTTGACTGAGATCACTAGGTTTGTTGTGCCAAAGCCAAGGCCTAGTTGATTCAGAGGAAAAGGTTAGGGTATACATTCGATGTATAGGCATATATAAGATATATGTTTGGGACTTGGATGTCCACCTACTGGATCTAGGAGTTGGATGAGATCCAATTGATCTTCGAGATCTACCTAGTTAATTATCATACAATTTGTTGGCCAAAGTCAAGATTGTGTGATATTTAACGGGATCCTAGCCCACTAGGAAACACGGTTCCCGAGTACTCGACAGAGGGTTAGAGGCTCGACGAAAATAGTGGGAGGCAAGAATTGAATTTGCAATATTCGTTCAATTACTCGCCATACGCGCTCAATTAAATTATTTCGTCATTAGATTAAATGTTAGTTGGACTAATATTTAAATTGTTGTTTTAATAAACAGTTGGACTGTATTATACTTGATTATATATAATTGGATTATATTAATCAATATATTTGAATTAATTAATTTCAGTTTACAGTTGATTTTATAATTGGATTATAGTAATCAATGTAATTGAGGTTAATTAATTTGGATTATATTTGATTATATAGTTTGACTATTATAATCATTATAATATATAGTACCACTATCGTTGATTAAATAGTTGCACTATTGTAATCAAGATAAAATTGAAAAGTTGGATATTTAAAATATAATATGGGATTAAAATATTTTAAATGATTTAATTTTCAAATTGGGAATAAATAATAGGTTTTTTATTTGATAAAATAACTTATTATATCTTAAACCCAAAATTAAGCAAAATAAGTAAGAGCATAAAATCTTTGGAAGATTTATGTGATGATGACTTTAATGCTTAATTTAATATACTTGTCATAAATCTAATTTTAGATTTAAGAAGTATTAAAATTGCAATTTATAATTCTTGGAGAATTAATTGACTATTCTAGATGAGATAAAGTCAAAGTTTGCAATTGGGCATGTAGCACGAGGTGCACATCGTTTCGATATTCTGAAACCCATGGCTTGGCCAAAGGTTTGTGAAATATTGAAAAGATAATGACATATCCCAAACTGACTACCATTTAGATATGGCGGACACGAAGGAATTAAAGAAAGGGCAAGGCTCTTACTTTAAAAATGTTTGTCTTAGTTATGTTCACAGCTAGTATTGAAATTAGATTTTAAATACTTAGTGTGGTACATAAAATATATGTATTGATGTTCAGAATCTACTTTGAGCAGGATACTGACTTCAAGCTGAGATTGCTCTGCGAATCGGAAACGGGACGAAAGTCGCTGTTTCGACCGTAGATACCTAAGTTTAGGAACTACCCTTCCGGTATGTACTTAAATTAGGAACTGTTATAATGTAACTAGTTTGACTAGAGACATTATCTCTATATCAGTGTTTAATCCGTTGCGGATAAAACCTTTATATTATAGAACACTAAGTGTTTTATTATATAAAGATGATACTGAGATAAATACATTAGATGTAAATAACAGAATTTATATTTTGAATATAAATAAAATCTCAAACATATAAAATGACAATTAAATAGCTCAAATTGATTTGATCAATAGAGAATTATTTGTGGCATTGTTGTCTAGGACACAATTAAACGAGACTCGTATATCCGCACTTTTGAAGAATGGGTACTAGGACTGATTTGACTATTCAAATAAAGTCTACGAATCTAGTTTGTTAGGTAAAGTACCTAAAACACTGTTTACTTGGTAATAGTGTAAGTGCCACCGATCTGTTAGCCCTATTCATGGTGAAGTTAGTGGGCCCATATCTAGCTAGGCTAGATGTGAACATGAATATTTCGTGACCTTGACGGATGTAGCATCACGTTATGGTTATGTGTTTTCTTTTGAAGAACACAGATCGGAAACTTTTAGAGCTTCGACGCGAAATAGACAAACAGATCGGCTATAGTATTATACCGTCACGGTAAGACCGTAATGGAAAATACTTAAGCAATAAGTTTCTTATATACTTGAAAGAGTATAGTATTCTTTCAAATAAGGACTCCTCCCGGAACACGTCAAAGTGACGGTGTTTCTTAACGGATTAACCGAATCATGTTAGACATGATAAGGCTAATCATGAGTCGCTCTGAGCTACCATTTCCTTCAACGGATAAGTTTTAACAGTGCAATAACTTATTTAGAATAAGGTTCCATAATAATCTGTTTGACAGATTACATATTAGATATGAACGGGAAAGAAACCGGGTTTCTCATTCCTGATAATTCGGGTATTCCAGGCATAATGTTTGGATGATACCAAACTAAGGACCCAAATTGGATAAGTGCCAATATAGGTTATCCTAAGGGAAACCATAATTATAGTACTTATAAATCTCACATGAGAACAATGTGATTGTTGCTCACCATGCGGTTTTTCCTGAGAGGAATACCAATATGCAGTGGTCAGTGGGAGGATAGTGATACTCGATGAAAATCGGAGTAATACTGTTCAAGGCACGAAGTCCTTAATGGAACACAATAGTTCATCTATGATGAATCTATACCATTAATCTTCAAATACACAAGAAACCGCGTAGATCAGAGAGAGTCAGAAAACAACCTGGGGTATGGGTTTCTGATCTCACCTCATAAAGATGTTAATCTTTTAAGGTACACCAACTGATTACGTATGAGGTAGTGATACAAGGTATCGACTCCCTATTATGACAAAGTGTCATGAATCCGAAATGGATTCCATGTATAACAACTATTTTGGATACTAGTTGTTGTACCACAAGGCATTGTGCCTATTGGTACATTAAACGTCTTCAAGGAAGACATACATGGAAGGCAACATACTAACGTACAAAGCTGGGCTTTTGACGGAAAGGTATCGTTATCAACATTGTGTTAATAACGGTTTAACCTTTTAACTGTTGCCATGTTAAATCCATTTTGAAGATACTTGTTGATAACTGCATATTTCATTTATGAAATGTGTCTGTTATAGATCAAAATCGCTTTCCTGAAAAAGGAAACCTTTTGGAGAATGTTTATAACATTCTGACGATTTTGTATAACCAACAAACGAGGTTTGCGGGTTATTCGATCCATGTTTGGATTGAAACAAGCATAAGGTTCTTGGAACTGACGTTTTGAAATAATCATAATGGTTTATGATTTGACTCAAAACGAAATAATTCTTGTGTATATAAGGAGGTTAGTGGGAGAGCACTGATAATGAAATTCCCATAAAACCATCGGTGAAAGCTTGGATTTCATAAGAAATTCTCCGTAGAATTCTGGGGAGTAACAACCTTTATTCAAGGAATAAAGATCTACTGGGCTAGATTTGGAGTTGTTAACACTCTCCGAGAAATTGTACATTTAAAATGTACTTGATTGGTGTCTCATACGCTTTGAGCATATGGAGTCACAATCAGACAATCCAAGTGATAGTCATTGGATTGAAGTTAAGGACATCTATTAGTATCTTAGAGAACTAAAGATTCTGTCTTAAATTATGGAGTAGGAGAACTTGAAGTGACTAGGATCACTGTTGCAAGTTTCCAAACCGGTAAATACTGCGGTACTATAAAGTTTGAACACTGGGACAGTGAGCTGGAAATCTTCCAAGCAAGATAACTGTTACCGAATTAACAACAAATGCGGATTATTGCTGCAGCTGAGGCAGCAATAGAAGCCATTTGGATCGATAATAAATCTAATTAGATTAGATATAGTTCTTTTAGCAGCTGAGCTAGGCGTCAGCACAGGCTAAGGAATTAAAGGCCTCATCGACGATCCAGATATATACTTCTATATTCATCTGATTCGTTCGGATCATACATCGTGGCGATATGATGATCGTATAAATCGCGTCAAAAGATAATTACGCAAATCCACTGACGAAAACCTTTCCTCAGCAATTTGAGCGAATCGTACATAGTTCGGGTGTTAGACACTCGAGTGACTGGCTATGTGCCAAGTGGGAGATTGTTGGACAAAATGACCCATAGCGTCACTATTTGTACAGATCACGGTGTTGTTGTACAAATTAACTATGTGACAAGGAAATTGCACTCTCATCATTTGTGATTAAATCACCATAGATGTATAAATGAAGAGAGGTCCATATGATTAGTTCCTGGATTGAGAATGATATGAGACAGTATCAATCCCCGAAGGATTAATCATTAAATATCCTTAGCCGGAGTATTATCGAGACTGGACATCGATAATGCGAAATAGGCTAGTATTGCACTTGTGCACGTTGTGAGAGCACAACGTCATAGTTCTCATATATATAAGTATTGGATACTTATGCAAGTGCGATAGGAGGTCGTGTTTCACCGATGGTACGGGAAACAGCTTCGCTCTGGATAGACCCCTCGGAATCCCATTGGTATTATGACTATGTGTCTATGGGAGGCCGAAATCAAGGTAGGTGTGTATAGTCTTAACTTGAGACTTGCATCGCTAATACTTGCGATAATCGGTAGACTTTGGTCTTGGTGGTACAGGGCTTTAACCGGTTCTGCGTACACCATTTCTGGGTTTATCAGAGAGTCGTAGTGTATTGGGTGTGATGTCAAGACGGAAGTATCACTTCAGTCATATTGGAGATGATGTCACGCAGGATACGGTACTAGTGCTCTTAAGTGTTGCGCAACCATCGGGATATTGTGACTAGGTCATAAATATCCGATTATAGAGACTAGTTACCAAACATCCGACATGTGCTTCGGACGGGGCAGACACTTATCCAGCCCCAGCCCTAGCACGTGACTATCTGATACTGGGCCGATATGCACAATACTACGGTATACTACGCTTGATACGGATCTATATATTCCTGTAAGAATATTTCTGGAGAATGGGTAGGCATGGCTCTTTGCTAGAAGCCAACCTTGTCTTGTAAATCGGTATAAACGTAGTACGAGGTACTTACGTGTTCGGACAGTCCGACGATCGTATTTACTGCCAACATATCCGGAGATCTCATGGGTCGGTTCCTGAAGATTCATCGATGACGTATGACTCGCACTTTGATTAATCTGGGATTAATTAGAAGAGAGAGATATAATTAATCTGGGATTAATTCGATGAGAGAGAAAATTAATCTGGGATTAATTACGGAGATATTTTATCTGGGATAAAATATCATTTAAAGAGAGAGAACGATTAATTTGGAATTAATCGATAAAATTAATATATTCGATATATTAATCGAAATTAGATTTCGACGCGGAATTGAAATTGGATTTTAATTCGGGCGAACGAATTAATTTAGAATTAATTCGTTAGCGACGTGAATAGTGAATTCGCTAGGCGTAATCATTTAATTACGACGCGACGGAAAAATTCGTTAATTTGGAATTAGCCCGAGAGTGATTGCGAGCGCATTCGCATTTCGAATTCGAACGCGGCACGCAAGTCACATCAAGCGTCAAATTACTAGTCGCATCAATTGTCAAATCACTTATCACTTTAAGTGATGTGACATGACATGTTGTCACTTTATTAAAGTGACATGATGTGGATAGTGAAAGGTGATTGTTTGAAAGTTGATAGGACTTGTACCTTTTGACTTTTGAATTAATTGTTGTGTATATATATTTTATTCATTTACTTGGTAAATGGAATAAAGAATATATGTATATAAAAATCATTCTCTCTCTCTTGGACCAAGTATTGTTCACGGTTTTTGGCAAATTTTTGTACCATATTAACGTGACTCTCATTGGTCTTTGTTGTTAATGTTTTTGGCCTAATTTTGAGACCATATTCACGTGACTCTCTCATTGCTTTTAAGACTTCACGGTTTTTAGGCATTTTAGGAGCCAAAACCTTCTCATCTCTCTCTCACTCTCCAAGGCCGATTGATCTTCATTTTCTTCTGGTTTTGACCGAGCAAATGGAGAAGCTTTTGGATCTTGTTGCAAGATCTATGTGCTAGCACACTCATGGAGGAATACAAAGGTGATAGGGAAGTGTTCTTGTGAGCATGGAAAGCTTGAAGCTTGGAGCTTCAATGGAGACCACCATGGGCGATTTTTGAAGACATTTTCACAGCCCCACCATGCGCCCAACAGCAGTTCAAGATGGCCAAAACCGAGCTCCATGGAGGAAGAAAAGACTTGTGTTCTTCCTAGCATCAAACCCATCAATGTGAGTATGTATTCCGCCTTACTCCTTGGTTGTATTCTACTCGTTTTTATGCATGATTTGTGATCCTTGGGACTTGATTGAAACTCTACAGTCTCTTCTTGGTATTTTCTTTGTACAATTTGGCATTCTCAAAAGGCTATATGTGAAATTCCTCCAAAAGGCTATATTTTCCTCCAATTCTTTGAGTTGGTGGAACTGTTCCTCTTCTGTTACTTGTAGTGCAAGAATAGGCTTCTTGAACGCTTTATCTTCAGGCTCCACAGACAATTGACTTGTAGAACTTTGTATTGCATTGGAGTTCTAGATGGTACTATGTATCACATCAAGTTTGAAACATTCCTCCTTATTTTCATCATCTGGGAAATTCATGGCCTTGAAAATATTGAATGTTACTTCTTGGTCATGTACCCTCATGGTTATTTCTCTTTTTTGTACATCAATAATGGTTTGACCTGTAGCCAAAAACGGTCTCTCGAGGATGATTGGCACGTTTGCGTCTTCATCCATATCAAGGATAATAAAATCTGCTAGGAAAATAAATTTTCAACCTTGACCAGCACATTTTCAACTACACCTCTCAGAAATACGAGCGTTCTATCAGCAAGTTATAGAGAGACTGAGGTGGGCATTGTTTCTCCAATCTGCAATTTCCTGAAAATAGAAAAAGGCATCAAGTTAACACTTGCACCTAGATCACACAAAGCCCTATCGAAGTTATGCTCTCCTATGATGCAAGGAATGGTGAAACTGCCAGGATCATTCAATTTTGGGGGAAGCTTCCTCTGAATGATAGCGCTGCATTCTTCTGATAATGCTACTGTCTCGTAATTTCCCAATCTCCATTTTCGTGAAAGAATGTCTTTCATGAATTTGACATAGCCGGGAATTTGTTCCAAGGCTTCTGTAAATGGGATGTTGATGTGCAGCTTTTTGAAAATCTCTGAGAATCGAGCAAACTGCTTGTCCAGTTTATTTTTCTTAAGATGCTGTGGAAAAGGTGGAGGTGGAGTGATTTGGTCTTTTTCCTTTGCTTCTTTTTCGTCCATCTGTGGAACTGCTTCACTGCTTTCTTTAGGAACTTCCTTAGTAGTTGCCTTGACTCCAACATCTTTGTTGATTTCAGTACTGCTTTTTAATATAATGGCATGACATTGCTCCTTCCCCATGTTCCTTGGATTTGGTTCTGTGTTGCTGGGAAGATTCCCTGGCGGTCTGTAACTCTGAGCATTGGCCAGTTGTCCAATTTGATTCTCGAGTGCTTTAATGGAAGTAGATTGGCTATGAAAAATAACATCATATTCTGCTTGTTGCTTTTTGAACATCTCTGCATTCCATTCTTTCATTTCTGGTTCTTTTTCAAACTCCTAGTTTTGCTGTTGGAATCCTGGTGGTGGATAGTTATTTTGCCCTAAGTTGTTGCTCATTGAGAAATTGGGATGATTCCTCCACCTTGGGTTGTAGGTGTTGGAATATGGATTGTTCCCCTGTCTGTTTAAATTGTTGACATAATTCATCGTCTCTTCAAGTTGGTTTGGTTCTGGTGCTCCTCCATATGGTGAAGTTTTAGATCCAGTGCTGAGAGTCTCCATGAATTTGCATATCTGATCCAGCTTGGCGTTGACTGCTGTATTGGCTCCAACTTCATAAATTCTAGCAATTCCTTGAATCATGCTCCTTTCTGTTGGCCACAAGGAATTGTGGTTAGCCATTTCTTCGATTAAGTCTCAGGCTTGATCTTCTCATTTTGCCATCAAAGCTCCTCCAGCAGCAGCATCAATTATGGTTCTCACCAGTCCAGAAAGTCCATTATAGAAAGTTTGGACTTGAAGCATTTTTGGAATTTCATGATGAGGATATTTCCGGAGCAAATCTTTGTACCTTTCCCAAGCATCATAGAGATTTTCCGAGTCATGTTGTACAAAGGATGTGATGTCATTCCTCAGTTTTGCTGTTCTGGCTGGTGGAAAATACTTTGCAAGGAATTTGTTGGCTACAGTGTTCCAAGTTGTGATGGAACCAGCTGGTAATGAATGTAGCCAAGCTTTTGCTTTGTCTTTCAAGGAATATGGAAAAACCCGCAGTCTCATTGCTTCTTCAGCTCCTCGGTTATAATTGAAAGTGCCGCAAACTTCCAGAAAGTTGCTGATGTGGGCATTAAGATATTCAGTTGCATTCCCCCCAAACTGAATTGACTGTTGAATAATCTGAATGCATGTTTTGATGTCACACGCATTTGCTGGTAAGAGAGGAAGTACAGTACAGGAAATGAAGCGGTCAACCACCGGAATGGTTCTGTGGGTATTGGTGGGGCAACTTCCAGAGGTTCAGGTTCCATGTTGACTAAGCTTTTTGGCCTTCACGTCTTTCCCTTCTCAACTATCTTATGGTTCTTTCAATTTCTGGGTCAAGCGGTCGGAGTTCAAAGCTTCTGGTTCGTCTCATATAGTGTCTGATAACCTGAAACACAAGAAAACAGAAATAATAAGCAAATAGAAAATTTGATACAAGTAAAGGTATCTAACCTCAAAACTAATAGTGAAAGATAAATAAGTCCCCGACAACGACGCCAAAAACTTGATCGGCGTAATCACAAGCGTATAATGCCAGAGAATGTACCGTTCAAGTAGTATAAAAAAATATCGATCCCACGAGGATTTAATACATAATCTATTAATTTTATGAGGTCAAATGATTACTAGTATCTAACAGGTTGATTGATTGATTTGAAATGGTGATGATTTTAAACTAAAAATAAGTAAATAAAATTGCTCCAAATTAAATTAAATTAAATTAAATTCAATATTAAGAAACTATCCAGGGTTGTGAATCTTTCCAATATCTTTTAAAAGATGAAGTGGTTATTTCATGTTTGTATAATATATCAGTTTACTAACCTGGAACACGCAATTATGCAAAAGCCTCTGTCAATGGTCAAATGCAATTACCTAGTATAACCTAATTGAACCATATGTCTATGTCAACCAAATTACCTGGATTCATTAAGATTAAGTTCCAATTATGGTTACCCCCGCCCGATAGGTATATGTATATCCTGTAAGGAAATCTATTAAAGGGTTATATATCCTCAAGGAAATCGTGGGCTACTAAGTCTAAGGCTGAAACCTAAAATTCCTTTGTCAATTTTATTTTAGATTTACCAGATCAATCTTATTAGTGGCCAGTTAACAAGACGCATTGAGCTTAAGACTTAATAAGTAAACCTTTAAATTACGCAAACTATAAAATAACCCCTTATAAACCGGTGATATTAAAATTCATCACAACCCCAGATAACTAACTTAGTTACGACACATAACTAGGGCTAGTAAAAACTTAAAAATAAAGACATAAAGTAAAATGTTTAAAAGTAAATGCGCTAAATTAAATACTGAAAAGTAAAATTACAATAAAATAAAATGCTAGGGTTAAAAGATCCACTTTTACCACTACTACATTATATATCTTTCTTAAAATAATATATTAACTTGTGATGATATTACTAACCAGCCATATAGACAATAACCTGATTAAGTCAAATTAAGTCTGACCAGCCATTAAGGCGGTAACATTATTTGTCAATAAACCAGCCATATAGGCGGTAAATTACCAACCGACCAACCAGGCGGTATCCTTACTTAGTTAAATTAAAACCAATTTAATATCAATTACCAACCGGCCAATATAGCGGTATCCTCATTAAGTCAATTTTTAAATAGTAAATATTATAATTAAGGGATATATATCTAAATAGCAGTAATAAAAATTTTACCTTTCACCATAGCAGGGGGAGTTACCTCCTCATAGCTGAATAGTAAAAACTGAAAAAGTAAGAAAGTAAATTACTTTTACAGATAGTAAATAAAAATTAATTACAAAACTGAAATTAAAGAAAAATAGATACAAACTCCTTATTTATTCAGAGAATTACAGAGAGGAAGGTACAACTGAAACTGAAATTTTGAGCTGAATTTATAGGCGTCAATAAGGTCTTCGCGTCGCGATGCGCAAGTTGTTCTTGCGTCGCGACGCGGACACGTGTCATGCTCTGATTGGTTCCGTCGAGATTCTTATCCGATGACGTGGCATTTTGGATGATTAATTCAATAATTGAGTTGACGTGGCAGTGACGAGGCAATGACGTGGCGACACATGGCGATAGTGATTGTCGGCACCGTAGGATTGTTACACGTGGCGCATTATGATTAGCTGATGATGACGTGGTAGTGATTTGGCAATGTTGACTCGGACATGGCGATGACATAGCTGACACATGGTGTGACACGTGGCGATGACGTAGTCGGTACCATAGGATGATGACACGTGGCACGGCGCACGTTAGTATATGGGATGTGATGTTGACACGTGGCACGGTGCACGTTAGCAAAGTCAAACTTCTCAGATTCTGACATGTGTCCTCGGTGCATGTTAGCATGGAGCGGCGCACGTTAGGCGTCACGACACGGGCTGCGCGTCGCGATGCGCCAAATTACTATTTTGCCCTTCTGTGTCTTTTTTCAATGTTTTGGCTCCAAATTACCTCCAGAATGTCCTGAAACTTTATTTATCTTCAAAATAACACAAAACAAATCAAAATATTCATAAAATTCAAGAAACTATACAAAATATTAGGCCAATGAGTGGAAAATAGTGATCCATTTACCACTCATCACAGATACTATTTTCTATACTCTTCTTCTAGTTTTTAGACATTATGGACAATGTCTCAATTAAGTTGGGGGAGGGGAATAATTGATTAGTATCTTTACTTTATTTTTTTGTTGTGTTGTTTTTGATTGGTTTCTAGTCAAAAAATTTCAAAAATTTCAAAAAAATTATTTTTTTTTAAAAAAAAAATTATTGTGTTTTTATGTTTTTATGTTTTTAATTTGACTAATCAGGTGAAATTAGTGTGAGATAGCTGAGTAAGGAATTTCCACTATTGAGACGTATATCAACCTATTTCGTAACAAGGTAATTTTTGTTTATTTCCTTTTGAACTATTTAATTTGTGAATTCTCCATAATACTGATTAAAATTGGATCTTCATATGCTTAGTTGACAGGTATTATCAACATGCATGGTAACATACGGCCATGAGTTGTAAGTGAAAAGTTTGTAATATTCAGTGATCTAGTTTAATTGGAGCAAGCATCTAAAAAAGCGATGGAATAAAAAAAACATATGAGATCTGAGTAATTAAGTCCGTAGGGGTGTTTTAACACCTAGTACCCTAAAGCAACTGGCTTGAGAATCACTGGCCCAAAGCTCGCTACATGGATTGAAGATGTTATATAAAAGAAATATATATATATATATATATATATATATATGTGTGTGTGTGTGTGAAATCCGAGTAATTAAGTCTGTAAGGGTGTCTTAACACCTAGTGCCCTAAAGCCAACTGAATTGGGAGTCACTGGCCCAAAGCTCGCTACATGGATTGAAGATGTTGTAAAAAAAAAAGAGAATAATTTCCATTGCTAAAAAAAGGTATGAATTCTGATATAACTTTAGGTCAAAAATATTACACTCTTTTAAACTACACTTATGAATATTGTGGGCACGATGATTTGATTAATACTTTGTTGGTTGTGTATATGGAGAATGGTAAAAATAATTGGAGAATTTACTTATTTGGTAATTTAGAAAGAAAGAAAACAATTATTAACTTGGATAAGAGTTTCACTTGTTAAGTCACAAACTTGTTTGATTTTTTTTTTTTTTTGCTTTTGCGTGCATTTGACGTTTGTAGGTATCGTCACTGTAAGCCCTAACGAGACTACAACTCGTCCACTAGGGACATCTAGGGGTTTAAAATCTTGTTGCATACGCTAAATGCAACTGTGATCCCTACGATAGTGGCTTAGTTTAATTTTATTTTAAAAGTTCTTTATTTTATTTTATTTTGTTTTTTTGCTCGATGACTAGCAAAATGTTGGTTTTGGGTTATGATAAGCAATAAATATATCATTATTTCACGCCCCTTTTACTTAATATTTTATATAGTTTCTTGATATTTGTGAATATTTTGATGTTTTTTGTGTATTTTATAGATAAATAAGGTTTCAGGACTCACTGGAATCAAATCAGGACCAAAACAGCGAAAAACAGAGCAAAAGGGCAAAATTGTCATTTCTGTGTCGCGACGCTCAACACTTCTGCGTCGGGACCGCTAAAATGCACCAGACACATGTCAACATCAGATAAACTTGCTATCATACGCATTTTTTAACATGCACTGGCCACATGTCAACATCACATCAATCCTGCTAACATACGCCGTAAACGTGTCATCATCCCATGCTGCCGACACTACACGTCATTACTGACGTTAGTGTCGCGACGCGCACAACTTCACGTGTCGCAATGCCGAGCCAATAATTTAGTCTTCCGATAGCCGCGTGCCACGTGTCATCATCTCAACAAAGTGCGTGCCACGTGTCGAAGATCAATGGCGCATCGCAACACGCAGCACTTCACGCGTCGCGACGCGTGGACCGAAATTTCCCTATAAATTGAGCCGAAATCAGAATTCCAATTCATACCTTCTTCTGGGTATTTCCTTAAGAATACTAAGATGATTGTATCCTGTTTATTTATTTACTGCTTTTTGTATTTAATTTTTTATTTTACGCAATAGTTCTTTCTTTATTTTACTTTTTAGTAAGAGGAGTTAACTCCCCCTGGGTGAAGGGTAAAGCTTTTATTACTAATATTTAGATTAATCTCCCTTAATTATAATATATAAACTATTTTAAAACCTGATTTAATGGGATATCGCCTTTATGGTCGGTTGAGCTTAATTAAATTGATTTTAACCTGACTAAATTGGATACCGCCTTTATGGTCGGTTGGAATTAATCATAAATTTGACTTAATCAGGATACCGCCTTTTTGGTCGGTTGGTAATATCATACAAAGTTTATATATTATAATAAGGGAGATATCTAAATTAGAAGTAATAAAAGTAGATCCTCTAACCCCCAACATTTTCTTTATTGTTAATTTATCTTTTTAATTTCCAGCTTTATGACCGGTGCAATCACATGCGTAAACGCAAGCGCACATATTGTTCAAGTAGCATAGAAAGTATCGATCCAACGAGGACTTAAAACCTAAGCTATTAATTTATGAAGCCAAATTTTTACAAGTATCTAATGAATTGATTGTTTGATTGGGTGGTGACTTAAAATTAAAACAAGTAAAAGAAATAGCACGAAAGTAGTGTTGGATAATATGACCCATAGCGTCACTATTTGTACAGATCATAGTGTTGTTGTACAAATTAACTATGTGACAAGGAAATTGCACTCTCATCATTTGTGATTAGATCACCTTAGATATATAAATGAAGAGAGGTCCCTATGATTAGTTCCTGGATTGAGAATGATATGAGACAGTATCAGTCCACAAAGGATTAATCATTAAATATCCCTAGCCGGAGTATTATCGAGACTGGACATCGATAATGCGGAATAGGCTAGTATTGCACTTGTGCGCGTTGTGAGGGCACAACGGCATAGTTCTAATATATATAAGTATTGGATACTTATGCAAGTGCGATAGGAGGTTGTGTTTCACCGATGGTACGGGAAACAGCTTCGCTCTGGATAGACCCCTCGGAATCCCATTGGTATTATGACTATGTGTCTATGGGAGTCCGACATCAGGGTAAGTGTGTATGGTCTTAACCTGAGACTTGCACCGCTAATGCTTACGACAATCAATATGCTTTAGTTGAGGTCGTCCAGGACTCTAACCGGTTCTGTGTACGCCAATGCTGGGCATATTGAGAATCGTAGAGTAGTATGGGTGTGATGTCAAGACGGAAGTATCACTCCAGTCATAGTGGAGATGATGTCACGCAGGATACAGTATTAGTGCTCTTAAGTGCTGGCCGGCCATCGGGATATTATGACAAGGTCATGTATATCCGATTATAGAGACTAGTTACCAGACATCCGACATGTGCTTCGGACGGGGCAGACACTTATCCAGCCCCAGCCCTAGCACGTAACTATCCGATACTGGACCGATATACACGATACTTGGTATACTACGCTTGATATAGATCTTAAATATTCTTAGATGAATATGACCGGAGAATTGGGTAGACTTCGTGCTTTGCTAGAAGCCGATCTTGTCTCGTAAATCGGTAGAACGTAGTACTTGGTACGTACGTGATTCGGATACTCCGACGACCGTATTTACTGCCGAATTATCCGGGGATCTCATGGTCGCTTCCCGATAATGCACCGATGACGCATAACTCGCACTCATTAATAATCTGGGATTATATAGAAGAGAGAGAGAATTAATCTAGGATTAATTACGGAGATATTTTATCTGGGATAAAATATCGTCTAAAGAGAGAGAATGATTAATTTAGAATTAATCGGTAAATTAATATATTCGATATATTAAACGAAATTAGATTTCGACGCGGAATTAAAATTAGATTTTAATTCGAGCAAACGAATTAATTTAGAATTAATTCGTTAGCGACGTGAATAGTGAATTCGCTAGGCGTAATCATTTAATTACGACGCAACGGAAAACTCGCTAATTAGGAATTAGCGAAACCGAGCCCGAGTGTGATTACGAGCGCATTCGTATTTCGAATTCGAGTGTGGCAACGCAAGTCACATCAAGCGTCAAATCATTCGTCACATCAAGCGTCAAATCAATAGTCACTTTGAGTGATGTGATTGATTGATTGATTGATGTGATTGATTGATTGAGTGATAGACACACAACATGTCACTTTGATAAAGTGAAAATGAATAGTGATGTGTTTTGGTGAAATAGTGTAAGTTGGTGGAAAGTATTTACCAATTGATTTTAATTAATTATTGGTAAATGTTTTTGTATATTTATGAAAAATATATAAACCTTTTGGAAAAGGTTTTACTACTTAATACATAATTTCTCTCCTCCATTTTCTCTCTCACATCTCACGCCCAAAAGGGCTCTCTTTCTTCATCCATTTCAGCTCACTGCCGTGAGCAATAGGGAAGCAATGAGTGTGTTTTTGTTGCAAAAACGCAAGTTCTAGCACACTTACGAGACTTGCGAAAGTGTTAGGGAGGTTCACCCATGAGGCGGGATCCGTTCGACGAAGCTTGGAGCTTGACGAAGGACCAATTTGAAGCCAAAACAGTGAGCAACATCACTGCAGTTCACGCCCTTGGCAGTGGGGTTTTTCAAGTTTTGTTGCTTGCCGCGTCTCTCAACCGATCGATGTGAGTATTCCGCTACCTCCGTTGATGTGTTCACACATGTATTTCATTGCTTGTTTGATCTTGGGACCTAGAATAAACCTAACAAGTAGATTCAGGAAAATTCAATATTGATAAATTATCCAGGGTTGTGAATCATTCCAATATCTTTTTAATATGAAGTGGTTATTTTACGTTTGTGTAATATATTAGTTTACTAACCTGGAACACGAAATTCTGGAAAAGCCTTTGTCGATGGTCAGATGTAAATACCCAGTGTAACCCAATTAAACCATATGTCTATGTCAACCAAGTTACCTGAATTCATTAAGATTAAGTTCCAACTATGGCTATCCCCGCCCGACAGGTGTATGTCTATCATGTAAGGAAATCTATTAAAGGGTTATTTATCCTCAAGGAAGATCATGAGCTATTAAGTCTAAGGCTGAAACCTAAAATTCATTTGTCAAGTTTATTTTAAGTTTACAAATCAATCTTATTAGTGGCCAGTTAACAAGAAGCATTAAGCTTAAGACTTAATAAGTAAACCTTTATATTACCCAAACTATAAAATAACCCTTTATAAAACGGTGATATTGGAATTCATCACAACCCTAGATAATGGACTTAGTTACGACACATATCTAAGGCTAGTAAAAGTTTAAATAAAATAAAAGACATAAAGTAAATGCTGGAAAGTAAATGACGAAAAGTAAAAACAGAAAAGTAAATGCTGGAAATTAAAAATGTAAAAATACAATAAAAGAAAATGTTGAGGTTAAATGATCCACTTTTATCAGTACTATTTTAGATATCTCCCTTATTATAATATATAAAATTTGCGTGATAATTACCAACCTGCCATATAGGCGGTATCCTAATTAAGTCAAATTAATAATTAATTACAAACCGACCAATCAGGCGGTATCCGGTTTAGTCAAGTTTAAAACCATTTCAATAATTACCAACTGAACAATAAAGTGGTATCCTCATTAAGTCAGGTTTTAAATAGTTTATATATTATAATTAAGGGAGATTAATCTAAATAATAATAATAAAAGCTTTACCTTTTACCCCAGCAGGGGGAAGTTACCTCCTCATTACTGAAATGTACAAACTGGAAAGTAAAGAGAGGAAAGTACTATTGCATAAAAGTAAATTGCAGAAAGTAAAGACTGAAAAGTAAAGAAAAGAAAGTGTAAATGCGAATATTAATTACTGAAAGCGGTAAATAAACAAACAAGATACAATATTCTTAGTATTCTTAAGGAATTACATAGAAAAGGGTATGAATTCAATTCTAAAATTTATAGGAAAAATTAGCTCTCCCATCGCGATGCGCCGTAGATCTTGGACACGTGGCTTTCCCTTTTGCTGAGATAGTGACACGTGGCAGAGCTGAATAATTAACTCAATAATTATGCTGACATGGCGCTGACAAAATTATATGCTGATGTCACTGATGATGTGGCGATGATGATTATCCGAAGCATGTGATGATGACACATGTCTGTTGTTTATTCTAAGGTCCCAAGATCAAATCAATACATGAAATAATGCGTGAATACATCAACGAAGATAGCGGAATACTTACATTGATCGGTTATGTCGATTTGAAGATGAATCATGCCAAAAACGTACTGCCTTTGTAAGCCCACTGCAGCAGTCCATGCTCACTGTCTTGGCAGTTTCGGGTCTCAAAACGAAGCTCCAAACTCCGTCGGATGAGTCCCGCCTCATGGGTGAACCTCCCTACCACCTTCGCAAGACTTGTAAGTGTGCTAGCACTTGATTTCTCACCATGAGAAACCACTCTTAGCTTCCCTATTCTCACGTTTTTCTGGTTCAAAACCAGTGAGCATTGTTCCCATTTGGCGGAGAGAAGAGAGCATTTGAGAGAGATGAAATGTTTTGTGTGTTAAGTTAAAATGATTTACCAAAAATCAATTTATATTTATGCCATAATTTTTATTAAATTAATAATAAAATTATGACACAAAACATGCAATGGCTTAGAGTGTCAAACACTCAATTTCCATGCATTGATATTGAGTGCAATGTACACTTCTACATGCAACAACATTGAGTGCATTGTACCTATCTACATGCAAAGCATTGAAATGACATGTGTCATGTGGGCCCCACACGTTTCCAAATGAAAGTGGGCCCACGTGCACTCACGCGTTCGGGTTCGATATTTCCGAAATACCGAGCTTACGTCGCGACGTTAATTCAAAATCGAATAATTGCGGCTACCGAAATTATTATTTACGTCGCTAACGAATTAATTCTAAATTAACTCGTTTGCCCGAATTAAAATCTAATTTTAATTCCGCGTCGAAATCTAATTTCGTCTAATATATCGAATATATTAATACATCGATTAATTCTGAATTAATCGTTCTCTCTCTTTAGACGACATTTTATCCCGGATAAAATATCTCCGTTATTAATCCTAGATTAATTTTCTCTCTCTCTTCTTTATAATCCCAGATTATTCAAGAGTGCGAGTTGTGCGTCATCGGTGGATTATCGGGAAGCGACCCATGAGATCCCCTGATAATCTGGCAGTAAATACGGTCGTCGGAGTGTTCGAATCACGTACGTACCAAGTACTACGTTCTACCGTTCTACCGATTTACGAGACAAGGTCGACTCCTAGCAAAGCACCAAGTCTTCCCAAGCTCCGGACATATTCATCAAAGAATATCTAGATCTGTATCAAGCGTAGTATACTAATGTATTGTGCATATCGGCCCAGTATCGGATAATCACGTGCTAGGGCTGGGGCTGGATAAGTGTCTGCCCCGTCCGAAACACATATCGGATGTCTGGTAACTAGTCTCTATAATCGGATATTCATGACCTGGCCATAATATCACGATTGGATGCGCATCACTTTAAGAGCACTAATACCGTATCCTGCGTGACATCATCTCCATTACGACTGGAGTGACACTTCCGTCTTGACATCACATCCAATACACTACGATTCTCTGATAAATCCAGAAGAGGTGAACACAGAACCAGTTAGATCCCCCACCACCAAAACCAAAGTTTATCCGATTGTCGTAAGTATTAGCGATGCAAGTCTCAGGTTAAGACTATACACACCTACCTTGATTTCGGCCTCCCATAGACACCTAGTCATAATACCAATGGGATTCCGAAGGGTCTATCCAGAGCGAAGCTGTTTCCCGTACCATCGTTGAAACACGACCTCCTATCGCACTTGCACAAGTATCCAATACTTATATATATGAGAACTATGCCGTTGTGCCCTCACAACGCGCACAAGTGCAATACTAGCCTATTCCGCATTATCGATGTCCAGTCTCGATAATACTACGGCTAGGGATATTTAATGATTAATCCTTCGTGGACTGATACTGTCTCATATCATCTCAATCCAGGAACTAATCATAGGGACCTCTCTTCATTTATATATCTATGGTGATCTAATCACAACGATGAGAGTGCAATTTCCTTATTACATAGTTAATTTGCTACAACAACACAATGATCTGTGCAAATAGTGACGCTATGGGTCATATTATCCAACAATCTCCCACTTGGCACGTAGCGAGTCACTCAGTGTCCTACACTCGAACTATGTACAATTCGCTCAAATTGCTGAGGAAAGGTTTTCGTCAGCGGATTTGCTTAATTATCGTCTGACGCGATTTACACCACGATCACACATCGCCACGATGTATGATCCGAACGAATCAGATGATACAGAAGTATATATCTGGATCGTTGATGAGACCTTTAATTCCTTAGCCTATGCTGACGCCTAGCTCAGCTGCTAACAGAACTTTATCTAATCTTATTAGATTTATTTTCGACCCAGATGGTCTTCTATTGCTGCCTCAGCTGCAGCAATGATCCGCATTTGTTGTTTTTCGGCAACAGTTATCTTGCTAGGAAGATTTCCAGCTCACTGTCCCTGTTATTCAAACTTTATAGTACCGTAGTATTTAATCGTTTGGAAACTTGCAGTGGTGATCCCAGTCACTTCAAGTTCTCCTTCTCCATAGTTTAAGATAACATCTTTAGTTCTCAGAGATACTAACAGATGTTCTTAACTTCAATCCAGTGACTATCACTAGGATTGACCCGATTGTGACTCCATATGCTCAAAGCATATGAGACACCAATACAAGTACATTTTAAATGTACAATTTCTCAGAGAGTGTTAACAACTCCAAATCTATCCAGTAGATCTTTATTCCTTGAATAAAGGTTGTTACTCCCCAGAATTCTACGGAGAATTTCTATGAAAGAATATTTATGAAAACCAAGCTTTCACCAATTGTTTTATGGGAATTTCACTGTCAGTGCGCTCTCCCACTAACCTCCTTATATACACAAGAATTATTTCGTTTTGAGTTAAATCATAAACCATTATGATTATTTCAAAACGTCAGTTCCAAGAACCTTATGCTTGCTTTGATCCAAACATGGATCGAATAACCCGCAAACCTTGTTTGTCGGTTATACAAAATCGTCAGGATGTTGTAAACATCCTCCAAAAGGTTTCCTTTTCAGGAAAGCGATTTTGATTTGTAACTGACATATTTCATAAATGAAATATACAGTTATCAACAAGCATCTTCAAATGGACTTACCATGGCAACAGGTAAAAGGTTGAACCGTTATTAACACAATGTTGATAACGATACCTTTCCGTCAAAAGCCTAGCTTTGTAAGTTGGTATGTTGTCATCCATGTATGTCTTCCTTGAAGACGTATAATGTACCATAGGCACAACGCCTTGTGGTACAACAACTAGTATCCATAATAGTCGTTATACATGGAATCCATTTCGGACTCATGGCACTTTGCCATAACAGGGAGTCGATACCTCGTATCACTTCCTCATAACGTAGTCGGTGGATATACCTTCATAAGATTGACATCTTAATGAGGTTAGATCAGAAACCCATACCCTAGGTTGTTTTCTGACTCTATCCGATCTACCCGATTTCTTGTGTATTTGAAGATTAATGGTACAGATTCATCATAGATGAATTGTTTGTTTCCATTAAGGACTTCGTGCTATGAATAGTATTACTCCGATTTTCATTGAGTATCACTATCCTCCCACTGACCACTGCATATCGGTATTCCTCTCAGGAAAACCGCATGGTGAGCAACAATCACATTGTTCTCATGTGGATTTATAAGTACTATACTTATGGTTTCCCTTAGGATAACCTATATTGGCACTAATCCAATTTGGGTTCTTAGTTTGGTATCATCCAAACTTTATGCCTGGCATACCCAAATTATCAGGAATGAGAAACCTCGTTTCTTTCCTGTTCATATCCTATATGATATCTGTCAAACAGATTTATATGGAACCTTATTCTAAATAAGTTTTGCACTGTTAATACATATCCTGTAGAGGAAATAGTAGCTCAGAGCGACTCGTGATAAACCTTATCATGTCCAACAAAATTCGGTTTTAGTTCAGACACACCACCACCGACGTGTCTCGGGAGGAGTCCTCACATGAAAGAACACCGTACTCTTTCATTTATATATGAAACTTACTGCTTAAGTATTTTCCATTTCGGTCTTACCGTGGCGGAATAACACTATAGCCGATCTGTTTGTTTTCTTCGTGTCGAAACTTCAAAAGTTTCTGATCTGTGTTCTTCAAAAGAAACACATAACCACAACGTGATGCTACATCCGTTAAGGTCACGAAATATTCATGTTCACATCTAGCCTAGCTAGATATGGGCCCACTTACTTCACCATGAATAGGGCTAACAGATCGGTGGCCCTTTTACTATTACCAAGTAAATAGTATTTTAGGTTTTTAACCTAATAAACTAGATTCGTAGACCTTATTTGAATAGTCAAATCAGTCCTAGTACCCACTCTTCAAAAGTGTGGATATACGAGTCTCGTTTAATTGTGTCCCAGACAACAATGCCACAAATAAGTCTCTATTGATCAAATCAATTTGAGCTATTTATTTGTCATTTATATGTTTGAGATTTTATTTATATTCAAAATATAAATTATGTTATTTACATCTAATGTATTTATCTCAGTATCATCTTTATATAATGAAACACTTTAGTGTTCTAGAATATAAAGGTTTTATCCGCATCGGATTAAACACTGATATAAGATAATGTCTCTAGTCAAACTAGTTACATTATAACATTTCCTAATTAAGTACACACCCCGAAGGGTAGTTCCTAAACTTAGGTATCTACGGTCGAAACAGCGACTTTCGTCCCGTTTCCAATTCGCAGAGAAATCTCGGCTTGAAGCCAGTATCCAGCTCACAGCGGATTCTGAACGTCAATACATATATGTATTTGTACCACACTAAGTATTTAAAATCCAATTTTAATACTAGTAGTAAACATAACTTTGACAAATATTTTTAAAGTTAGAGCCTCTCCCTATCTTTAATTCCTTCGTGTCTTCCATATCCAAATGGTAGTCACTTTGGGATATGTCAATTACCTTTTCAATATTTCACAAACCTTTGGCCAAGCCTTGGGTTTTAGAATATCGAAATGATGTGCACCTTGTGCTACATGCCCAATTGCAAACTTTGACTTTTCTCCACTAGAATGGTCAATTAATTCTCCAAGAATTATTAATTGCAATTTTAATACTTTTAAATCTAAAGATAGATTTATTGTAAGTATATTAATTTAAGCACTAAAGTCATCATCACATAAATCTTCCAAAGACTTTATGCTCTACTATTTGCTTAATTATGGGCTTAGTCATAATAAGTTATTTTATCAAATAAATTAACCTATTATTTATTCCCAATTTGAAAATTAAATCATTTAAAATATTTTAATCCCAGATTATATTTTAAATATCCAACTTTTCAATTCTTTCTTGATTTCAATAGTCCAACTATTTAATCAATTTAATAAAGTACTATTTATTATAATGATTACAATAATCCAATTATTTAATCAACTATAATTTTAATATTGATTACTATAATCTAATTATAAAATCAACTATCATTTAATTCAATTATATTGATTACTATAATCCAATTACAAAATCAACTATATATTGAATGAGTTTGTATATAGTCCAACTATATATATTTTAAAAACAAAATAACATAAAATATGACGAGTAAAATAATGAGCGTGTTTAGCGAGTATTCGAACGAATGTTGCAAATTCAATACTTGCCTCCCACTATTTTCGTCGAGCCTCTAACCCTCTGTCGAGTACTCGGGAAACCGTGTTTCCTAGTGGGCTAGGATCCCGTTAAATATCACACAATCTTGACTTTGGCCAACAAATTGTATGATAATTAACTAGGTAGATCTCGAAGATCAATTGGATCTCATCCAACTCCTAGATCCAGTAGGTGGACATCCAAGTCCCAAACATATATCTAATATATGCCTATACATCCATGTATACCCTAACTTTTTCCTCTGAATCAACTAGGCCTTGGCTTTGGCACAACAAACCTAGTGATCCCAGTCAAGCGCGGACCCATTGACATGGAAGCTTCGTAATCAATGTCAATGGACAAGAAGTGGTCTTGACTTTGGCCAACAAACCACAACTTGGACACGACACCGATATGGAACAAAGCCTCGTGATTAAAACACATCTTCGAAGGACAAGGGCTTGACTTTGGCCAACAACCCCTGCCAATCTCGGATCTTGAGTAAGAATCACTCAATGGAAGGAAAATAAACGCTTGATATTTAACGAGGGTTTTTCGCGTGCAAATTGGCTACCAATTTAATTATCTTTGTTAAGGTCTCATCATCATACACCCTTAAACATGCATTCTAAATACATAATAAAGCGAGTATGAAAATAAATAATAATGATATGCGGATGGATACTTAACACATTGATCCTAGATCAAATCTCTCCCTTTCTCACTCAAGCTAGCACTTGTACTACTTCTACTTCTACCCGTTACACTACACTTCTAAAGAAACCTCATATACATAGAGGGGAATAGGTGAGAAGAGAATACAAAGAGAAAGAAGGTGATAAGGCTGGACACGCAGGTCCAATTTAATAAATCGAATTTATTACAACAATTTCTAAAATTGCCCACCCGACTAATATCCATCCGATATACATTATTCATTCAACACAACCACGTATTCACACACATAAGCATGTTATCAATCAATCTAATCAAATTAATTAATCTGATAATTAAGTGATCATCCAATGTTCAAACAACGATTTGATTTTGTTCGAGTCAAACTCGTTTTTGCGAATAAGTACTCAAAGTACGAATTCATGAATTAAATTAAACTACATCATTAAATCTAATTTAACATGTATTTAATACTAATTCACTATTCAATTCAAAATTAAATATTACACTTTTATTTAATAAACCTTTTACGATTTAAATTCCAAATCTAATCGTAACGCGTCTCAAAGACCGATTAACGTCCAACGTCAATTCAATTAAAGTCCAATGGGCTTTTGATTGATTTCTTAAGGCGTGGACTTTTGGTCAACTCGGGTCAAACCGATAACCAAAGTCCAATCCGGGATTTACCCCATAAGCCCATAAATCAATCTTGGCCCATTAGGCCCAATTGAACATAAAAGGTTCATTAGCCGCAATTGGGCTTTATGGTTAAGGTTTTGGGCCCAATTGGATCCAATCCACTTGGCCTAAACCAAACTTGATAAATCAAGCCCAATAGCCCAATTACAATTTAAATTCTAAATTTCCAAAATTAGGCCCAATTAATTAAATCCAAAAATCCAATTTTCACAATTTAATTACCAAAAGTGCATTATATGATTAATCAACTAAATCAACATTTTAAAAACACCAAATTAGTCTTATTAATCATTCAATTCATTATCACATGTCAAACACACATAATGAAAAATCAAATCCATTTACATGCTTCAATGCTCTCGGCCAAGGAAGGGATTTTGTGTCCGATTTGGTTTCGATCCAATCGAACCTACAATCGACATCAAATCACCATCCGATTTGATTTCATACACATCCAATGTCACAAAACCAAAAACACCAAGACATTAGGGCATTATAGATTCGGCCAACATAAGGAATTTAGGGTTTTTGTACAATTTAAATTAAATCCAATTCAATCTTAAATTAACATCATCCTTTATCATTATAACTCATCCAATGAATTAAAATGAAAAAATTCCAAGTTTCCAAACACATCACACATTCGGCCAACACTTCCAATTTGGGCAAAATTGATCCAATCACATTTTGTTGAAATTGATCAAATCAATCTTCAATTAAAGATCATTTAAACATGCTCAATTAATCAATTTAACCAAATCATGCTTAAAATCAAAATACCCAATATTAGTCACATATTCGGCCAAGATGCAAAATTTGGGGAAAATAATTCCAAATCATTTTTCATCAAATTAGTCCAACCAAAATGAATTTAAACATGTTATAAGCATACTCAAACAAGCAATTTATTCAAATCATGCTCAACAAACATTTACCCAAATTTTAAGCCCTACAAATTTCATGCTTGCAACATTAGCTCATGATGCCATTGTTGGTTTATTCTAAGGTCCCAAGATCAAATCAAGACATGAAATAATGCGTGAATACATCAACGAAGATAGCGGAATACTTACATTGATCGGTTATGTCGATTTGAAGATGAATCATGCCCAAAAACGTACTGCCTTTGTAAGCCCACTGCAGCAGTCCATGCTCACTGTCTTGGCAGTTTCGGGTCTCAAAACGAAGCTCCAAACTCCGTCGGATGAGTCCCACCTCATGGGTGAACCTCCCTACCACCTTCGCAAGACTTGTAAGTGTGCTAGCACTTGATTTCTCACCATGAGAAACCACTCTTAGCTTCCCTATTGCTCACGTTTTTCTGGTTCAAAACCAGTGAGCATTGTTCCCATTTGGGCGTGAGAGAAGAGAGCATTTGAGAGAGATGAAATGTTTTGTGTTAAGTTAAAATGATTTACCAAAAATCAATTTATATTTATGCCATAATTTTTATTAAATTAATAATCAAATTATGACACAAAACATGCAATGGCTTAGAGTGTCAAACACTCAATTTCCATGCATTGATATTGAGTGCAATGTACACTATCTACATGCAACAACATTGAGTGCATTGTACACTATCTACATGCAAAGCATTAGAATGACATGTGTCATGTGGGCCCCACACGTTTCCAAATGAAAGTGGGCCCACGTGCACTCACGCGTTCGGGTTCGATATTTCCGAAATACCGAGCTTACGTCGCGACGTTAATTCAATCGAATAATTGCGGCTACCGAAATTATTATTTACGTCGCTAACGAATTAATTCTAAATTAACTCGTTTGCCCGAATTAAAATCTAATTTTAATTCCGCGTCGAAATCTAATTTCGTCTAATATATCGAATATATTAATACATCGATTAATTCTGAATTAATCGTTCTCTCTCTTTAGACGACATTTTATCCCGGATAAAATATCTCCGTTATTAATCCTAGATTAATTTTCTCTCTCTCTTCTTTATAATCCCAGATTATTCAAGAGTGCGAGTTGTGCGTCATCGGTGGATTATCGGGAAGCGACCCATGAGATCCCCGGATAATCTGGCAGTAAATACGGTTGTCGGAGTGTCCGAATCACGTACGTACCAAGTACTACGTTCTACCGATTTACGAGACAAGGTCGACTCCTAGCAAAGCACCAAGTCTTCCCAAGTTCTCCGTCATATTCATCAAAGAATATCTAGATCTGTATCAAGCGTAGTATACTAATTGTATTGTGCATATCGGCCCAGTATCGGATAATCACGTGCTAGGGCTGGGGCTGGATAAGTGTCTGCCCCGTCCGAAACACATATCGGATGTCTGGTAACTAGTCTCTATAATCGGATATTCATGACCTGGCCATAATATCACGATTGGATGCGCATCACTTTAAGAGCACTAATACCGTATCCTGCGTGACATCATCTCCATTACGACTGGAGTGACACTTCCGTCTTGACATCACATCCAATACACTACGATTCTCTGATAAATCCAGAAGAGGTGAACACAGAACCAGTTAAGATCCCCCACCACCAAAACCAAAGTTTACCGATTGTCGTAAGTATTAGCGATGCAAGTCTCAGGTTAAGACTATACACACCTACCTTGATTTCGGCCTCCCATAGACACCTAGTCATAATACCAATGGGATTCCGAAGGGTCTATCCAGAGCGAAGCTGTTTCCCGTACCATCGTTGAAACACGACCTCCTATCGCACTTGCACAAGTATCCAATACTTATATATATGAGAACTATGCCGTTGTGCCCTCACAACGCGCACAAGTGCAATACTAGCCTATTCCGCATTATCGATGTCCAGTCTCGATAATACTACGGCTAGGGATATTTAATGATTAATCCTTCGTGGACTGATACTGTCTCATATCATCTCAATCCAGGAACTAATCATAGGGACCTCTCTTCATTTATATATCTATGGTGATCTAATCACAAACGATGAGAGTGCAATTTCCTTATTACATAGTTAATTTGCTACAACAACACAATGATCTGTGCAAATAGTGACGCTATGGGTCATATTATCCAACAATGTCCGGTGCACGTTAGCATGATTTGTTGTGATGTTGACATGTGGCAGACGCACGTTAGCAGATTCGGCGCACATTAGCGGACATCGCATTTTATCAAAACTTCTCTGATTGGTCCACGTGTCCCGACGCACGTTAGCAGACTCTAGCGCACGTTAGCGGTCGTGATGCATGCTGCGCGTTGCGATGGCCAAATGACAGTTTTCCCTTTTTGTCCGTTTCCACTGTTTTGGCCCTGAATTGCTTCCTGAGAGTCCTGAAACCTTGTTTATCTACAAAATACCACAAAACACATCAAAATATTCACAAAACTCAAGAAACTATACCAAATATTAGGTCAAATGAGGGGAAATAGTGATACATTTACCACTCATCACACCCCCAAACCTAACATTTTGCTAGTCCTCGAGCAAAACAACAAGATAAAATAACATAAACATCTTTAAAAAAAATTAAACTAAACCACTTTCGTAGGGATCACGATTGCATTTAGCGTATGCAATAAGCCTTTAAACCCCTAGGTGTCCATAGTAAACGAGTTATAGTCTCGTGAGGGCTTACAGCAACGATACCCACAAACGTCATATAAACAAAAATAATAAAACTAATGCTCACAAAAGCAAAAAGACAAGAGAAAATAGAATAAATAAGTTAGTGACTAAACGGGTGAAAATTCTTATCCAAGTTAAGAGTTGTTTTCTTTCTTTCAAAATTACCGAATAAGTAAATTCTCCGATTATTTTTACCATTCTCCATACACACAGCTAACAAGATATTAATCAAGTCATTGTGCCCACAATATTCACAAGTGTAGTTGAAAAGAGAGTAATATTTTTGTCCTAAAGTTATATCAGAATTCACACCTTTTTTAGCAATGGAATATTTTTCTGATTATTTTTTATTTATTTATATACAATATCTTCCATCCATGTAGTGAGCTTTGGGGTCAGTGACTCCCAGACCAGTTGGCTTTAGGGCACTAGGTGTTAAGACACCCTTACAGACTTAATTACTCAGACTCCAGATATATATATTTTTTGCAACATCTTCCATCCATGTAAGCTTTGGGCCAGTGGCTCCCAAACCAGTTGGTTTTAGGGCACTAGGTGTTAAAACACCCCTACGGACTTAATAAGTCGGATCTCAAACGTTTTTCTTTTATTATCCCAACGCTTTTTTAGATGCTTCATCTAATTAAACTATAGCACTGAATATTACAAACTCGTTAAATACTACTCATGTTTGTATGTTACCATGTATGTCGATAATATCTGTCAACTGAGCATATGAAGATCCATTTTAGTCGGCTTTATGGAGAATTAACAAATTAAATAATTCAAAATGAAATAAACAAAAATTAACTTGTTCCGAAATAGGTTTAGATACGTCTCAGGAGTGGAAATTCCTTACACAGCTATCTCACACCAATTTCACCTGATTAATCAAATTAAAAACACAAAAACACAAAATAATATTTTTAATTTTTGTAAAAATTTTTAATTTTTTTTGTTTTTTTCGAAAATTTTTGACTTAAAATAACGCAATAAAAACAAGATACTAGTCAACTATTCCCCTCCCCCAAACCTAAACGAGACATTGTCCCCAATGTCATAAAAAGTAGAAAAATAGTTTAGAAATACCTGGTTAGCCGAAATTTTACATCTAAAATGAAAATTAAAGGTTAAGATCCAGATTTATCCGACGCTTTTTACCACGATCATTATCGGACCAGTTTATCTTGGAAATGATAGGGTCAATTTGTGGTTTAAAGGCTAAAATTTGGTCAATTAAATCTTGGGCAGTTCTGGTAGTAAAGAGGAGTTCTTTAACAGGTTTGGACACGAACCCATTTTTCCGTGCATCATCAACAAATAAACAAAGAAAATCATAAAATCCATCAGCAATAAATAGTCCAAGCGATTTTTGGTGTATGTTCAAGTTCGCCCAAGATAGCACTGTAAAAATTTCCTCCATCGTACGCAAGCCACCTAGCAAAGAATTAAAAGCATCAACATGGTTAATCATTTCTACAAGTCGTTTAGACATACCTGGCATGGTAAGTTCTTCTCCGTTTGATGGTCCTATAAGATTCACATCTGCAAAACTCCAACCAATGGCTTTCTTGTGTTCTCGTAACACTCTCAGTAAATTTTCTTCATGCTCCAATGTTAGCGAATAAGAAATAATCACAGGTAATTCAGAAGAGTTTCCTAAGAATGCATACCTAAGATGGCTCAGAAGTAGCTTTTGCTCCAGTTGTGGTGGTTCTTCAATTGAGGGCTTGATTCGGTCATTTTTCGGTAGTTCCAGACTTTCCACATGTGGTGTCGATTTGAAGCGAAATGGTTTGTCAAGATAGTTGATACATTCCAGAATTTCAACATCTAGCTCGTTGTCAGTCATATTGGTGATGCAAGCTTCAAGTTTATCAATGGGAATTGTATCAGTATCCTGGATGATACCATCAACAACGTCAATTCTAAAACATTCCTCCTCATTTTCGTCACTCGGGAATTTCATGACTTTGAAAACATTGAAGGTAACTTCTTGGTACTGCACTTTCATGGTTATTTCTCCTTTTTGTACATCAATAATAGTTCATCATGTAGCCAAGACTGGTCTCCCAAAGATGATAGGTACATCTTTGTCTTCTTCCATGTCAAGGATAATGAAATGTACTGGGAGAATGAGTTTGTCAACTTTGACCGGTACATCTTCAACTACTCCTCTCGGACATGCGAGCGTTCTATCAACAAGTTGCAAAGAGACTGAGGTGGGCATTGCTTCTCCAATTTTCAGTTTCCTGTAAATCAAAAAAGGCATTAAATTAATACTTGCACCAAAATCACATAAAGCCTTACCGATATAATGTTCTCCAATGGTGCATGGAACAATAAAACTGCCAGGATCTTTCAATTTGGTGGAAGTTTCCTCTGAATGATGGCGCTGCATTCTTCTGTCAATGTTATTGTCTCGTAATCTCCCAATCTCCATTTTCGTGAAAGAATATATTTCATGAATTTGACATAACTGGGCATTTCTTCCAATGCTTCTGCAAATAGAATGTTGATATGTAGCTTTTTGAAGACCTCCAGGAATCGAGCAAACTGCTTATCCAATTTACTTTTCTGGAGTCGCTGTGGAAAATGTGAAGGTAGAGTGATTCTTTCTTGCTCTTTTTTCCTTTGCTTCTTTTTCCTCCATCTGTGGAACTGAATCTTTTGGAACTTCTTCAATAGATGCCTTGATTCCAACATCTTTGTTGATTTCAGTACCGCTTTTCAAGGTAATGGCTTCACATTGCTCATTCCCTCGATTCCTCGGATTTGGTTCTGTATTGTTGGGAACATTATGTGGCGGTCTGTAAATCTGAGCATTGGCCAGTTGTCCAATTTGATTCTTCAATGCCTTAATAGAAGCTAATTGGCTATGAAATATAACATCATATTTTGTTAACTGAGCTAGCACTTCTGCTATTCCTGGTTCTTGTTCATGCTCTGGCCTTTGTTTTGTTGTTGGAATCTAGGTGGTGGGATAGTTCTTTTGCCCTGAATTGATGCTCCATGAGAAAATTGGATAATTCCTCCACCCTGGGGTTGTAGTTGTTAGAATATGGATTGTCCCCTGTCTGTTAAAATTGTGACATAATTCACCGTCTCATCATGTTGGTTTTGTCTCTGGTGCCTCCTCCATATGGTGAACTTGTGGATCCAGCATTAACCCATGTTAGAGTTCCAGATTTTTGAAAATCTGATCCAGCTTGGCATTCACTGCTGTATGTTGGGCTCCAACTTCATAAATTCCAGCAATTCTTGGATAATGCTCCTTTCGGTTGGACACAAGGTATTCTTTGTTGTCATTTATTCATTAGGTTCCCAAGCTTGATGTTGGAATAATTGTGTTATCATTTGGTGTTGTTAAATAAAAACAATAGTAAAATTTCATTTGGAGAAATTTATTTAAGTTAAGCATTTGGTGTTGTTAAAAACAACATTAGTAATAATTTCATGTTGGAAATATTAAGTTAATTATGTGGTGTGGTTAAATAACAACAATTAGTAATGATTTCATTACGAAGTAAACAACAAGAGGTGTTACAATTAATTAAGTAACAACAAGAGTTGTTAGTGACAACCATTAGTATAAAATGGTTGGTTTCTATATTAGTCCCAAAGAAAGTATAAGCAAATGAACACATGATTTATATATGCAAAACTTGAAGCATGGCGGAATCATACTTACAAAGCTTGTGATGAAAAATGATGAAGAAAATCCTTGAGTCTTCAAGGGGAAACTTTCGGCCAAGAAGAAATGAAGAAGAAGCTTCAAGCCTTTTAGTATTCCAAGCTCCAAGGTTGTTTCCCTATCACCTCCTTTGATCCTTCATTGTGCTAGAAAATGGAGAGAATGAAAAAAACAATTTTTTTGCCTTTGAAGCTCACGGCGCGTGAGCAGAGAAGAAGAGGGAAGAAGGTTTTTTGTATTCCAATCTTTCCTTTCTTTTTTCCAAAAACGAGAGAGAGAGATAATAATGATTACCAAAATTATTTGGTAAATACCTTTCCAAAAGGTCAAAAACGTTTTCCCTCCAAAAAGCCATTAAATGGCCTCACCTACTTACATTGAATAGTGACAATGTGTCACTCAATAAAGGTGACTTGTGACATCCATCAACTAGTCGTGTCAAGTGATGAGACTTCGCGATGTGATTTGCGGGTCCCACTCGTTTCAAAATACGAATGTGTCCGCAAACACTTTCGGGCTCGGTTTCGCTAATTCCGAATAACGAATTTCCGTCGCGACGTAAATTAAATAATTATGCCTAGCGAAATTACTATTCACATCGCTAACGAATTAATTCTAAATTAATTCGTTTGCCCGAATTAAAATCCGATTTAATTCCGCGTCGAAATCTAATTTCGTTTAATATATCGAATATATTATTTTATCGATTAATTCCAAATTAATCGTTCTCTCTCCTAATTAGGCATTTTATCCAAGATAAAGTTTCTCCGTAATTAATCCAAGATTAATAAAGTTCGAATCAAACATCATAGGTGAATCTTCAGAAGCGACCCAAGAGATCTCCGGATATGTTGGCAGTAAATACGGTCGTCGGATAATCCGAACACGTACGTACCTCGTACTACGTTTTTACCGATTTACAAGACAAGGTTGGCTTCTAGCAAAGCGCCATGCCTACCCAATTCTCCAGAAATATTCTTATTGGAATATTAGATCTTTATCAAGCGTAGTATACCGTAGTATCGCGTACATCGATCCAGTATCGGACGATCACATGTTAGGCCTGGGGCTGGAAATGTGTCTGCCCCGTACGAAACATATATCGGACATCAAACAACTAGTCTCTTTAAATCGGACAATCCTGACCTGGTCATATTGTCCCGACGGTTGCAACCTTTTATAGAGTACTAGTTCTGTATCCTGCGTGATCATCATCTCCATATGTCTGAAGTGATACTTCCATCTTGACATCACATCCAGTACACTACGATTCTCGATAAACCCAGAAGAGGTGTACACAGAACCGGTTAAAGCCCCGAACCACCAAAACCAAAGTTTACCGATTGTCGCAAGTACTAGCGATGCAAGTCTCAGGTTAAGACCATATACACCTACCCTGATGCGGCCTCCCATAGACACGCAGACATACTACCAATGGGATTCCGCGGGGTCTATCCAGAGCGAAGCTGTTTTCCGTACCATCGGTAAAACACAACCTCCTATCGCACTTGCATAAGTATCCAATACTTAAATATATGAGAACTATGCCGTTGTGCCATCACAACGCGCACAAGTGCAATACTAGTCTATTCCGCATTATCGATGTCCGATCTCGATAATACTCCGACTAGGGATATTTAATGATTAAACCTTTTATATTGATACTGTCTCATATCATCTCAATACGGAACTAATCATATGGACTTTTGCCATTAATATATCAAAGTAAATAATTTACAAAACGGCAAAAGGCAATTTCATTATCACATAGTTAATTTTGTACAATAATACAATATCATTTACAAAACAGTGACGCTATGGGTCATAATGTCTAACAATCTCCCACTTGGCCTATAGCCAGTCACTCAAGCATCTAATACCTGAACTATGTATATGTCGTTCAAACACATGCTGAAGAACAGCCTTCGTCAGCGGATCTGCAATGTTGTCATCCGATGCGACCTTCTCGACTTTTACATCGCCACGATGTATAATCTCCCGAATCAGATGGTAACGCCGAAGAAGAACATGCTTGGATCGTTGATGAGACCTTGGTTCCTTAGCTTGTGCTATAGCCCCGTTATTGTCACAATACAATGGCACGGGCTCAGCTGCTAACGGAACTACTCCTAATCCGATTAGGAATTTTCGGATCCAAACTGCCTCCTTTGCTGCTTCCGACGCAGCGATATACTCCGCTTCTGTTGTTGAATCGGCAACAGTATCTTGCTTGGAAGATTTCCAGCTCACTGCTCCGTTATTCAAACAAAAAATGTACCCCGATTGCGACTTGAAGTCGTCCTTGTCGGTTTGGAAACTTGCATCGGTGTACCCAGATACCTCAAGTTCTCCACCTCCATAAATTAAGAAAGCATCCTTAGTTCGTCTAAGATACTTAAGGATATTCTTAACTGCCATCCAGTGACCTTCACCTGGATCGGCCTGATAGCGACTGCACATGCTCAAAGCATATGACACATCAGGTCGCGTACATATCATGGCATACATGATCGATCCGACTGCCGAGGCGAACGGTATCCGACTCATGTTATCTCTCTCTTCTTTAGTCTTAGGACACATGTCCTTTAGACAGAAGGATACCACGTGACATTGGCATCAATCCCCTCTTGGATTGATCCATGTTGAATCGCTTCAACACTTTGTCAATATATGTACTCTGGGAGAGTCCAAGCAGCTTTCTAGATCTATCCCGGTAGATCTTTATTCCCAGAATAAAGGCTGCTTCTCCCAGATCTTTCATGGAGAATTTTAATGAAAGCCAAGCTTTCACCGACGTTAGCATGGGAATGTCATTGCCTATAAGCAATACGTCGTCGACATAAAGGACAATAAAAGTCAGTGCTCTCCCACTAACCTTCTTGTATACACAAGGGTCATCAGCGTTTTGCACGAAATCATATTCTTTTATGATCTCATCAAAACGCTGATTCCATGACCGTGATGCTTGCTTCAATCCATAAATGGATCGATTTAACTTACAAACCTTGTTTGCAAGTCTAGGTACGATAAAACCGTCAGGCTGTTGCATATAAACATCCTCCAAAAGGTTTCCGTTAAGGAAAGCGGTTTTAACGTCCATCTGCCATATCTCGTAATCGAAATATGCAGCTATTGCAAGCATTATCCGAATGGATTTAATCATGGCAACGGGTGAGAAAGTTTCGTCATAATCAATACCATATTGTTGACGATACCCTTTGCTACAAGCCTAGCTTTGTACGTTTGCACGTTGCCATCCATGTCGGTCTTCTTCTTGAAGATCCATCTGCATCCAATAGGCTTTACGCCTTCTGGTGCATCAACCAGTGTCCAAACTTGGTTGGCGTACATGGAATCCATCTCGGACTTCATGGCTTCTTGCCATAAAGCGGAATCAATATTCTGTATTGCTTCCTCATACGTAGCCGGTTCATTATCCTCAATAAGATTAATATCTACATGAGGCGAGATCAGGAACCCATACCTCTCAGGTACTGTCCTGACTCTCTCCGACCTACGCGGTCCTTGTGTATATGAAGATTGTGGTACAGACTCATCCCGGATGGTCTGTTTATGTTCCGTCGTTGATTCATTGCCAGGAACAGTATCACTACGATTTTCATCGAGCTCCACTTTCCTCCCACTTACCACTGCATCTAGGAATTCCTTCTCAAGGAAAAATGCATGTAGAGCAACAAATACTTTGTTCTCTTGTGGGTGATAGAAGTAATATCCTTTGGTTTTCCCTAGGATATTCCACGAAAAGGCATTTATCTGATTTGGGTTCTAGTTTGGTACCTTCCAAACGTTTAACATATGCCCAGCATCCCCAAATCTTCAGGAAAGAGAAACCTGGTTTCCTCCCTGTCCATATCTCATATGGAGTCTGTTCAACAGACTTTGACGGAACCTTATTCAAAATAAGTACTGCACTGTTTAATGCGTATCCCCAGAAGGATATTGGTAGCTCAGTGCGACTCATCATCGACCTTACCATGTCTAACAAGGTACGGTTTCTCCGTTCAGACAACCGTTTAATTGCGGTGTTCCAGGAGGAGTCCACTGTGAAAGAATACCATTTCTTTCAAGTAATCTTGAAACTCATAACTTAAGTATTCGCCACCACGGTCCGACCGCAATGTCTTAATACTCTTGCCTGTTTGTTTTCTACTTCGTGTCGAAACTCTTTGAATTTCTCAAAAGTTTCCGACTTGTGTCTCATTAGATACACATAACCATAACGAGATGCATCATCCGTAAAGGTTACGAAGTAATGATATCCACCTCTAGCCTGGCTAGACATGGGCCCACATACGTCGCTATGAACGAGGGCTAACAGTTCTGTGGCACGTTCACCTTTACCACTAAAAGGTGATTTAGGCATTTTGCCTAAAAGACAAGATTCGCAGACATCATATGAATTAGGATCAAATCCGTCCAAGTACCCACTCTTCGAAAGTGTGGATATGCGAGTCTTGTTGATGTGTCCTAGACGACAATGCCACATGTAAGCTTCATCTTTTAGATTACTCCTTTTGAGCCTTTTGTTTGTTATTTTATGTTTAGGAGATTCATTTATATTCAAAATATAAAGGCCATTATTTGCAACAGCAGTGCAAATTTCTGCATCATTTTTATATAAATAACACCCAGTGTTTCTAAATACAAAAGTGTACCCATGCTGGGTTAACAAGAAAGATACATATGATATTCCTAGTCAAACTAGGTATATAATAACAGTTCAAAAGTTTAAGTACATGCCCCGAGGGCAATTCCAAAACAAAAGTCCCTACAGCCAAACAGCAACTGGAGTTCCGTTTCCGACTCGTAGATCAACCTCCCCTGAAGCCAGCATCCTGCTATTCTGCAGATCCTGCAAATCAGTACATATATGAGCAGCACAACCAGAATCAAAAATCCAATTTTTAAAACTAGAAGTAGTCATATTTATCTCAATAACAAACATACCAGAGGCTAGTGCCTTGCCTGCCTTGATATCCTCCCTGTGTCCCTTGCCCATTCGGCAGTCACGTTTCCAGTGACCCTTCTTGCCGCAGTTGAGGCAGACATCTTGAGATTTGTCCTTGGCTTCCCAGAAGCTTTTGTCAACTTGCCTTTACCCTTGTTCTTATGTTTCTTCTTCCTCACCCCTCCAGTTGCTTTGGGCCCAGCCCTTGGCCCCTGAGAGGTCGATGCATAGTGCGCCTCGCGCTTGCCCCCTTTATGGAGTTCTTTTTCAGACTCCTTCAAGATGGATAACAGCTCTCCAAGAGAGTCATCCGTGTCCATCAACTTGTAGTTGATTATGATTTGTTTCCAAGAATCAGGAAGTGACTGTAAGATCAAATCTACGGTCAGCTCAGCCTCCAAGACTATTCCCATATTGGCCAACTCATCAATATCGGCGATCATTTGAGCCCCGTGGGCCTCAACTGATGCGCCTTCAGTCATTCGGGCGCGGAAGAGTTTCTTCACCAACTCGTACCTCTCCATCCGCTTGTTGGTGCGGTGGAGATCTCGCAGTCTAGCCATCATGTTATAAGGATCCAAGTCCCTATTCTGGCGACGAAAGTGCTGAGTCATCGAAGCTAACATAATAGCCTGAGCTGTGTCACAATCATCGCTGTGAGTTTTCCATAACTCCAGCTCAAGTGGGTCAGTGGGCTTAGGCGGGAGAGGTATCTGTATAGTGTACAGCATCCTCTCAGCCCCAAGGACTATCCTTAGGTTCATTTCCCAATCAGCGAAGTTTGTGCCCTTAAAGACATTGTCACCCATGATGATGTCTCGGACATTTCCTTGCTTGCCATCTCAACTACGATAGTCCAACTATCTAGTTAACGATAAAATGGGTACAGTCAAACTGTTACAAGAAAAATAACAATGTATTAGTCCAACTAATTTTAATAAATAGACGAAATAATTTGAAAGACGCGTAAGGCTAAGTATCTGAACGAAATTGCAAATTCAATACTAGCCTCCCACTATTTTCATCAAGTCTCTAACCCTCTGTTGAGAACTCGGGAAATCCTATTTCCTAGTGGGCTAGGATCCCGTTAAATAACACACAACCTTGACTTTGGCCAACAAGCTGTATGCTATTTAACTAGGTAGATCTCAAAGATCAATTGGATCCCATCCAATTCCTAGATCCGGTTAGGTGGACATCCAAGTCCAAAACATATGTACATTACTTATGCCAATGTATCTAATACATTTTCCTAACCATATCCTCCGAATCATCTAGGCCTTGGCTTTGGCACAACAAACCTAATGATTCCAGTTAAGCGGGACCCATTGACAAGGAAAGTTTCGTAATCAATGTCGTTGGACAAGAAGTGATCTTGACTTTGGCCAACAAATCACAACTTGGACAAGACACTGATGTGGAACAAAACTCTCATGATTCAAGTACATCCTCAATTGACAAAGGTTTTGACTTTGGCCAACAAACCAATGCCAATTTTGGATCTTGAACAATTATCATTCAACGGAAGGATAATCGCTTAATATAGATTGAGGGATTTTGCGTAATTGGCAAGCAATTTATTATCTTTGTTAGGTCTCATCATCATACACCCTTAAGCATGCTTCTAAAACATCATAAAGCGCGTAAAGTAAATTAATAGTGATATACGGATGGATATATAAAACAACTTGTTCCTAGAACAAATCACTCCCTCTCCCCGCTAGCACTATTCTACTTCTACCTAATTATATAATACAATAAGAGAAACCTCATTTACATTGAGGGGAATTAGGTGAGAAGCGAATACAAAGAGATAAAAGAGATAAGGCTGGACACGCAGGTCCAATTTATAAATTCTAAATTTACAATAATTTCTAAAATTACCCTTTCCCTTCTAATATCCATCCGATATACACTATTCATTCATCACATACATATATATTCAATCAAGACATGCTATACAACCAATCTAATCCAATTAATTAGTCTTTGTTTAAGTGATCATCCAATGTTCAAACAACGGTTTGATTTTGCGCGAGTCCAACTCGTTGAGAATAAGTACATAAGGTACGAATTCACGAATTATATCGAACTACTCGTTAAATCCAATTTAAGTCGTATTCAATACTAATTCAATTATTTAATTCCAAATTAAATGTTTACACTTTTAATGTGCTTTTAAAGACTTAGATTCTAAATCTAATCTAATTGGGTCTCCAAGCCCAACTAACATCCAATGTTTGTTTAATTAAAGTCCGATGGGCTTTCAATTGATTTATTAAGGCTTGGGCTTTGGTCAATGTGGGTCAAACCCAATTACCAAGCCCAAATAAGGAATCACCCTTAAATGCCATAAAATCAATTTCAAGCCCATAAGGCCCAATTAAACATAAAGCCCATTTTACTATATTGGACTTAATGGAGTGATTTAAGCCCAATTGGATCCAATCCTTTTGGCCCAAATCTACTTGGCCCAACCAAGCCCATTATGCCCAAATATAATAATACAAGCCCAATTTTACAATTAAGCCCATTAATTAAATTTAATATTCCAAATTTTAAAAACAATTAATTAAAGTGTAAATCCATGATTAATTCATTAAACCAAATATTTCCAAACACCAATTTAATTTATTAATCATCACTTGTTCAAAACACATGTCCAACATTTATTTGAACAAAAAATCAAGTCCTTTACATGTCATATGCATTCGGCCAAGAGGGATTTTTTGGTTCGATTTGTTTTTCAATCCGATTGAATCACTAATCTACGTCCCGTATATGTTTTAAGTCATCTAATGAACTTGTACACAAAAAATTCCAATCCAGTGCAAGGACCTCCACATTCGGCCAAAGCAACAATTTTGGGGAAAAATCATCCAATGCATTTTTCTCAAAATTGATCATGTATAACATCATATTACATACATAAAGCATACTTAATCATCAAATTTCACAAGAACATGCTTCAATCAATTTACCCAAATTAACCCTAATGTATTTCATGCTTAAACATGGCTCCATGATACCATTGTGGTTTCTATTATTAGTCCCAAAGAAAGTATAAGCAAATGAAACACATGATTTATATATGCAAACTTGAAGCATGGCGGAATCATACTTACAAAGCTTGTGATGAAAAATGATGAAGAAAATCCTTGAGTCTTCAAGGTGGAAAATTCGGCCAAGAAAGAAATGAAGAAGAAGCTTCAAGCCTTTAGTATTCCAAGCTCCAAGGTTGTTTCCCTATCACCTCCTTTGATCCTTCATTGTGCTAGCAAATGGAGAGAATGAAAAAACAATTTTTCTTGCTATTGAAGCTCACGGCGTGAGCAAGAAGAAGAGGAGAGAAGCTTTTTGTATTTCTTTTCTTTTCTTTTTTCAAAAACCGAGAGAGATAGATATGTAATTATTACCAAAATATTTGGTAAAATACCTTTCCAAAAGGTCAAAAAGTTTTCCCTCCAAAAAGCCATTAAATGGCCTCACCTACTTACATCGTGAATAGTGACAATGTTCACTCCAATAAAGGTGACTGTGACATCCATCAACTAGTCGTGTCAAGTGATGAGACTTCGCGATGTGACTTGCGGGTCCCACTCGTTTCAAAATACGAATGTGTCCGCAAACACTTTCGGGCTCGGTTTCGCTAATTCCGAATTAACGAATTTCCGTCGCGACGTAAATTAAATAATTATGCCTAGCGAAATTACTATTCACATCGCTAACGAATTAATTCTAAATTAATTCGTTTGCCCGAATTAAAATCCGATTTTAATTCCGCGTCGAAATCTAATTTCGTTTAATATATCGAATATATTATTTTATCGATTAATTCCAAATTAATCGTTCTCTCTCCTAATAGGCATTTTATCCAAGATAAAGTTTCTCCGTAATTAATCCAAGATTAATAAAGTTCGAATCAAACATCATAGGTGAATCTTCAGGAAGCGACCCAAGAGATCTCCGGATATGTTGGCAGTAAATACGGTCGTCGGATAATCCGAACACGTACGTACCTCGTACTACGTTTTTACCGATTTACAAGACAAGGTTGGCTTCTAGCAAAGCGCCATGCCTACCCAATTCTCCAGAAATATTCTTATTGGAATATTAGATCTTTATCAAGCGTAGTATACCGTAGTATCGCGTACATCGATCCAGTATCGGACGATCACATGTTAGGCCTGGGGCTGGAAATGTGTCTGCCCCGTACGAAACATATATCGGACATCAAACAACTAGTCTCTTTAAATCGGACAATCCTGACCTGGTCATATTGTCCCGACGGTTGCAACCTTTTATAGAGTACTAGTTCTGTATCCTGCGTGATCATCATCTCCATATGTCTGAAGTGATACTTCCATCTTGACATCACATCCAGTACACTACGATTCTCGATAAACCCAGAAGAGGTGTACACAGAACCGGTTAAAGCCCCGAACCACCAAAACCAAAGTTTACCGATTGTCGTAAGTACTAGCGATGCAAGTCTCAGGTTAAGACCATATACACCTACCCTGATGCGGCCTCCCATAGACACGCAGACATACTACCAATGGGATTCCGCGGGGTCTATCCTGAGCGAAGCTGTTTTCCGTACTATCGGTAAAACACAACCTCCTATCGCACTTGCATAAGTATCCAATACTTAAATATATGAGAACTATGCCGTTGTGCCTCACAACGCGCACAAGTGCAATACTAGTCTATTCCGCATTATCGATGTCCGATCTCGATAATACTCCGACTAGGGATATTTAATGATTAAACCTTTTATATTGATACTGTCTCATATCATCTCAATACGGAACTAATCATATGGACTTTTGCCATTAATATATCAAAGTAAATAATTTACAAAACGGCAAAAGGCAATTTCATTATCACATAGTTAATTTGTACAATAATACAATATCATTTACAAAACAGTGACGCTATGGGTCATAATGTCTAACAAAATGTTAAATGGGGAAAAAATGGTACACTCATGATGGTAAACATTTTTTGAAGGGGTTAGAGAAAGTCATTATGCATCCAAATTACATGGATTACATAGTAATCAATGCATGTGATTAAATAGTAATTCAAGGATAATAATAATCCATGCATTGAGATAATAGTGACTTGGTTTCCCTCCTATAAATAAACCCATTGCTTATTGAGTTAAGCAATCAATTAAGTTGATTAAGAGGTCTCTTACAAGATTAAAAGGTAGGCAATTGTGTTGTGGTAGTATAGATTTATTTCATTAGCATGTAAATTAAATATGGACTAGTAACACATGTATGGTTAGATCCTTAAAGGACAAAAAATGTAAATATATAGGGAGTATGTTTCTCCTTTCTATCTTTTTACCCAATTCCATTGGTATCAGAGGCTTTAAATGCAGTATTCTAGTTAGAGACATAAAAATTGCATGAAAATGATGATGAAATGCTTCTATTTTTTTTAAAATGATTTCTTCCAACTTTGGGCCATAATATCTCTATATAGAAAAATTGATAATCGCATGTCAAATATGTTTTGAAAAACTAGGTCATGAGATCTTCAATTTGGTATATCATTTGCTTAATTTGGATTAAAATTGAGAAAGATATGGACCCTAGAAGTTGGCTAGATGAATTGTGTTTTTACCCAGAAAACACTCCCAGAATAGCCGTACTACATGTCATCCGGTCTTTAGAAAAACGGACGACAAGTCGTCCGAATATTATACGACAAGTCGTACACGAATAATGGGCTCAACCGACATGTCATCCGGATAGAAGATAGATGACAAGTCGTCTGCGTCTTTAACATAGAACAGACTTGTCATACTTACACAGATCTCGCGGATAACATGTCGTCCACGCGTGAAAATTACCCGAGGCTGGCCGGCGCGTGAGGGCGAGTGAGAGCCCGTGGCCGGCACGTGGCCGGCACGTGGCTGGCGCATGAGCCACTCCTGTGGCGCGTGGACATCCTTGTTGGCCCGTGTTGGTCATGTCTGTATCGGTTTGCTTCGATAATTTCGATCCGTCATGGTTAAAAGTCTAATCCTTTGTGCAAAATGTTTTAATCGACCACGATAAATTTGTTTTACCATATAAACTTGGTTTATGAAAATGAATATCTTTGTGATGTTTATTTTAGTCAATGTAACTTTGTGTTTCATTGTATTGATTTTTTCTTGTATTTGTTGCAGAAAAATCATGGCGATTATTCGAAGAATTGCAAAAGTGATTATGACACCCACAGACCGAGAGATGATATTAGACATGTTGATGGAAATGGATAAATATTGAATGAGTGAAAGCGATGATATGATTTCGCATATCATCACTTTCAATAACATGTTACAGGAGTCTATCTGGGTGGGTAATTGGATAGGACAGCCGAATAGATTCAGATTACTGAGAAACACTCTCCCCAAGATATGGCAAAAAAAACTTACTCGTATTTGGATATTAGTAAAACGTGCGGAAAAACATGTTTCTTATAATAAAGCCATTGAGAGGTTAGCGGTTCAGTATCTACGGCATAAGGCAAATAATAATATTTTTCCTTCGATGTCCCTGAAACGTTGTAAGGATCCTAAATTTGCTATAGGTTTTCCATGGCTGTACAAGATCAATTACGAGTTACCTAAAGAGTTTGAGGATTCGTATCCAAAAACATATATGAGTTGGGACTCTACAACTGGGAAAATTATTATTGTAAAATATTAATTTCTTTCATGTTGTTTCTGTGTGTTATATTACGGCATGTAAATATTGTATTTATATGTATGAATGTTCATGTTAAATTTAATTTATGTAATTAAATCAATGATTGTCATGTACAATTGTCGCATGATTAAGATGTTCTAAGAATTTATGTAATTTTTAGAAAATGATTTTACATGATTGATTATGTTGATAATATTTTTACATTGGGTAATTGGATGATGATTGGACACATAGTGGCCTTTTGACTCCAACCCCATTGAAGAATTTTATTAAACATAATTCGTTTCATGATAAAATAAACAAAAGTATTAACAATTGTGCATGAATGTCTGTAGAAACTTTATGTTTTTTAATATGGCTTCCGCAACAAAGAACATTATTGCTGAACTCAACAAGGGTGAGAAATTGAATGGCGATAATTATGAAATTTGGAGCATGAAAATCCAATATGTGCTAGAAGAACAAGAGGTTCTTGAAACTTTAAAATGAGCATGGATGAACCTGAACAGGGCACTACGGCCCAACACAGGCGAGACCAATAGGCTTATGAGGCCTGGAAGAAAAAGAATTCCATTGCCCGCATTACGTTGCTGAGCAGTATGGAATGAACTAATGAAAGAGTTCGGGAAATATGACATGGCTAAGGACATGTGGTCCACACTAGCTAAAAAGTTTGGTAGTACCTCAATAACCAAACGCAGGTCACTGACAATCAAGTTTGACACATAAGAAACGTCATGAGTTCACTATGTCAAAACACTTGAGGCAAATGTCAAACATGATTATTGAACTGGCACATGCTGGACATGTTCTTACTGATGAACATAAAGTCCAAGCGGTCATTCGTTCTCTTCCAAATAGCTGGGAGCATATGAAGCCCACATGAGAGCATCAAAACTTTGATGATGCCAAATGTCACCTTGAATTAGAAAGCGACCGCCATGCGGCTACTAAGTCAAATACTGAAGTGTATATGACAGAAACTAGCAAACCTGGGGGTTTCAAGAAGAAAAGAAAGTTTCACGGTGGTGGGTTCTAGTTCGGAAAAGAAAATTCTTCCAAGCCAGAAAAGAAACAGAAAACCAATCAATATGGGAAAGGAAAACGTCCTACCAAAAATAAAAACATGGCAAAGGTAAAATGTTTTAACTGTGGTAAGAAATGTCATTTTGCTCGTGACTGCACTGCGCCTAAAAAGGTGAATACCTTTCGTGCATATTTAAATGAAATATGTGTTTCAAGTTCAATCTTTTTAACTGAATCTAATCCTTTGTGGACTATAGACTCAGGAGCCACAGACCATGTAGCGAAGGATAGAGATGCCTTCATGGAATTCCGACGAATTTCACCTGGGGTGAAGTGGATATATGTTGGCAACAACTCACGGGTTGAAGTCAAAGGCATAGGAACATGCAAGTTAGTCATGCATGGTGGAAAAACTTTACTACTACATGATGTATTGTTTGCTCCACAAATTCATCGAAATTTAGTCTCTGTGTTGGTTTTGGTTAATTTAGGTTTCAATTTGAACTTCCATAAATTTGGTGTTGATTTGTACTTAGGTACAATACACTATGGTTCTGGTTATTTTCTGGATGGTTTTATTGTATTAAATGTTGAATGTTTTAATCACAATTCCGATTTTTCGTTTGTTACTTCATATGTCAGTGATGATAGTACAGTTTTCATTCTTGATGAACTATTGGGTTTCGTGAGGACTCGGTGCCTGGAACAGTATTACCAGGATTTTTCATCGAGTTTTACTTTCCTCCCATTTACCACTGCATACACGAATTCCTCTTAGGAAAACAGCATGGAGAGAAACAATTACATTGTTCTCTTGTGAGTTTTATAAGTATTATACTTTGGTTTCCCTCGGATAACCAATTAAAAATAGGCATTTATCTGATTTGGGTTCTAGTTTGGTACCATCCAAACATTTAATGTATGCCCAGCATTCCCAAATCATCAGGAATGAGAAACTCAGTTTCTTTCCTGTTCATATCTAATATGAAGTCTTTCTAACAGATTTTTATGGAACCTTATTCAAAATAAGTATTCCACTGTTCAATGTGTATCCCGTGAAGGAAATTTGTATCTCAGAGGGACTCATCATTAACCTTAACATGTCCAACAAAGTTCGGTTACTCTGTTCGGACACACCGTCAAGATGAGGTGTCCCGGGAAAGTCTACTGTGAAAGAATACCATACTATTTCAAGTAATCTTGAAACTCATATGTTTAAGTATTTTACATTATGGTCCGACCGTAATGTTTTTAATACTTTTATCGGTCTGATTTCTTACTTCATGTCGAAACTCTTTGAATTACTCAAAAGTTTCTGACTTGTGTTTCATAAGATACACATAACCATAACGCGATGCCACATCTGTAAAGATTACGAAGTATTCATATCCACATCTAGCCTAGTTAGATATGGGCCCACTTATGTCACTATGAACGAGGGCTGAAAGATCGGTGGCATTTGCACTTTTACCAAGTAAACGATGTTTTAGGTACTTTACCTAAAAAACTAGATTCATATACATCATTTGAATTAGAATCAAATTCGTCCTAGTATCCATTATTTGAAAGTGTGGACATATTAGTCTTGTTAATGTGTCTCAGACAACAATACCAATTTTAAGTCTCAACAGATTTATTAAGTTTGAGCTTTTGTTTGTCATATTATATGTTTGAGATTCATTTATATTCTAAATATAAATATTGTTATTCACATCTAATGTGCTTATCTCCATATCATCTTTATAAACAAAACACTTAGTGTTCTAGAATATAAAGGTATATCCGCAACGAGTTAAACTAGATACAAAGATAATGTTCCTAGTCAAACTAGATACATTATAACAGTCATCTAATTTAAGTACATGCCCAAAGGGCAGTTCCAAAACTTAGGTTTCTACGGCCAAAACAGCGACCTCGTCCCATTTTCGACTCGTAGGTCGATCTCATCTGAAGCCAGTCTCTTGGTAATCAGCAGATCCCGCACATCAGTACATATATTTATGTACCACATCCAGTATCTAAAATCCAATTTTAAAACCAGCAGTGGACATGTTTATAACAAATATACCTGAAGCTGGACCCTTGTCTGTCTTCACTTCCTTCATGTATGCCTTGTCCATACGACTGTCATGCTTCCAGTGACCCCGTTTACCACAGTTTAGGCAGACATCTTGGGATATATCCTTTGTCTTCCCATAAGACTGTGATGATTTTGCCTTGCCCTTATTTTTCACACCCCTAGAAGTTTTCGGCCAAGCCTTGGCCTTATGAGATGTAGAAGTAAGATGCGTCTTTCGCTTATTGCCCTTTTATAAGCTCTGGCTGTGCTTCTTTGAGCATAGACATTAACTCTCCAAGATTTTTCTCTTGGTTCATGATGAACCCGCCCCAGCTTTCGGGCAGAGACTATAAGATCAAATCTATGGAAGTCTTGGCCTCGTAGGTAAGCCCAGTTAACCTAGCTATTCGATGTCAGCAATCATCTGTGACACCTAGTGCTCGACAGATGTACCCTCTGCTATACCCAAGTGAAAAAGCTTCTTTTGTAATTTTAAGATCTAAGGTTAGATTTATAAAGATCCTTAATTTCATCATCATGGTATAAGGATCTAATCCTTAGTTATGACCACGGAATTTAGGAGTATTTGCGGCAAGCATAACAGATTGAGCACTAAAGTCATCATCACAATGAGTCTTCCAAAGCTCATGCTCTACTATTTGCTTAATTTCGGGCTTAGTCCCAAGAGATCGCTCTATCAAATAGAGTAACTTCTTAGTTCCCAGGACTATCCTGAGATTGGTTTCCTATTCTAGAAAATTATGTCGTTAAAGACATTTTCACTTAGGATTATGTTCTTTGACGCTAATCTTTCCAGTTATCTTGGTTGATATAGTCCAATTATCCAATCAAAGATTTCGGGTACAATCTAATGTAATGATTACTATAGTCTAACTATATAATTAATTACAATTTGATTGGTTAAATTCAAATATATTGATTAATATAATCCAATTATATAACCAACTAAATGAAGTAGTTTGAATACAGTCCAACTATTCAATTAAAACAACAATTGTATATTAGTCCAACTAATATATTTATAAATTTTTTAATGACGAAAAATGAAATGAGCGCTTATTGGCAAGTATCTAAACGAATTTGCAAATTTAATACTTGTCTCCCACTACTTTTCGGCGAGCCTCTAACCCCCTCTGTGAGTACTCGGGAAACCTAGTTTCCTAGTGGGCTAGAATCCCGTTAAATAACACACAACCTTGACTTTGGCCAACAAGTTGTATGAAACTTAACTAGGTAGATCTCTAAGATCAATTGGATCTCATCCAATTCCTAGATCCGGTAGGTGGACTTCCAATTGTTGGGTTTCTACTATAGTCCCAAGATCATTCAAGCAATGAAAATCAATGTGAATACAATAAAGAAGTATGGTGGAATCATACTTACAATGATCGGATTTGCGATGCGACGAAACAAAAAAAATTTCCTCCTCCATGGAAGCTCTCGGCCAAGCCCTCTTTGTGCTCCTTTGATTTTCGGTCAACCTCCATTTGAAGATCTCCAAGCTCCAAACTTTGTAAATGAGATTCCATACTGAAGGGTTTGTTTCCCTATCACCTTTGGATGACTCTTTATGTGCTAGCATTGGAAATTTTGCCACAAAATTTCCTTGTTCTTCATGATGTTCTCGGCAAAGAGAAGTAAAAGAGAGAAAGAATTGGCTCCATGGCCGAAATGGAGAGAGAAAAGTGAAGTAAATTGTGATTTTTTTGTTTTTGATTTTCAAAAAACAAATAACCATTTACCAAATCCCACTTTCCAAGAAAAATGGTGCAAGGCTTTAAAAGCCTTTCAACTATTCACATCACTAAAAAATGACTAGACATCACATCACTCAAAGTGACAAGATATCCATCACTTGAATGACTAATGATGTGACTTGTGGGCCGCACTTGAATTCGAAATGTGAGTGGGCGCGCAAACACTCCCGGGCTCGTGTTCGCTAATTTCGAATTAAGAATTTTCCGTTGCGACGTAATTATATCAAATTTAATTAAATAATTATGCCTTGAAAAATTACTATTCACATTGCTAGCGAATTAATTCTAAATTAACTCGTTCGCTCGAATTAAAATCTAATTTTAATCCGCGTCGAAATCTAATTTCGTATAATATATCGAATATATTATTTTATCGATTAATTCCAAATTAATCGTTCTCTCTCTTTAAATAATATTTTATCCCAGATAAAATATCTCTGTAATTAATCCTAGATTAATTTTCTCTCTCTTAAAATTAATCCTAGATTAATTATATCTGAGTCATACGTCATCGGTGAATCTTCGGGAAGCGACCCATGAGATCCCCGGATATATTGGCAGTAAATCCGGTCGTCGGACTATCCGAACACGTACGTACCTAGTACTACGTTTTTACCGATTTACAAGACATGGTTGGCTTCTAGCAAAGCACCGTGCCTACCTAATTCTCCAGAAATATTCTTAAACTAATATGTAATCTAATCAGGCGTAGTATACGTAGTATTGTGTATTGCGATACAGTATCAGATGTCACGTGCTAGGCCTGGGGCTGGAATTGTGTCTGCCCCATACGAAGCACATGTCGGATCTCTGGTAACTAGTCTGTATAATCGGATAAACATGACCTAGTCATAATATCCCGATAGCTGCAGGATATAAGAGCACCAGTTACGTATCCTACGTGATCATAATCTCCACTATGACTGGAGTGATATTTCCATCTTGACATCACACCCAATACACTATGATTCTCAATTACCCAGAAGAGGCGTACACAGAACCGGTTAAAGCCCTGGACGACCAAAACCAAAGTATATTAATTGTCGCAAGTCTTAGCGGTTCAAGTCTCAGGTTAAGACCAAATACACCTACCCTGATTCGGACTTCCATAGACACATAGTCATAATACCAATGGAATTCTGAGGGGTCTATCCATAGTGAAGCTGTTTCCGTACCATCGGTAACACAACTTCCAATTACACTTCATGAATATCCAATACCCAAATATATGAGAACTATGACTTTATGCTCCCACAACGTGCACAGTACAATACTAGTCTTTCCGCATTATCGATGTCCGATCTCGATAATACTACGACTATGGATGTTTTTAATGATTAAACCTTCATGGATGATACTGTCTCATATCTTATCAATCAGGAAATAATCATATGGACTTTTATCATTATATATCCCTGTAATCTAATTAAGATGATAAAAGAGCAATTTCCTTTCCTTTGTACATATTAATTTGTACAACAACACCATGTTCTGTACAAATGTGATGCATGGGTCATATTGTCCAACAATCTCCCACTTGGCCTATAGCCATCCTCAAGTTTCCTACACTTGAATTATGTACGGGTCGCTCAAACTTCTGCTGAAAATGCTTTCATCAGCGGATTTGCAAAGTTATCATCTGATGCGTTTTATTCGATCATCAATCACCACGATGTAATGATCCGAACAAATCAGATATAGTTTGAAGTATATACTTGGATCGTTGATGAGCCATTATTCTCTAGCATGTGCTGTATCCTAGCTCAGCTACTCTAACAGAACTACTCATAATCCAATTAATTATTAGATCAATGGCTTTCTATTGTTGCATCACTCAACAATATTCCGCTTTGTTGTTTATTCGGCACAGTATCTTGCTTGAGATTTCTAGCTCACTGTTCCGTTATTCAAACTATATGTATCGTTTTATTACGACTTAGTCCGGTTTTTATCGTTGGAAACTTGCACAGTGATGTTAGACATTATGACCCATAGCGTCACTGTTTTGTAAATGATATTGTATTATTGTACAAAATTAACTATGTGATAATGAAATTGCCTTTTGCCGTTTTGTAATTTATTTACTTTGATATATAATGGCGAAAGTCCATATGATTAATTCCGTATTGAGATGATATGAGACAGTATCAATACATAAAGGTTTAAATCATTAAATATCCCTAGTCGGAGTATTATCGAGATCGGACATCGATAATGCGGAATAGACTAGTATTGCACTTGTGCATGTTGTGAGGGCACAACGGCATAGTTCTCATATATTAAGTATAGGATACTTATGCAAGTGCGATAGGAGGTTGTGTTTTACCGATGGTACGGAAAACAGCTTCGCTCTGGATAGACCCCGCGGAATCCCATTGGTAGTATGTCTGCGTGTCTATGGGAGGCCGCATCAGGGTAGGTGTATATGGTCTTAACCTGAGACTTGCATCGCTAGTACTTGCGACAATAGGTAAACTTTGGTTTTGGTGGTTGGGGGACCTTAACTGGTTCTGTGTTCACCTCTTCTGGGTTTATCAGGAATCGTAGTGCACTGGGTGTGATGTCAAGATGGAAGTGTCACTTCAGACATATGGAGTTGATGATCACGCAGGATACAGAACTAGTGCTCTATAAAAGGTTGCAACCGTCGGGACAATATGACTAGGTCAGTATTGCCCGATTTAAAGAGACTAGTTGCTTGATGTCCGATATATGTTTCGTACGGGGCAGACACATTTCCAGCCCCAGGCCTAACATGTGATCGTCCGATACTGGATCGATGTACGCAATACTACGGTATACTACGCTTGATATAGATCTAATATTCCAGTAAGAATATTTCTGGAGAATTGGGTAGGCATGGCGCTTTGCTAGAAGCCAACCTTGTCTTGTAAATCGGTAAAAACGTAGTACGAGGTACGTACGTGTTTGGATTATCCAACGACCGTATTTACTGCCAACATATCCGGAGATCTCTTGGGTCGCTTCCTGAAGATTCACCTATGATGTTTGATTCGAACTTTATTAATCTTGGATTAATAACGGAGAAACTTTATCTTGGATAAAATGCCTTATTAGGAGAGAGAGAGAGATCGATTAATCTGGAATTAATCGATAAAATAATATATTCGATATATTATTAAACGAAATTAGATTTCGACGCGGAATTAAAATCGGATTTTAATTCGGGCAAACGAATTAATTTAGAATTAATTCATTAGCGAACTGAATAGTAATTTCGCAAGGCGTAATTATTTAATTCACGTCGCGACGGAAATTCGTTAATTGGAATTAACGAAACCGAGCCCGAAAGTGCTTGCGGACACATTCGTATTTTGAATCGAGTGATATCCGCAAATCACATCGCGATATCTCATTACTTAATACGAATAGATGTGAATGTATCTAGTCACCTTTGAGGGATGATGCATTGTCTCTAATCTCAAAGTATGGTAATGATAGCAAATGATGGATTCATTTTGGAGGGAAAGCCATGCACGGTTTTGGAAGGATTTTTTGCATTAAAAAATTCTTTTGGTATTAGATATCACTTCACTTTTCATTTTCCTTGTCTTCACTTTTTTGGCATGCAAAGAAACAAAATCAAAAGTGAAACACTCTCCTCTCTTCCTCTCTTGCTCACGCCGTGAGCTGCACCAACAAGGCAGAAAATTGTTTTCTCATTCTCCATTTTTGCTAGCACAAGCAAGGAATCAAAGGAGGTGATAGGGAACCACCTTGGAGCTTGGAATACACAAAGCTTGGAGCTTTCAACTCTTTTCTCCTCTTGGCCGAAACTTCAAGGATCTTGGAGCTTCAACCTTTGTTCATCTTTTCATCACAAAAGCTTTGTAAGTATGATTCCGCCATGCTTCAAGTTTATTATATATATTCATTTTGTTGTATTTCATAAGCTTAATCTTTCCTTGGGACTAATTATAGTAACCAACAATGGTATCATTGAGCTATGTTTAAGCATGAAATATATTAGGTTAAAATTTGGGTAAAATTGATTGAAGCATGTTCTTGTGAAATTTGATGAATGAGTATGCTTACATGTATATAGAATGATATTATATGGAATCAATTTTGAGAAAAATGCATTGGATGATTTTTCCCCAAAAATGTAACCTTGGCCGAATGGGTATGAACATTGGATGTGTTGGAATTTTTTGTGTACAAGATCATTGGATGACTTAAAACGTATACGGGACGTAGATTAGTGATTCAATCGGATTGAAAAACAAATCGACACAAAAATCTCACTTGGCCGAATACTAATGGACATGAAAATGGACTTGATTTTTGTTCAAATTAATGTTGGACATATGTTTTGAACAATAGATGATTAATAAATTAAATTGGTATTTTGAAATATTTGGTTTAATGTATTAATCTTGGTTTTACACTTTAATTAATTGAATTTTAAAATTTGGAATATTGAAATTTAAATTAATGGGCTTAATTGTTAAATTGGGCTTGTAATATTATATTTGGGCATAATGGGCTTGGTTGGGCCAAGTAGATTTGGGCCAAAAGGATTGGATCCAATTTGGGCCTAAATCACTCCATTAAGTCCAAATGTAGTATAATGGGCTTTAAAGTTTAATTGGGCCTTATGGGCTTGAAATTGGTTTTGTGGCATTTAAGGGTGATTCCTTATTTGGGCTTGGTAATTGGGTTTGACCCACATTGACCAAAGCCCAAGCCTTAATAAATCAATTGAAAGCCCATCGGACTTTAATTAAACAAACATTGGATGTTAGTTGGGCTTTGAGACCCAATTAGATTAGATTTAGAATCTAAGTCTTTAAAGCACATTAAAAGTGTAAACATTTAATTTGGAATTAAATAATTGAATTAGTATTGAATACGAATTAAATTAGATTTAATAAGTAGTTCGATATAATTCGTAATTCGTACCTTATGTACTTATTCTCAAACGAGTTGGACTCGCGCAAAATCAAAACCGTTGTTTGAACATTGGATGATCATTTAAACAAAGACTAATTAATTGGATTAGATTGGTTGTAAAAGCATGTCTTGTTTGAATATATATGTATGTGATGAATGAATAGTGTATATCGGATGGATATTAGAAGGGAAAGGGTAATTTTAGAAATTATTGTAAATTTAGAATTTATAAATTGGACCTGCGTGTCCAGCCTTATCTCTTTTATCTCTTTGTATTCTCTTCTCACCTAATTCCCCTCAATGCAAATGAGGTTTCTCTTATTGTATTATGTAATTGGGTAGTAGTAGAATAGTGCTAGCGGGGAGAGGAAAGGAGTGATTTGTTCTAGGAACAAGTTGTGTTTTATATCCATCCGTATATCACTATTAATTTACTTTACGCGCTTTATGATGTTTTAGAAGCATGCTTAAGGGTGTATGTTGATGAGACCTAACAAAGATAATAAATTGGTTGCCAATTACGCAAAAATCCCTCAATCTATATTAAGCGATTATCCTTCCATTGAATGATTCTTGTTCAAGATCCGATTGGCATTGGTTTGTTGGCCAAAGTCAAGACCTTGTCAATTAGGATGTACTTGAATCATGAGAGTTTTGTTCCACATCGGTGTTCTTGTCCAAGTTGTGATTTGTTGGCCAAAGTCAAGATCACTTCTTGTCCAACGACATTGATTACGAAACTATCCTTGTCAATGGGTCCCGCTTAACTGGAATCATTAGGTTTGTTGTGCCAAAGCCAAGGCCTAGATGATTCGGAGGATATGGTTAGAAAATGTATTAGATACATTGGCATACGCAATATGTTTAGGACTTGGATGTCCACCTAACCGGATCTAGGAATTGGATTGGATCCAATTGATCTGTGAGATCTACCTAGTTAAATAGCATACAGCTTGTTGGCCAAAGTCAAGGTTGTGTGTTATTTAACGGGATCCTAGCCCACTAGGAAATAGGATTTCCCGAGTTCTCAACAGAGGGTTAGAGACTTGATGAAAATAGTGGGAGGCTAGTATGTGAATTTGCAATTTCATTCAGATACTTTGCCTTACGCGTTCTTCAAAATTATTTCGTCTATTTATTATAATTAGTTGGACTAATACATTGTTATTTTTTGTAACAGTTTGACTGTACCCATTTTATCGTTAACTAGATAGTTGGACTATCGTAGTTGAGATGGCTAGCAAGGTAAATGTCCGAGACATCATCATGGGTGACAATGTCTTTAAGGGGACAAACTTCGCTGATTGGGAAATGAACCTGAGGATAGTCCTTGGGGCTGAGAGGATGCTGTATACTATACAAACACCTCTCCCGCCTAAGCCCACTGACCCACTTGAGCTGGAGTTATGGAAAACTCACAGCAATGATTGTGACACAGCTCAGGCTATTATGTTAGCTTCTATGACTCAACACTTTCGTCGCCAGAATAGGGACTTGGATCCTTATAATATGATGGCTAGACTTCGAGATCTCCACCGCTCCAACAAGCGGATGGAAAGGTATGAGTTGGTGAAGAAACTCTTCCGCGCCCGAATGACTGAAGGCGCATCAGTTGAGGCCCACGGGGCTCAAATGATCGCCGATATTGATGAGTTGGCCAATATGGGAATAGTCTTGGAGGCTGAGCTGACTGTGGATTTGATCTTACAATCGCTTCCCGATACTTGGAAACAAATTATAATCAACTATAAGTTGATGGACACGGATGACTCTCTTGGAGAGCTGTTATCCGTCTTGAAGGAGTCTGAAAAAGAACTCCTAAAAGGGGGCAAGCGCGAGGCGCACTATGCATCGACCTCTCAGGGGCCAAAGGCTGGGCTTAAGGCAACTGGAGGGGTGAGGAAGAGGAAACATAAGAACAAGGGTAAAGGCAAGTCGACAAAAGCTTCTGGGAAGCCAAGGACAAATCTCAAGATGTCTGCCTCAACTGCGGCAAGAAGGGTCACTGGAAACGTGACTGCCGAATGGGCAAGGGACACAAGGAGGATATCAAGGCAGGCAAGGCACCAGCCTCTGGTATGTTTGTTATTGAAATAAATATGACTACTTCTAGTCTTAAAAATTGGATTTTTGATTCTGGTTGTGCTGCTCATATTTGTACTGATTTGCAGGATCTGCAGAATAGCAGGATGCTGGCTTCAGGGGAGGTTGACCTACGAGTCGGAAACGGAACACCAGTTGCTGTTTTGGCTGTAGGGACTTTTGTTTTGGAACTGCCCTCAGGGCATGTACTTAAACTTTTGAACTGTTATTATATACCTAGTTTAACTAGGAATATTATATCTGTATCTTTGTTAACCCAGCATGGGTACACTTTTGTATTTAGAAACACTGGGTGTTATTTATATAAAAATGATGCAGAAATTTGCACTGTTGTTGCAAATAATGGTCTTTATATTTTGAATGTAAATGAATCTCCTAAACACAAAATGACAAACAAAAGGCTCAAAAGGAGTAATCTAAAAGATGAAGCTTACATGTGGCATTGTCGTCTAGGACACATTAACAAGACTCGCATATCCACACTTTCGAAGAGTGGGTACTTGGACGGATTTGATCCTAATTCATATGATGTCTGCGAATCTTGTCTTTTAGGCAAAATGCCTAAATCACCTTTTAGCGGTAAAGGTGAACGTGCCACAGAACTGTTAGCCCTCGTTCATAGTGACGTATGTGGGCCCATGTCTAGCCAGGCTAGAGGTGGATATCGATACTTCTTCGTAACCTTTACGGATGATGCATCACGTTACGGTTATGTGTATCTAATGATGCACAAGTCGGAAACCTTTGAGAAATTCAAAGAGTTTCGACACGAAGTTGAAAAACAAACAGGCAAGAGTATTAAGACATTACGGTCGGACCGTGGTGGCGAATACTTAAGTTATGAGTTTCAAGATTACTTGAAAGAACATGGTATTCTTTCACAGTGGACTCCTCCTGGAACACCGCAATTAAACGGTGTGTCTGAACGGAGAAACCGTACCTTGTTAGACATGGTAAGGTCAATGATGAGTCGCACTGAGCTACCAATATCCTTCTGGGGATACGCATTAAGCAGTGCAATACTTATTTTGAATAAGGTTCCGTCAAAGTCTGTTGAACAGACTCCATACGAGATATGGACAGGAAGGAAACCGGGTTTCTCTTTCCTGAAGATTTGGGGTTGCTGGGCATATGTTAAACGTTTGGAAGGTACCAAATTAGAACCCAAATCAGATAAATGCCTTTTCGTAGGATATCCTAAGGAAACCAAAGGATATTACTTCTATCACCCGCAAGAGAACAAAGTATTTGTTGCTCTACATGCATTTTTCCTTGAAAAGGAATTCTTAGATGCAGTGGTAAGTGGGAGGAAAGTGGAGCTCGATGAAAATCGTGGTGATACTGTTCCTGGCAATGAATCAACGACGGAACATGAACAGACCATCCGGGATGAGTCTGTACCACAACCTTCATATACACAAGGACCGCGTAGGTCGGAGAGAGTCAGGACAGTACCTGAGAGGTATGGGTACCTGATCTCGCCTCATGTAGATATTAATCTTATTGAGGATAATGAACCGTCTACGTATGAGGAAGCAATACAAGATATTGATTCCGCTTTATGGCAAGAAGCCATGAAGTCTGAGATGGATTCCATGTATGCCAACCAAGTTTGGACACTGGTTGATGCACCAGAAGGTGTAAAACCTATTGGATGCAGATGGATCTTCAAGAAGAAGACCGACATGGATGGCAACGTGCAAACATACAAAGCTAGGCTTGTAGCAAAGGGGTATCGTCAACAATATGGTGTTGATTATGACGAAACCTTCTCACCCGTTGCCATGATTAAATCCATTCGGATAATGCTTGCAATAGCTGCATATTTCGATTACGAGATATGGCAGATGGACGTTAAAACCGCTTTCCTTAACGGAAACCTTTTGGAGGATGTTTATATGCAACAGCCTGACGGTTTTATCGTACCTAGACTTGCAAACAAGGTTTGTAAGTTAAATCGATCCATTTATGGATTGAAGCAAGCATCACGGTCATGGAATCAGCGTTTTGATGAATCATAAAAGAATATGATTTCGTGCAAAACGATGATGACCCTTGTGTATACAAGAAGGTTAGTGGGAGAGCACTGACTTTTATTGTCCTTTATGTCGACGATGTATTGCTTATAGGCAATGACATTCCCATGCTAACGTCGGTGAAAGCTTGGCTTTCATTAAAATTCTCCATGAAAGATCTGGGAGAAGCAGCCTTTATTCTGGGAATAAAGATCTACCGGGATAGATCTAGAAAGCTGCTTGGACTCTCCCAGAGTACATATATTGACAAAGTGTTGAAGCGATTCAGCATGGATCAATCCAAGAAGGGATTGATGCCAATATTACGTGGTACCTCTCTGTCTAAGGACATGTGTCCTAAGACTCAAGAAGAGAGAGATAACATGAGTCGGATACCGTTCGCCTCGGCAGTCGGATCGATCATGTATGCCATGATATGTACACGACCTGATGTGTCATATGCTTTGAGCATGTGCAGTCGCTATCAGGCCGATCCAGGTGAAGGTCACTGGATGGCAGTTAAGAATATCCTTAAGTATCTTAGACGAACTAAGGATGCTTTCTTAATTTACGGAGAAGGAGAACTTGTGGTATCTGGGTATGCCGATGCAAGTTTCCAAACCGACAAGGACGACTTCAAGTCGCAATCCGGGTACATTTTTTTTTTGAATAACGGAGCAGTGAGCTGGAAATCTTCCAAGCAAGATACTGTTGCCGATTCAACGACAGAAGCGGAGTATATTGCTGCATCGGAAGCAGCAAAGGAGGCAGTTTGGATCCGAAAGTTCCTAATTGGATTAGGAGTAGTTCCGTTAGCAGCTGAGCCCGTTCCATTGTATTGTGACAATAACGGGGCTATAGCACAAGCTAAGGAACCAAGGTCTCATCAACGATCCAAGCATGTTCTTCGGCGTTACCATCTGATTCGGGAGATTATACATCGTGGCGATGTAAAAGTCGAGAAGGTCGCATCAGATAACAACATTGCAGATCCGCTGACGAAAGCTGTTTATCCGCAAGTGTTTGAACGACATATACATAGTTCAGGTATTAGATGCTTGAGTGACTGGCTATAGGCCAAGTGGGAGATTGTTAGACATTATGACCCATAGCGTCACTGTTTTGTAAATGATATTGTATTATTGTACAAAATTAACTATGTGATAATGAAATTGCCTTTTGCCGTTTTGTAATTTATTTACTTTGATATATAAATGGCGAAAGTCCATATGATTAATTCCGTATTGAGATGATATGAGACAGTATCAATACATAAAGGTTTAAATCATTAAATATCCCTAGTCGGAGTATTATCGAGATCGGACATCGATAATGCGGAATAGACTAGTATTGCACTTGTGCATGTTGTGAGGGCACAACGGCATAGTTCTCATATATTTAAGTATAGGATACTTATGCAAGTGCGATAGGAGGTTGTGTTTTACCGATGGTACGGAAAACAGCTTCGCTCTGGATAGACCCCGCGGAATCCCATTGGTAGTATGTCTGCGTGTCTATGGGAGGCCGCATCAGGGTAGGTGTATATGGTCTTAACCTGAGACTTGCATCGCTAGTACTTGCGACAATAGGTAAACTTTGGTTTTGGTGGTTGGGGGACCTTAACTGGTTCTGTGTTCACCTCTTCTGGGTTTATCAGGAATCGTAGTGCACTGGGTGTGATGTCAAGATGGAAGTGTCACTTCAGACATATGGAGTTGATGATCACGCAGGATACAGAACTAGTGCTCTATAAAAGGTTGCAACCGTCGGGACAATATGACTAGGTCAGTATTGCCCGATTTAAAGAGACTAGTTGCTTGATGTCCGATATATGTTTCGTACGGGGCAGACACATTTCCAGCCCCAGGCCTAACATGTGATCGTCCGATACTGGATCGATGTACGCAATACTACGGTATACTACGCTTGATATAGATCTAATATTCCAGTAAGAATATTTCTGGAGAATTGGGTAGGCATGGCGCTTTGCTAGAAGCCAACCTTGTCTTGTAAATCGGTAAAAACGTAGTACGAGGTACGTACGTGTTTGGATTATCCAACGACCGTATTTACTGCCAACATATCCGGAGATCTCTTGGGTCGCTTCCTGAAGATTCACCTATGATGTTTGATTCGAACTTTATTAATCTTGGATTAATAACGGAGAAACTTTATCTTGGATAAAATGCCTTATTAGGAGAGAGAGAGAGATCGATTAATCTGGAATTAATCGATAAAATAATATATTCGATATATTATTAAACGAAATTAGATTTCGACGCGGAATTAAAATCGGATTTTAATTCGGGCAAACGAATTAATTTAGAATTAATTCATTAGCGAACTGAATAGTAATTTCGCAAGGCGTAATTATTTAATTCACGTCGCGACGGAAATTCGTTAATTTGGAATTAACGAAACCGAGCCCGAAAGTGCTTGCGGACACATTCGTATTTTGAATCGAGTGATATCCGCAAATCACATCGCGATATCTCATTACTTAATACGAATAGATAGTGAATGTATCTAGTCACCTTTGAGGGATGATGCATTGTCTCTAATCTCAAAGTATGGTAATGATAGCAAATGATGGATTCATTTTGGAGGGAAAGCCATGCACGGTTTTGGAAGGATTTTTTGCATTAAAAAATTCTTTTGGTATTAGATATCACTTCACTTTTCATTTTCCTTGGTCATTCACGTTTTTGGCATGCAAAGGAAAAAAAAAATCAAAAGTGAAACACTCTCCTCTCTTCCTCTCTTGCTCACGCCGTGAGCTGCACCAACAAGGCAGAAAATTGTTTTCTCATTCTCCATTTTTGCTAGCACAAGCAAGGAATCAAAGGAGGTGATAGGGAAACCACCTTGGAGCTTGGAATACACAAAGCTTGGAGCTTTCAACTCTTTTCTCCTCTTGGCCGAAACTTCAAGGATCTTGGAGCTTCAACCTTTGTTCATCTTTTCATCACAAAAGCTTTGTAAGTATGATTCCGCCATGCTTCAAGTTTATTATATATATTCATTTTGTTGTATTTCATAAGCTTAATCTTTCCTTGGGACTAATTATAGTAACCAACAAGTGAACCCCGTCACTTCAGTTCTCATTCTCCATAGCTTAGACGCATCAAAAAATTAGGGGTCGTCTAAGATACTCAGTGTTCTTTACATCAATCTAGTGACTATCACTTGATCAGCCTGATTGTGACTCCATATGCTCAAAGTATATGAGACACCATGTCGCGTACATTATTTCAAATACGGGTTTCCTCGAGGTGCCAACAACCTTTAGATCTTACCCAGTAGATCTTTATTCTAGAATAAGGTTTTGTCTCTCCCAAGAATTCTACGGAGATTTTTTCATGAAAGCCAAGCTTTCACGATTGTATTATGGGAATGTCATTTCCAAGAAATGATATATCATCATTTTAGGACAATCACTGTCAGTGCGCTCCCACTAACCTCCTTATATACACAAGAATCATTTCGTTTTGAATTAAATCATATACCATTATGATTACATCAAAACGATATAGTTCCAAGAATGCAATGCTTGCTTCAATCCATAAATGGATCGAATAACCTGCAAACCTTGTTTGCTTGTTTTGGTACGACAAAACCATCAGGATGTTGTAAACATCCTCCAAAAGTTTTCCGTTGAAGGAAAGCGTTTTTGACGTTCAGCTGCCATATTTCATAAATGAAACATGCAGCATCAGCAAGCATTATCCAAATGATTTAACCATGGCAACGATTAAAAGGTTTCATCGTAATCGACACAATGTTGATAACGATACCTTTTCGCTACAAGCCTTGCTTTGTACGTTGGTATGTTGCCATCCATGTATGTCTCCCTTGAAGACATATATGATACCATTAGGCACAATGCCTTTTGGTACATCAACTAGTGTCCAAACTTGGTTGGTATACATGGAATCCATTTAGGACATCGTGACACTTTGCCATAATTGGGAGTCGATACCTTGTATCACTTCCTCATACGTAGTCATCTCGTCTTCCTCAATAAAATTGACATCTTTATGATGTGAGATCAGAAACCCATTCCTCCCAGGTTGTTTTCTGACTCTCTCCGACTTACGTGGTTCTTCTGTATTCGAATATTGTGGTACATTTCATCCTTGATGAATTGTTTGTGTTCCATTAAGGAATCGGTGCCAGGAACAGTATTACTTACTCGATTTTCATCGAGTTTTAATTTGCTCCCTGTAGGCACTGTATTTTTCCACATAAGTCCCTATGATGAGTCTCATTTGGAGACACTACCTTTTAAGTCACGGAGGACACGGAAAACGGACATCGGAAGGGGAAATTCAGAATAACAAGGTTCACTGTTTTCGTTCATGCTGTGTTCGTGTATACGTTTGAACTCAAAACAAATTACGGGCGTTCGTGCCGCGTCCGAGGAGGCGTTCGAACGGTGTCGGAAATTCTGGTTTTGCTACTAGCCTCACATTAAGCCCAATTCGCCCAAGCCTTGGCCCACACGCCCAAGCCCACTTAAAACACATATTTAACACATGGTGAAATCAAAACAAATCTAAAAATCACATACCAAATTAAAAAGATATCATACCTAATCAAAACAAATTAAATATATTGACTTCCTAATCTAAAACAAATTTTGTCCCCCATCAAATCCCTTGCTTTCCTTGTCTAACACCAAATCATATCTCTCTTTAATGCCAAAATCCCTTCCTTGTGAGACAAGGTAGAGCCCTAGCCATTCTCTATATAAACAACCCCTAACCAAGACATGCATCCTCTAGCTCATACAGATAACTCACACAAAAATCAAAACACAAAGAGCCTTAGCCACTCACGGCAATAGCAACAAGAAGAACATAAACAATTCCCTTCATCTCCTCCACTCCATAACCGAAAATCTCCCCCATACAGCAGCCCTCCATCACCGAAAATATACCTCCAAACAGCAGCCCAAACACACCCCAAAAAGCCTTTGAAACACGCCTGGATAGCAGCCCAAACCACTCCCAAAACAGTCTCTAAAATCCCTTAAAACAGTAACATAAACTGCACTTATAACCCTTGAAATAACCACACCAAACTACACTAAAAAACCACAAAAAACACTCGAAACAGTTCGTTGAAACGTCAAAAACAGGTGACCTGAACAGTGAGTAGCAAAGCAGAGCCCGAACAGCAGCAGAACGGAGACCAAACAGCAGCAGAACGGAGACCAGACGGCGAGCAAAGTAGCAAAACAGTGAGCCAAGACGCTGAACCAGTGAACCGGAAGAATAAGGAACTTTTACCCCTTCCGATCTCCGCAAAACGCAAGTCCGAAGATGACTTAAAAGGTTAGACCTGAGGGTACTTTCCACACTCATCTTAATTCTTTGTATGCGTGATTCAATCGAGCGCATGTGTTTAGTAAGTGCAATGAAAGATCCCCTATGGGGAGGGGTTAAAGCCCTTTACGACGATGCTTTGCCGCGCCGGTTGATGTGTGTTCGGTTGAATGCAAGATACATTTAATCGGACATACTGAGCTTGACATTGTTGTCTTTATTCGTTGTGTTGCATGCATCAGGTCTGGTTCCGTTCGAACGCGTTCTCAAACGCTACACGAACGCGAACCTTCTGTTTACCGTTCGAACACGTTCTCGAACGCTACGCGAACGCACACGCACTTTTTTAGTCTCATCATGCATCAGGTCTGGTTCCGTTCGAACGTGTTCTCGAACGCTACACGAACGCGAACCTTCTATTTACCATTTGAACGCGTTCTCGAACGCTACGTGAACGCACACGCACTTTCTTAGTCTCATCATGCATCAGATCTGGTTCCGTTCGAACGTGTTCTCGAACACTACACGAACGCGAACCTTCTGTTTACAGTTCGAACGCGTTTTCAAACGCTACGCGAATGCGCACCCACTGAACTGAGTCATTTTCATCAGATTTCATACATAGTTTTCCTAGTATCTATCCCCACATATATGAATACAATGTGTTTAATATATTACAATTCATATACCTATGTCATGATAACATTTGAGTATTATTTCTTGTGGTATATCGGATGGAAACCTAGACATAAATTCCGTAGCCGATTCCGAATGGACGGTAGTACAGTCTGTACTTGGGATACAATTCCACGTACCACTTGAGGAGGTGCTCACATGTATGCTTGTGTGGTTAGTATGTGTGCTTGTGTTTTCTTGAATATAATATGCCAATGAAGTTGTATATTTGTCGCTCATTTGATGTACTTCCAAGCATGCAATCTTAGATGTGAAATATAGGTGTAAGTTTTATTTTGTACATGTGAATTTAGAAGCATGATACACTTGGAAATAAGTGCAATTTAAGCCTGATTAAATTATTACATAAATCCTTTCATTACAAGTGGCATGAGTAAGGGACCATTCCGAACCCAACGGTTTGAGGTCTTCCCTTGCGAGGGGTGAGTGCGGCCTTAAATCTCATTTTCCCGGTTCACACCGGGTGGCGACTCTATTATTCTCCGGTTTAGTCCCCCGTGGCTACTCCGTACTCCCGACCGGGCCGCGATCCTCGGACAGCATGCTTGTGTTTGGGAACATCATCGTTTGGATCCATTTGGACCATTTGTCATGGGATATGGGCTTGTTGGGCCATTTAAACTGGGACAAGAACGTACCTTATGAAGATTGGGCCAAAGGCTTCTAAATGTTGATGGGCCATTTTGTGTTTGTGTTCGGAACATTACCATTTGGATTTAGTTGGGCTCCTTACCATGAGATGTGAACTCGTTGGGCCATTTAAAGTGGGACGAGTTCACTCCTATGACAGTTAGCCCAAAAGCTTCTAAAATGATAACGGACCGATTTGTTTGAAAATTTTAGTTGATTTAGTATGTTATATATGTTACATGCATCTCATGCACCCCATGCATACATACATCATGTTAACCCTTGTGTTCTGAAAGCCATCATAGATTCCCGTTGGGTTAGGGAAAAGGGAAGACTCACCAAAATACTGGGAACAGACATGGGTGAATCAGATATTGAGGTATCCCGTATGGATCAGTTGGAAAAAGGTCTCGCCAAGGTCACTGAACAGTTGCAAGCCTTGACTACTGCCATGACAAATATGGCTATGCCCCGTGCTGGGGGAAATTCTGAGAATGTAAGGCGCGAGGAGCCTTCGAATGGGTTGGGGGATGATATCCCCACTTTTGATGATGACATGGCAGAGTATGCAACAGGCAAAGTGATTGGGTCTCAGGCAGAATTTCAAAAGCTTCGGGATCAGGTTGAAACAGTTACCCGCAAAATGAGGGGTAAACATGAAGAGTTGTTAGATTACGGGGCAATGACCTTCGGAGAACAGCTGCCAGCTCAGTTTAAAATGCCGGACATGGCCAAGTTTAATGGGAATGGAGACCCAAGAGTCCATCTGCAACAATATGTCTCAGTCATGAGTTCAGTGGGCCTATCACAGTGCCAAGTCCAAAAGATGTTTGGGATGTCACTCGAGGGGGCACCTGTGGTTTGGTATCATAGCCTTGAGAAGAAGGTTAAGGAAGATTGGAGGGAACTAGCTGATGCTTTTCTAAAGCAGTATGTTACAGACTTGGAGATTGATTTGTCACTCCGAGATTTGGAGAACACTAAGCAGAAGCCGGAGGAGAGCTTCAAAGAGTATGTAGACCGCTGGAGAGGTCAACTTTTGAAAATGCATACTCGGCCTTCAGAGAAGGACCAGGTTAAGATGATTATCAAGGGTACTAAGCCCTCAATTTATGGCAAACTGAGGAGGATGACCTCCATGATTGTGGATTTCCGACAGTTCAGAGAGACTGTGATGGATATTGAAGAAGAGGAGGCTGAAAACAGAAAGTTTTATGGCCAGAATAAAAGAAATTTTGGGGGGCATTCTGAGACTAAGCCCACTACGGCCGAGGTCGCTACCGTCAGAAATAGGCGATTCTCCAATCTTGGAAGACCTATGTCAAAGGTGTTCGAAAAGCTAAAGGCGCAAGGACTTCTGGAACCCTTAGAGGCTAAACCAATTCCAAACCCTGTACCACCCAACCTTGACCTAAGCCTGTATTGTCACTTCCATCGGAGAAGGGGTCACGAGACTGATAGCTGCACCCGCCTTAGGCACGAGATCCAAAACCTCATTGACTCCCACAAAATACCTGACCCAGAAATAGAACAACCCAACACACACAGAAATCCCCTACCCAACTACATGATCAACTCTGGCCTACCCGAAACCCTTTTCCTCCAAACTCTCAACCACTCAGCTTCATTCATAGGAATAGGGGATGACAACGGTGGAGAACCATAGGCCAATGAAGAAGGCAATGCTGCGAATGATGAAGTTATTCCTCATAGTTTATTTGATCCTGCATTTTTAATAAAGACATTGATGTTGTCTCTTTGTTCGAACCTCTTCTTAATAATAATAAAGACGTTCGTTTTGCTTACTTGCCTGAATCTCTTCCTTTCAACCGGCAACATGAGTGTATTTGAGAAAAGCATTCAACCTTGGTACTATGAAATTCAGTGATGTTTAGAACACGGGGAATTCCCGAAAGCAGAAAGCATAAAAGATATGGTGATCATTCAGAAATTGCGAAATGGGGCAGTGAGACTATCAGACTTGGAAGGGAATGAGTTCACCGAGCCGATTAAAGTGGAAAGTTGAAGTAGTACTTTGCCTGAGGAGGAATTGGCGGAAGACCTAACCCAACGGAATAGGAAACACATTCATGCATACATGCATACACGTCATATACATGCAATCTTTGTCTTGTTTTATATTCACAGGTTTCAAAGAAGAAAAAGAGAAAGCGGCAAAGACAAGCCAATCAGAAGCAGCAACAGTAAAATGTCGTCAGTTTCAGAAATGAATCAGTTTCAGTCTGGGGGGCGAGGCCCATATCAGTTTCAGTTTGGGGATGAGTCCTAGGGTTGAGGCCCATATCAGTTTCAGTTTGGGGATGAGTCCCAGGGTTGAGGCCCATATCAGTTTTACTATGGGAATGAGTCCCAGGGTCGAGGCCCACATCGTCAGAGTTTTGGAATGAATCCGGGAATGAATCCCAGGATCGAGGCCCATATCAGCAGTTTAAGAATGAAGAAGCCGAGAATGGCACTCCGAGAATGGAGTACAGTTCGAGAATTAACAATCCGAGAATGGAGCAGAATCCGAGAACGGAGCGGAGTTCAAGAATGAACAAGCCGATAATGGCAATCAGAGTTTGAGAATGAACACTCCGGGAATGGAGACATCAGAGCAGTTTCTGTTGGGTATGGCATTCTGGGGTGAGGCCCACATTGATCAAACATCAGTTTCTGCCAAGTATGGCATTCTGGGGGCGAGGCCCACATCAGTTTAGATTAGTTTGCCAGGTACGGCACTCCGGGTATGGAGACATCAGATCAGCCAGATATGGCACTCCTGGTATGGAGATATCAGATCAGCTTTCCAGGTACGGCACTCCGGGTATGGAGACATCAGATCAGCCAGATACGGCACTCCGGGAATGGAGATATCAGATCAGTTTTCCAGGTACGACACTCTGGGAATGGAGACATCAGAGCGGTTTCTGCCGAGTATGGCATTCTGGGGATGAGGCCGATATTACATCAGAACAGTTTCTGCCGGGTAGGACATTCTGGGGGCGAGGCCCATATTACACCAGATCAGTTTCTGCTGGGTATGGCATTCTGGGGGCGGGCCCCACATTACATCAGAACAGTTCAGCCGAGAATGGCACTCCGAGAATGGAGATTAGGTCCGGGAATGGACAGCTCGGGAATAAGCACGCCGGGAATGGCACTCCGGGAATGGAGATCGGCTCAGGAATGGACCACAACACGGCAACAGTTCGGAAATGGACCACTCTTATACCAGCAACGGTTCAGAAATGGACTATCTCTCATCTGCAACAGTTCGGAAATGGACCACTCTCATATCAGTCCCGGTTCGGAAATGGACCATTATCTCATCTCGCCGAAAATGGCACTCCAAAAATGGAGCACGGTTCGAAAATGGACCATTATCACATCTCGCCGAAAAGGGCACTCCGAAAATGGAGCACGGTTCGGAAATGGACCATTATCACATCTCGCCGAAAAGGGCACTCCGAAAATGGAGCACGGTTCGAAATGGACCATCATCTCATCTCGCTGAAAATGGCACTCTGAAAATGGAGCACGGTTCGGAAATGGACCAAGGAAGGCCTAACCCATTGGAATATGATACATATACATGCATACATGCATACATATCACATACATGCGATGTTTGTTTTGTGTTCGCAGGTTTGTAGCGGCAAAGACCATCTCATCAAATAACGGTTCAAAAATGAGCCACATTCTCGCACAGCACGGTTCGGAAATGGACCGCTACCACAACAGATGCCGAAAATGGCGCTCCAAAATGGAGTACACACAGCAAAGGCCAAAAATGGCGTTCCAAAATGGAACACACACAGCAAATGCCAGAAATGGCGCTCCAAAATGGAGCACACACACAAAAGATGACGAAAATGGCGCTAAAAAAATGGAGCACGGTTCGGGAATGAACCAGGGGTCGCAGCACCTCACCACCAAATCAACTCAACTCAACACATGGTAAGTCAAGTGGCAGCTGGCGAGCCAGGTAAGTGAAAATGCATTGCATAACTTTTATAGGATTGTCACTGTTGCACATTACACAAGTCCCTCAAAGTGGGGGCGACTGTAGGCACTGAATTTTTGCACATAAGTCCCTATGATGAGTCTCATTTGGAGACACTACGTTTTAAGTCATGGAGGTCACGGAAAACGGACATCGGAAGGGGGAAATTCAGAATAAACAAGGTTCACTGTTTTCGTTCGTGCTGCGTTCGTGTATACGTTCGAACTCCAAATAGATTGTGGGCGTTCGTGCCGCGTCCGAGGAGGCGTTCGAACGATGTCGGTAATTCTGTTTTGCTGCTAGCCTCACATTAAGCCCAATTCGCCCAAGCTTGGCCCACACGCCCAAGCCCACGTAAAACACACATATTTAACACATGGTGAAATCAAAACAAATCTAAAAATCACATACCAAATTAAAAAGATATCATAACTAATCAAAACAAATTAAAGATATTGACTTCCTAATCTAAAACAAATTTTGTCCCTCATCAAATCCCTTGCTTTCCTTGTCTAACACCAAATCATTGTTGGACAAAATGACCCATAGCGTCACTATTTGCTCTGATACCATTGTTGAGTTTTTCTAAGGTCCCATGATCAAACAAGACATGAAATAATGCGTGAATACACCAACGAAGATAGCGGAATACTTACATTGGTTGGTAGAGTCGATTTGAAGACAAATGAACCCAAAAAACGCACTGCCATGTAAGCTTACTGCATGCAGTCCACTGCCTCCAAAAACAGAATTTTGAGATGAGAAACGCAGCTCCTAGCTTCGTTGGATGGATCCCGGCTCATGGTCGAACCTCCCTACCACCTTCGCAAGACTTGTAAGTGTGCTAGCACTTGAATTTTCACCATGAAAATCCACTCTTGCTTCCCTATTATTCACGCCCAAACTGGTTCAAAACCAGTGAAGAACAGCCACTGTTTTGGCGTGAGAGAGATGAGAGAGTTAATTGAATTTTGTTACAAAAAATCAATTTATATTTATGCCATAATATTTATTAAATTAATAATAAACTTATGACACAAATCATGCAATGGCTTAGAGTGTCAAACACTCAATTTTCATGCAAAACCATTGAGTGCATTGTACACTATCTCCATGCAATGCATTAGAATTAAATAATGCATAATATGACATGTGTCATGTGGGCCCCACACGTTTCCAAATGAAAGTGGGCCCACGTGCACTCACGCGTTCGGGTTCGATATTTCCGAAATACCGAACTTACGTCGCGACGTTAATTAAATCGAATTTAAATAAATAATTGCGCCTAGCGAAATTATTATTTACGTCGCTAAAGAATTAATTCTAAATTAACTCGTTGCCCGAATTAAAATCTAATTTTAATTCCGCGCGAAATCTAATTTCGTTTAATATATCGAATATATTTAATTTACCGATTAATTCCAAATAATCGTTATCTCTCTCTAGACGATATTTTATCCTAGATAAAATATCTCCGTTATTAATCCTAGATTAATTTTCTCTCTCTTCTATATAATCCCAGATTATTCAAGAGTGCGAGTTGTGCGTCATCGGTGGATTATCGGGAAGCGACCCATGAGATCTCCGGATAAGTTGGCAGTAAATACGGTCGTCGGAGTATCCGAATCACGTACGTACCAAGTACTACGTTCTACCGATTTACGAGACAAGGTCAACTCCTAGCAAAGCACCAAGTCATCCCAATTCTCCGGACATATCCTTTTAAGAATATTTAAGATCTACATCAAGCGTAGTATACTAATGTATTGTGCATATCGGCCCAGTATCGGATAGTCACGTCTAGGCTAGGGCTGGGGCTGGATAAGTGTCTGCCCCGTACGAAGCACATGTCGGATGTCTGGTAACTAGTCTCTATAATCGGATATACATGACCTTGTCATAATATCCCGATGGCCGCGCAGCACTTAAGAGCACTAATACCGTATCCTGCGTGACATCATCTCCACTATGACTGGAGTGATACTTCGTCTTGACATCACATCCAATACACTACGATTCTCAATATACCCAGCATTGGCGTACACAGAACCGGTTAGAGTCCTAGACGACCTCAACCAAAGTATATTGATTGTCGTAAGCATTAGCGATGCAAGTCTCAGGTTAAGACTATTACACACCTACCTTGATTTCGGCCTCCCATAGACACATAGTCATAATACCAATGGGATTCCGAGGGGTCTATCCAGAGCGAAGTGTTTCCCGTACCATCGGTGAAACACGACCTCCTATCGCACTTGCATAAGTATCCAATACTTATATATATAAGAACTATGTCGTTGTACCCTCACAACGCACACAAGTGCAATACTAGCCTATTCCGCATTATCGATGTCCAGTCTCGATAATACTCCGGCTAGGGATATTAATGATTAATCCTTCGGGGACTGATACTGTCTCATATCATTCTCAGTCCAGGAACTAATCATAGGGACCTCTCTTTGATATATAGGATATATAAGATATATGTTTAGGACTTGGATGTCCACCTACTGGATCTAGGAGTTGGATTAGATCCAATTGATCTTAGAGATCTACCTAGTTAATTATCATACATTTGTTGGCAAAGTCAAGATTGTGTGATATTTAACGGGATCCTAGCCCACTAGGAAACACGGTTTCCCGAGTACTCGACAGAGGGTTAGAGGCTCGACGAAAAATAGTGGGAGGCAAGAATTGAATTTGCAATATTCGTTCAATTACTCGCCATACGCGCTCAAACAAATATCACTCGTCATATATTAAAAAGTATTAGTTGGACTAATATTTTATGTTGTTTTATATATATATAGTTGGACTATATACAAACTCATTCAATATATAGTTGATTTTATAATTGGATTATAGTAATCAATATAATTGAATTAAATGATAGTTGATTTTATAATTGGATTATAGTAATCAATATTAAAATTATAGTTGATTAAATAATTGGATTATTGTAATCATTATAATATAGTACCTTATTAAAATTGATTAAATAGTTGGACTATTGAAATCAAGGAAGAATTGAAAGTTGAATATTTAAAATATATAATCCTTGGATTAAATGTTTTAAATGATTAATTTTCATTGGGAATTAATAATAGGTTACTTTATTGGATAAAATAACTTGTTATATCTAGGCCCAATTAAGCAAATAGCAGAGCATAAAATCTTTGAAGATTTATGTGATGATGACTTTAGTGCTTAATTTAATATACTTGTCATAAATCTATCTTTAGATTTAAAAGTATTAAATTGCAATTAATAATTCTTAGAGAATTGATTTGACTATTCTAGAGGTGAAAAGTCAAAATTGGCAATTAGGCGTGTTGCACAAGGTCCACATCGTTTCGATATTCCGAAACCCAAGGCTTAGCCAAAAGTTTGTAAAATATTGAAAATGATAATTAACATATCCCAAAGTGACTACCATTTGGATATGGAAGACACGAGGAATTAAAGAAGGGGCGAGGCTCTAACTTTAAAATATTTTCAAAGTTATGTTCACTACTAGTATTGAAATTGGATTTTAAATACTTAGTGTGGTACATAAAATATATGTATTGATGTTCAGAATCTGCTTTGGACAGGATACTGACTTCAGGCTGAGATTGTTTCTGCGAATCGGAAACGGGACGAAAGTCGCTGTTTCGACCGTAGATACCTAAGTTTAGGAACTACCCTTCGGGTGTGTACTTAAATTAGGAACTGTTATAATGTAACTAGTTTGACTAGAGACATTATCTCTATATCAGTGTTTAATCCATTGTGGATAAACCTTTATATTCTAGAACACTAAGTGTTTTATTATATAAAGATGATACTGAGATAAACACATTAGATGTGAATAACAGAATTTATATTTTGAATATAAATAAAATCTCAAACATATAAAATGACAAATAAATAGCTCAAATTGATTTGATCAATAGAGACTTATTTGTGGCATTGTTGTCTAGGACACAATTAAACGAGACTCGTATATCCACACTTTAAATAAGGTCTGCGAATCTAGTTTATTAGGTAAAGTACCTAAAATACTATTTACTTGGTAATAGTATAAGGGCCACCGATCTGTTAGCCCTATTCATGGTGAAGTTAGTGGGCCCATATCTAGCTAAGCTAGATGTGAACATGAATATTTCGTGACCTTAACGGATGTGGCATCACGTTATGGTTATGTGTTTCTTTTGAAGAACACAAATCGGAAACTTTAGAGTTTCGACACGAAATAGAAAAACAGATCGGCTATAGTATTATTCCGCCACGGTAAGACCGTATTGGAAAATACTAAGCAGTAAGTTTCATATGCACATGATAGAGTACGATATTCTTTCAATGAGGACTCCTCCCGAGACACGTCAGTTAGACGGTGTGTCCGAACTAAAACCGAATTTTGTTGGACATGATAAGGTTATCACACGAGTCGCTCTGAGCTACATTTCCTTCTAAAGGATATGTATTAACAGTGCAAAACTTATTTAGAATAAGGTTCCATATAAATCTGTTTGACAGATATCATATAGGATATGAACAGGAAAGAAACAGGGTTTCTCATTCCTAATAATTTGGGTATGCTAGGCATAACGTTTGGATGATACCAAACTAAAGACCCAAATTGGATAAGTGCCAATATAGGTTATCCTAAGGGAAACCATAAGTATAGTACTTATAAATCTCACATGAGAACAATATGATTGTTGCTCACCATGTAGTTTTCCTGAGAGGAATACTGATATGCAGTGGTCAGTGGGAGGATAGTGATACTCGATGAAAATCGGAGTAATACTGTTCTAGGCACGAAGTCCTTAATGGAACACAAATAGTTCATCTATGATGAATCTATACCATTAATCTTCAAATACACAAGAACTTCGTATATCGGATAGAGTCAGAAAACAACCTGGGGTATGGGTTTCCGATCTAACCTCATAAGATGTCAATCTTGAAGGTATATCCACCGACTACGTTTTGAGGAAGTGATACGAGGTATCGACTCCCTATTATGGCAAAGTGCCATGAATCCGAAATGGATTCCATGTATAACAACTATTTTGGATACTAGTTGTTGTACCACAAGGCATTGTGCCTATTAGTACATTAACGTCTTCAAGGAAGACATACATGGAAGGCAACATACCAACGTACTAAGCTGGGCTTTTGACGGAAAGGTATCGTTATTAACATTGTGTTAATAACATTCAACCTTTTACACCTGTTGCCATGGTAAATCCATTTTGAAGATGCTTGTAGATAACTGTATATTTCATTTATGAAATGTGTCAGTTACAAATCAAAATCGCTTTCCTGAAAAGGAAACCTTTTGGAGGATGTTTACAACATCCTGACGATTTTGAATAACCGACAAACAAGGTTTGCGGATTATTCGATCCATGTTTGGATTAATGCAAGCATAAGGTTCTTGGAACTGTCGTTTTGAAATAATCATAATGATTTATGATTTGACTCAAAACGAAATAATTCTTGTGTATATAAGGAGGTTAGTGGGAGAGCGCACTGACAGTTAAATTCCCATAAAGCAATTGGTGAAAGCTTGGCTTTCATAGATATTCTTTCAATAGAAATTCTCCGTAGAATTCTGGGGAGTAACAACCTTTATTCAAGGAATAAAGATCTACTGGGATAGATTTGGAGTTGTTAACACTCTCTGGGAAATTGTACATTTAAATGTACTTGTATTGGTGTCTCATACGCTTCGAGCATATGGAGTCACGATCAGGTCAATCCAAGTGATAGTCACTGGATTGAAGTTAAGAACATCTGTTAGTATCTTAGAGAACTAAAGATGCTGTCTTAAACTATGGAGAATGACAACTTGAAGTGACTGGGATCACTGCTGCTGCAAGTTTCCAAACAGTTAAATACTACGGTACTATAAAGTTTGAATAACGGGACAGTGAGCTGGAAATATTCTGAGCAAGATACTGTTGCCGTATAACAACAAATGCGGATTATTGCTGCAGCTGAGGCAGCAATAGAAGCCATTTGGATCGAAAATAAATCTACTTAGATTAGATATAGTTCTTTTAGCAGCTGAGCTAGGCGTCAGCACAGGCTAAGGAATTAAAGGTCTCATCGACGATCCAGATATATACTTCTATATTCATCTGATTCGTTCGGATCATACATCGTGGTGATGTGATGATCGTGTAAATCGCGTCAGACGATAATCAAGCAAATCCGCTGACAAAAACCTTTCCTCAGCAATTTGAGCGAACTGTACATAGTTCGGGTGTGGGACACTTGAGTGACTGGCTATGTGCCAAGTGGGAGATTGTTGGACAAAATGACCCATAGCGTCACTATTTGCGCAGATCATTGTGTTGTTGTAGCAAATTAACTATGTGACAAGGAAATTTCACTCTCATCATTTGTGATTAGATCACCATAGATATATAAATGAAGAGAGGTCCCTATGATTAGTTCCTGGACTGAGAATGATATGAGACAGTATCAGTCCCCGAAGGATTAATCATTAAATATCCCTAGCCGGAGTATTATCGAGACTGGACATCGATAATGCGGAATAGGCTAGTATTGCACTTGTGTGCGTTGTGAGGGAACAACGACATAGTTCTTATATATATAAGTATTGGATACTTATGCAAGTGCGATAGGAGGTCGTGTTTCACCGATGGTACGGGAAACAACTTCGCTCTGGATAGACCCCTCGGAATCCCATTGGTATTATGACTATGTGTCTATGGGAGGCCGAAATCAAGGTAGGTGTGTATAGTCTTAACCTGAGACTTGCATCGCTAATGCTTACGACAATCAATATACTTTGGTTGAGTTCGTCTAGGACTCTAACCGGTTCTGTGTACGCCAATGCTGGGTATATTGAGAATCGTAGTGTATTGGATGTGATGTCAAGACGGAAGTATCACTCCAGTCATAGTGGAGATGATGTCATGCAGGATACGGTATTAGTGCTCTTAAGTGCTGCGCGGCCATCGGGATATTATGACAAGGTCATGTATATCCGATTATAGAGACTAGTTACCAGACATCTGACATGTGCTTCGTACGGGGCAGACACTTATCCAGCCCAGGCCTAGCACGTGACTATCCGATACTGGGCCGATATGCACAATACATAGTATACTACGCTTATGTAGATTTATTATCTAAATATTCTTAAAATGGATATGTCCGGAGAATTGGGATGACTTGTGTTTTGCTAGGAGTTGACCTTGTCTCGTAAATCGGTAGAACGTAGTACTTGGTACGTACGTGATTCGGATACTCCGACGACCGTATTTACTGCCAACTTATCCGGAGATCTCATGGGTCGCTTCCCGATAATCCACCGATGACGCACAACTCGCACTCTTGAATAATCTGGGATTATATAGAAGAGAGAGAAAATTAATCTAGGATTAATAACGGAGATATTTTATCTAGGATAAAATATCGTCTAGAGAGAGATAACGATTAATTTGGAATTAATCGGTAAATTAATATATTCGATATATTAACGAAATTAGATTTCGACGCGGAATTAAAATTAGATTTTAATTCGGGCAAACGAGTTAATTTAGAATTAATTCGTTCGCGACGTAAATAATAATTTCGCTAGGCGCATTATTTATTTAAATTCGATTTAATTAACGTCGCGACGTAAGTTCGGTATTTCGGAAATATCGAACCCGAACGCGTGAGTGCACGTGGGCCCACTTTCATTTGGAAACGTGTGGGGCCCACATGACACATGTCATATTATGCATTATTTAATTCTAATGCATTGCATGGAGATAGTGTACAATGCACTCAATGGTTTTGTATGTAAATTGAGTGTTTGACACTCTAAGCCATTGCATGATTTGTGTCATAAGTTTATTATTAATTTAATAAATATTATGGCATAAATATAAATTAATTTTTTTGTAACAAAATTCAATTAACTCTCTCATCTCTCTCACGCCAAAACAGTGGCTGTTCTTCACTGGTTTTTAACCAGTTTGGGCGTTCAAGTGCTAGCACACTTACAAGTCTTGCGAAGGTGGTAGGGAGGTTCGACCATGAGCCGGGATCCATCTAACGAAGCTAGGAGCTGCGTTTCTCATCTCAAAATTCTGTTTTTGGAGGCAGTGGACTGCATGCAGTAAGCTTACATGGCAGTGCGTTTTTTGGGTTTATTTGTCTTTAAATCGACTCTACCAACCAATGTAAGTATTCCGCTATCTTCGTTGGTGTATTCACGCATTATTTCATGTCTTGTTTGATCATGGGACCTTAGAAAAACTCAACAATCATATCTCTCTTTAATCCCAAAATCTCTTCCTTGTGAGACAAGGTAGAGCACTAGCCATTCTCTATATAAACAACCCCTAACCAAGACATGCATCCTCTAGCTCATACAGATAACTCACACAAAAATCACAACACAAAGAGCCTTAGCCACTCACGGCAATAGCAACAAGAAGAACATAAACAATTCATGTCATCTCCTCCACTCCATAACCGAAAATATCCCCCATACAGCAGCCCTCCATCACCGAAAATATACCTCCAAAAAGCAGCCCAAACACACCCCAAACAGCCCTTGAAACACGCCTGGATAGCAGCCCAAACCACTCCCAAAATAGTCCCTAAAATCCCTTAAAACAGTAACATAAACTGCACTTATAACCCTTGAAATAACCACACCAAACTACACTAAAAAACCACGAAAAACACTCGAAACAGTTCGTTGAAACGTCAAAACAGGTGACCTGAACAGTGAGTAGCAAAGCAGAGACCGAACAGCAGCAGAACGGAGACCGAACAGCAGCAGAACGGAGACCAGACGGCGAGCAAAGCAGCAAAACAGTGAGCTAAGACGCTGAACCAGGGAACCGGAAGAATAAGGAGCTTTTACCCCTTCCGATCTCCGTGAAACGCAAGTCCGAAGATGACTTAAAAGGTTAGACCTGAGGGTACTTTCCACACTCATCTTTATTCGATTTTTGTTATTTATTTTGACTGTATTTTAATTATTTGTTGAATCTTGTGTGTGTATGATGCATGTTGTGGGTATTGGATGAATGAAAGAGTGTCGTCTCTTGTGGTATATAGGATGGAAACCCAGACGTAAATTCCGTAGCCGAATCCGAATAGACGGTAGTGCGGTCTGTACTTGGGATACAACTCCACGTACCGCTTAAGTAAACGGCACCTTCTTTTGTTTCATGTTACTTTGATTTATTTATTTATTGTTCGTCACTTGAATTCTGCATGTTGCTTATTTACGTATGATTCAATCGAGCGCATGGGCTTAGTAAGTGCAATGAAAGATCCCCTATGGGGAGGGGTTAAACCCCTTTACCATGATACTTTGCCGCGCCGGTTGATGTGTGTTCGGTTGAATGCAAGATACGTTCAATCGGGCATACTAAGTCTGATATTATTGTTTTTTAATTCTTTGTATGCGTGATTCAATCGAGCACATGGGCTTAGTAAGTGCAATGAAAGCCCTTTACCACGATGCTTTGCCGCGCCGGTTGATGTGTGTTCGGTTGAATGCAAGATACGTTTAATCGGACATACTTAGCTTGACATTGTTGTCTTTATTCTTTATGTTGCATGCATCAGGTCTGGTTCCGTTCGAACGCGTTCTCGAACGCTACACGAACGCGAACCTTCTGTTTACTGTTCGAACGCGTTCTCGAATGCTACGCGAACGCACACACACTTTCTTAGTCTCATCATGCATCAGGTCTGGTTCTGTTCGAATGCGTTCTCGAACCCTACATGAACGCGAACCTTCTGTTTACCATTCGAACGCGTTCTCGAACGCTACGCTAACGCACACGCACTTTCTTAGTCTCATCATGCATCAGGTTTGGTTCCGTTCGAACGTGTTCTCGAACGCTACACGAATGTGAACCTTCTGTTTACCGTTCGAACGCGTTTTCAAATGCTACGCGAACGCGCACCCACTGAACTGAGTCATTTTCATCAGATTTCATACATAGTTTTCCTAGTAGCTATCCCCACATGTATGAATACAATGTGTTTAATGTATTACAATTCATATACCTATGTCATGATAACATTTGAGTATTATTTCTTGTGGTATATCGGATGGAAACCCAGACATAAATTCCGTAGCTGATTCCGAATGGACGGTAGTACGATCTGTACTTGGGATACAATTCCACGTACCACTTGAGGAGGTGCTCACATGTATGCTTGTGTAGTTAGTATGTGTGCTTGTGTTTTCTTGAATATAATATGCCAATGAAGTTGTATGTTTGTCGCTCATTTGATGTACTTCCAAGCATGCAATCTTAGATGTAAAATATATGTGTAAGTTTTATTTTGTACATGTGAATTTAGAAGCATGATACTCTTGGAAATAAGTGCTACTTAAGCCTGATTAAATTATTACATAACCCTTTCATTACAAGTGGCATGAGTAAGGGACCATTCTGAACCCAACGGTTTGAGGTCTTCCCTTACGAGGGGTGAGTGCGGCCTTAAATCTCATTTTCCCGGTTCACACCGGGTGGCGACTCCATTATTCTCCGGTTTAGTCCCCCGTGGCTACTCCATACTCCCGACCGGGCCGCGAGCCTGGGACAGCATGCGTCGCCCAGTTCCTGTGTTCCCACACTCCCACTTACCACTGCATATAGGTATTCCTCTTAGGAAAACCGCATGGCGAGCAACAATTACATTGTTCTCTAGTGAGCTGTATAAGTATTATACTTTGGTTATCCTAGGATAATGTAAAAATTAGGCACTTATCCGATTTGGGTTCTAGTTTGGTATCATCCAAACATATGCCTAGCATTCCCAAATCTTCAGGAATGAGAAAACCCAGTTTCTTTCCTGTTTATATCTAATATGAAGTCTGTCAAACAGATTTTTATGGAACCTTATTCAAAATAAGTCTTGCATTAATTAATGCGTATCCCTTGAAGTAAAATGGTAGCTCATAGCGACTCATGATTAACCTTACTATGTCTAACAAGGTTCAGTTTCTCAGTTCGGACACACCGTCAAATTGAGGTGTTCCGAGAGGAGTCCACTTTGAAAGAATACTATACTCTTTCAAGTAATTGAGAAACTTATTGCTTAAGTATCTCCATCATGGTCTAACCGTGACGTTTAATACTTTAGCCGATCTGTCTATCTACTTCGTGTCGAAACTCTTTGAATTTATCAAAATTTTCGGATTAATGTTTCGAAAGAAACACATAACCATAACGCGATGCCACATCCGTAAAGGTTACGAAGTGTTCATATCCACCTCTAGCCTAGCTAGATATGGGCCCACTTACGTCACTATGAACGAGGGCTAACAGATCGGTGGCATTTGCACTTTTACCAAATAAAAGATGTTTTAGGTACTTTATCTAATAAACTAGATTCGTAGACATCATTTGAATAGGATCAAATCCGTCCTAGTATCCACTCTTCAAAAGTGTTGATATACGAGTCTTGTTCAATGCGTCCCAGACAACAATGCCATAAATAAGTCTCATCTAATTAATTTAGTTTGAGCTATTTGTTTGTCATGTCATACGTTTGAGATTCATTTATATTCAAAATATAAATACTGTTATTCACATCTAATGTGCTTATCTCAATATCATCTTTATAAAATGAAACACTTTAGTGTTCTAGAATATAAAGGTATACCCACAACGAGTTATACTCTGATATAGAGATAATGTTTCTAGTCAAACTAGTTACATTGTAACAGTTTCCTAATTTAAGTACAAACCCAAAAGGGTAGTTCCTAAATTTAGGTTTCTACGGTTAAAACAGCGACTTACGTCCCGTTTCCAATTCGCATATTTATCTCAACAGAAGTCAGTATCCTGCTAATCAGCAGATTCTGCACATCAGTACATATCTATGTACTACATCTAGTATCAAAATCCAATTTTGAAACTAATAGCGAACATGTTTGTGATAAACATACTTAAAGTCGGAGCCTTACCCCGCTTTATTTCCTTCATGTCTACCTTGTCCATACGGCAGTCCCGCTTACAGTGACCCTGTTTGCCACAGTTTAGGCAGACATGTTGGGATATGTCCTTTTTCTTCCCAGAAGACTGTGATGATTTTTCCTTTGCCCCTTTTAGAAGCTCTGGCTTTGCCTCATAGAGCATAGCCATCAACTCTCCAAGAGTTTACTCTTGATTCACAATGAACCTGCCCCAGCTTTCGGGTAAAGACTATAAGATCAAATCTTTAGTATTCTCAGCCATGTAGGTAATGTCTAGCTAACCTAGCTGATCGATGTCAGCAATCATCTGTGACACCTAGTGCTCGACAGATTTACCCTCTGACATTCGAGAGCTAAAGAGCTTCTTATGCAATTTGTACTTCTAAGATCTAAGAATAAATCTATGAAGATATTTAATTTCATCATCAAGGTACAAGGATCTAATCCTTAATTTTGATGATGGAATTAAAGTGTCATTGCATTAAGCATAAAGGATTGAGCACTAAATTTATCATCACATGAATCTTCCAAAGATCATGTTCTACTCTTTGCTCAACTCCGGGCTTAGGCCCAAGAGGTAGCTCTATCAAATAGAATAACTTCTTAGTTCCCAAGACTAACATGAGGTTGTAATCCCAATCTGAAAATTAAAGTCGTTTAATGACATTTTTACCCAGGTTTATGTTTTAAATGCTAATCATTCAGTTATCTTGATTGCTATAGTCCAACTATCCAATCAACGATTTCAGGTACTATTTAATATAATGATTACTATAGTCTAACTATATAATCAACTATAATTTAATTATTTAAATTCAAATATATTGATTACTATAATCCAATTATATAATCAACTATAATTTGAAGTAGTTTGAATACAGTTCAACTGTTTAATTAAAACAATGATTAAATATTAGTCCAACTAATATATTAATTAATTAATGAAGAAAAAATAAAATGAGCGCGTATTGGCAAGTATCTAAACGAAATTGTAAATTTAATACTTGCCTCCCACTATTTTTTGGCGAGCCTCTAACCCTCTGTTGAGTACTCGAGAAACCTTGTTTCCTAGTGGGCTAGGATCCCGTTAAATAACATACAACCTTGACTTTGGCCAACAAATTGTATGATATTTAACTAGGTAGATCTCTAAGATCAATTGGATCTCATCTAATTCCTAGATCCAGTAGGTGGACATCCAAGTCCGAAACATATATCTAATATATGCCAATATATCCAATATATTTCCTAACCTTTTTCCTCTGAATCAATTAAGCCTTGGCTTTGGCACAACAAACTTAATGATTCTAGTTAAGCGGGACCCATTGACCTTGGAAAGCTTCGTAATCGATGTCGATGGATAAGAAGTGATCTTGACTTTGGCCAACAAATCACAACTTGGACAAGATATGCGATATGGAACAAAGCCTTCATGATTCAAACACATCCGCATTGGACAAAGGTCTTGACTTTGGGCAACAAACCAGTGCCAATCTTGGATCTTGAGAAAGAATCCCTCAATGGAAGGAAAAACGCTTAATATATGTTGAGGGTTTTTTCGCATAATTGGAAACCAATTAATTATCTTTGTTAAGGTCTCATCATACACCCTTAAACATGCATTCTAAAAAACATAATAAGGCGCGTAAGTAAATTTAATAATGATATGCGGATGGATATTTAAAACACTTTTTTCCTATAACAAATCTCTCTATTTACTCTCTCCCGCTAGCACAAATCTTACTTCTACCCAATTACATAACACTTCTAAAGAAACCTCATTTACATTGAGGGAATAGGTGAGAAGAGAAATACAAAGAGTCAAGAGGTAATAGGCTGGACACGCAGGTCCAATTTAATAAATTCTAAATTTATTACAACAATTTCAAAAATTGCCCTCACCCATCTAATATCCATCCGATATACATTATTCATACATCACATCCATGTATTCACACAAAGCAAGTTATCAATCAATATAATCCAATTAATTAATCTGAAATTAATGACCATCCAATGTTCAAACAACGATTTGATTTGTGCGAGTCAAACTCGTTTTAAGAATAAGTACTCAAAGTACGAATTCTTGAATTATATTAAACTATAATATTAAATCCAATTTAATTTGTATTCAATACTTATTCTTTATTTAATTCCAAATTAAATAATTACACTTTATTAATGTGCCTTTAGCGACTTAGATTCTAAATCTAATCTTTACGGGTCTCAAAGCCTAATTAACATCCAATGTCAATTTAATTAAAGTCCAATGGGCTTTTAATTAATTTATAAGGCATGGAATTTGGTCAATATGGGTCAAACCCAAATACCAAAGCCCAATTAAGGAATCACCCTTATTTGCCAAAATCAATTTAGGCCCATTAGGCCCAATTAAAATTTTAAAGGTCCATTATATTATATTTGGACTTTATTGATATGTTTTTGGGCCCAAATGGATCCAACCAATTAACCTAAACGATACTTGGCCCAACCAAGCACATTAAGCCCAAATACAACTTTAAAAGCCCAATTCCAAATTTAGCCCAACCAATTTAATTACAAAATTCCAAATTTCACAATTAAATTAATCTAAAGTGTATAGCCATAATTAATTAACCAAATTAATATTTCCAAAATACTAATTTACATAATTAATCATGCTTTCTAATTATCAATTCATGTCCAACACAATTGAAGCAAAATCAATCACATTTCCATGCTTATTAGTCACGGCATTTTAGGGTTTTTGTTCGATTTCGATTTTAATCCAATTAAATCATAAATCAACATTTCCCAAGTCTTTTAAACTCAGCCAATGATTCAAAAAACAAAATCACCATGACATTTAGGGCACCAATGACATTCGGCCAAGCCAAATTTTAAGGAAAAATTATCCAATTCAATTTTCATCAAATTGATCATGCATAACACTATGTTATCATCATTCAAGCATATTCAAACAATCAATTTCATCCAAACATGCTCAAATCAATTTTACCCAATTTTTACACTAAATCAATTTCATGCTTAAAGAAGTATAGCGGAATCATACTTATAATGATCAGATTTGCGATGCGACGAAACACAAAAATTTTCCTCCTCTATGGAAGCTCTCGGCCAAGCCCTCTTTGCGCTCTTTTGATTTTCGGTCAACCTCCATTTGAAGATCTCCAATCTTCAAGCTTTGTAAATGAGATTCCATGCTCAAGGGTTTGTTTCCCTATCACCTTTGGATGACTCTTTATGTGCTAGCATTGGAAATTTTGCCACAAAATTTCCATGTTCTTCATGATGTTCTCAGCAAAGAGAAGCAAAAGAGAGAAAGAATTGGCCCCATGGCCGAATTGGAGAGAGAAGAGAGAAGTAAATTGTGTTTTTTTTTTAATTTTCAAAAAACAAATAACCATTTACCAAATCCCACTTTCCAAGAAAAATGGTACAAGGTTTTAAAAGCCTTTCAACTATTCACATCACTCAAAAATGACTAGACATCACATCACTCAAAGTGACAAGACATCCATCACTTGAATGACTAATGATGTGACACTTGATGTGACTTGTGGGCCGCACTTGAATTCGAAATGCGAGTGGGCCCGCAAACACTACCGGGCCCGGGTTCGCTAATTCCGAATTAAAGAATTTTCCGTTGCGACGTAATTAAATCAAATTTAATTAAATAATTATGCCTAGCAAAATTACTATTCACATCGCTAGCGAATTAATTCTAAATTAACTCGTTCGCCCGAATTAAAATCTAATTTTAAATCCGCGTCGAAATCTAATTTCGTATAATATATCGAATATATTATTTTATCGATTAATTCCAAATTAATCGTTCTCTCTCTTTAAATAATATTTTATCCTAGATAAAATATCTCTGTAATTAATCCTATATTAATTTTCTCTCTCTTATAATTAATCTTAGATTAATTATATCCGAGTCATACGTCATCGGTGAATCTTTGGGAAGCGACCCATGAGATCCCGGATATGTTGGCAATAAATCCGGTCGTCGGACTATCCGAACACGTACGTACATAATACTACGTTTTTACCGATTTACAAGACATGGTTGGCTTCTAGCAAAGCACCGTGCCTACCTAATTCTCTAGAAATATTCTTAAAGGAATATGTAATCTATATCAGGCGTAGTATACGTAGTATTGCGTATTGTGATCCAGTATCGGATGTCACGTGCTAGGCCTGGGGCTGGAATTGTGTCTGCCCCGTACGAAGCACATGTCGGATCTCTGGTAACTAGTTTGTATAATCGGATAAACATGACCTAGTCATAATATCCCGATAGCTGCAGCATATAAGAGCACCAGTTCCGTATCCTACGTGATCATCATCTCCACTATGACTGGAGTGATACTTCCATCTTGACATCACACCCAATACAGTACGATTCTCAATATACCCAGAAGAGGCGTACACAGAACCGGTTAAAGCCCTGGATGACCAAAACCAAAGTATATTGATTATCGCAAGTATTAGCGGTGCAAGTCTCAGGTTAAGACCAAATACAGCTACCCTGATTCGGACTTCCATGGACACATAGTCATACTACCAATGGAATTCCGAGGGGTCTATCCAGAGCGAAGCTGTTTCCTTACCATCGGTAAACACAACCTCCTATTACACTTGCATGAGTATCCAACACCCAAATATATGAGAACTATGACGTTATGCTCCCACAACTCGCAAAAGTGCAATACTAGTCTATTCCTCATTATCAATGTCCAATCTCGATAATACTACGACTGTGGATGTTTTAATGATTAAACCTTCATGGATTGATAATGTCTCATATTTTATCAATCAGGAACTAATCATATGGACTTTTATCATTTATATATCCCGGTAATCTAATTACAAATGATAAAAGAGAAATTTCCTTTGTCACATAGTTAATTTGTACAACAACACCATGTTATGTACAAATAGTGATGCTATGGGTCATAATTGTCTAACACCAAGTCCGAAACATATATCCAATATATGCCAATATATCTGATATATTCCCTAACCTTTTCCTCTGAATCAACTAAGCCTTGGCTTTGGCTCAACAAGCTTAATGAAACCAGTTAAGCTTGACCCATTGACAGTGGGAAAGCTTCGTAATCGTGGCCGATGAACAAGAAGTGACCTTGACTTTGGCCAACAAATCACAACTTGCCCAAGACGTACGGTATGGAACAAAGCTTTCATGATTCAAACATATCCGTGATGGACAAAGGTCTTGACTTTGGCCATCAAACCAATGCCAATATTGGATCTTGAGAGAGAATCACTCAATGGAAGGAAAAACGCTTAATATAAAATGAGGTTTTTTGTCGTGATTTGGCAACCAATTTATTATCTTTAATTAGGTCTCATCATACACCCTTAAGCATGCATTCTAAAAGTATAATAAGGCGCGATAAAATTTAATAATGATATGCGGATGTATATACAACAAACTTGTTCCTAGAACAAATCTCTCCATTTCCTCTCTCCCTCTAGCACTATTCATACTTCTACCCAATTACATAATTGTAGGACACAGAAATCGGCGACGCTGTTCTAGGCTCACGGCCTAGTTGGGAGTACGGAATAGCTCACATGGAACTAAACCAGAGAAATAACATGGAGTCGTCACCCGGTGTGAACCGGGAAAATGTGATTTAGTCTAGTATGTTATTTATCTTTAAGCATGATTTAGTCAACAACGTGAAGGGCGTGGCTTTTAGGGTTTGGGACATGGGTAATGGGCTGTGGCAGTGATTCAGCGTGTGAAGGGCAATATATGGCGTGAATGGAGGCTTGAAGGCTAGTGGCGTTGAAGGTTCTTGGTGCGTGAGGGATGTTGGTTTAAGGCGTGAGGATTAGATGGCTTACGTGTTGCTGGCTATGGCGTGAAGGGGTTATTATTGGTGAGAGTTTTGTGAAAGCTTGAGTGGAAGATGAGGTCTGGGGGCAGTGGGCTGATTGTTTGCATTATTAGCTGATGAGTGGTATTTATATCACTATTTCCCACTCATTTAACTTAATATTTTGTATAGTTTCTTGAGTTTTGTGAACGTTTTGATGTGTTTTATTGTTATTTTGCAGATAAATAAAGTTTGGACAGCACTGGAGGCAATTTGGGGCAAAACCGGACAAAAATGCGTCAACAGGAATATTTTCGTCTTTTGCGCGTCGCGACGCTGAAACACTGCGCGCCGCGACGCCCAGCGTGAGCCGAATCTGCTAACGTGCGCCAGGTCAACGGTCAACAATTTGAGAAGTTTTGACTTTGCTAAAATGCGCCGTGCCACGTGTCACCATCACATCCCATCTGCTAACATGCGCCGTGCCACATGTCACCATCATATGCTGCCGACACTCTGACTTGACACGTGTCGCCTCGTCATCAGCCACATCATCGGTCAACAAGTCAACCTTGCCACGCGTCGTGCCACATCATCGTCCACGTCAGCAGGTCAACCGAGTCAACTTGCCACGTCAGCCTCAGCCAATCACAACTTGACACGTGTCGCCACGTGTCGCAATCCTATTGTGCCGACAAGTGAACAGTCAGCCGCCACGCCACGTCATCGCCACGTCGTCGCCGCGTCAGCATGACGTCATCAATGACGTCATCACAATAATTGAGAATTAGCCGCCTTGACACGTGTCGCGTGAACAGTCAGCCGCCTTGCTACGTGTCGCCTTCTCATCGTGCCACGTCGACAAATCCAGCATCGCGACGCTGAGGTCCTTGGCGTCGCGACGCGCGAACAGTGAAAAATTTTTCTATAAATTCAGCGCGAATTTCAGATTTTCAATAGACCTCTCTCTCTCTTGATTTCTCTTTAAAGAGAGAGTTTCTCTCTCTAGAACTTTTATTTTTTTATTTTTTTAGTTTTTTTTAATTTTTAGTTTTGTAAATAATTTTAATTACTTTTTATAATAATATTAATTTAATTTTTACTTTTTACTTTTTACAGTTTTTACTATTCACCATGATGATGTAACTACCCCAGCTAGGGTGAAAGGTAATTCTTTTACTGTTACTATTTAGATTAATCTCCCTTAAAAATAATATATTCACTATTTAAAATATTGACTTAATAAGGGATACCGCTATATTGGTCGGTTGGTAATTTAATTTTAATCTGGTTTAAACCTGACTAATCACGGATACCGCCAGACTGGTCGGTTGGTAAATTTATTTTTTGTTCCGCCTTAATGGCTGGTTGGACTTAATTTGACTTAATCAGGATACCGCCAGACTGGTCGGTTGGTTAATTTATCACAAGTTTATATATTATTTTATGGGAGATATCTAAATTAGTAGTAGTGAAAGTAATTCCTTTTACCTTAGCATTTTATTTTATTGTAATTTATTTTTCAGCTTTTTACTTTATGTCTTTTACTTTTATGTTTTTACTAGCCCTAATTATGTGTTAGTTATCTGGGGTTGTGATGATTTTTAATATCACCGGTTTATAATGGGTTATTTTATAGTTTAGGTAATTTAAAGATTTATTTATTAAGTCTTAAGCTTAATGCTTCTTGTTGTCTGATCACCAATAAGATTGATATGGTAAATCTAAAATGAACTAGACATAGGGATTTTAGGTTTCAGCCTTAGACTTAATAGCCCACGATCTTCCTTGAGGATAGATAACCCTTTAATAGATTTCCTTACAGGATAGGAATATACCTGTCGGGCGGGGGTAGCCATAATTGGAACTTAAACTTAATGAATCCAGATAATTTGGTTGACATAGACATATGGTTCAATTGGGTTAAACTGGGTATTTGTGTCTGACCATCGACAGAGGCTTACACATAATTTAGTGTTCCAGGTTAATAAATCAATAGATTACCCAACTTTAAGATAATCACTTCATCTTTTAAATGATATTAGAATGATTCACAACCCTGGATCTTTGTGTCTTTTATTTTCTTTAGTATTTTCTTTTATCTTTTTATTTATTTATTTAGCAAATCTTTAATCAACCAAATCAATCAAGCAATCCATTCTATTCTCTCTATAATTAGATATTTGTAAATAAATAGATTCAACAATTAATAACAACAGTAGGAATTAAGTCCTCGTGGGATCGATATTTTTATACTACTTGAACGATACATGCGCTTGCGTTATACGTGTGTGTTTACGCCGGTCATTAGCTTGTGAGCAAAAGGTTGATTTTTCGGACGATACTGGGGGCTGTTTTCAATAGTGTTTGCGTGACAGTGAGCCAGGGTTTGAAAGGTTGGGTTAAGGGTTCTTTTTATAGGCCAAGGGAGGGGGTTTACATTGTTGGAGAAGGAATAGAATTTGTGTATTAATTGAGAGATATCTTCAATTATTATGTGATAGGGAAAATCTTTAATTTGATTTGATTTGTTTTTTTTAATTAAGGATATGATTTATTTAAATTGGTAGGTGATTTAATTAAATTAGGAATGTGATTTATTTTAATTAGGAATGTTATTTGTTTTAGTTTAGGAAAGGGATTTGTTTTAATTAGGAAGGTGATTTAATTTGATTTATTTAATTTAGGAATGAGATTTAATTTAATTTAATTTAAGTTTAATTTAATTGGTTTTAATTTAATTTGTGACATGTATTTTAAATGTTTTAATTTTTTGGATTGGGCTTGGTGTGTTTTGAAATAGAGGTCCAACAAGCGAACTCGAAGCTACTTCAGCGAGTTAAATCCAACAATGTGTCAATTCTTGACCTTTTGCCTTCCAACGTCCGTTTCTCGCGGCTTTCACAACTAAAGAGGTAGTGCCTCCATACGAGACTCATCATCGGGACTTATATGCAAAAATACAGTGCCTACAGTCGCCCCCACTTTGATGGGACTTGTGCAGTGTGTGACAATGACAATCCTATCAAAGTACGTGCAATGCATTTTCATTTACCTGGCTCGCCAGCTGCCACTTGACTTGCCATGCTAATCTGAACTGAATTTTATGATGTGGTGAGGTGCCGCGACCTCGAAGTTCATCCCTGCAAGAAGCTTCGATCTCTAGGAATCACTACCGAACTGAACTGATTATGATGGCGAGGCGCTTCGACCCCTGGGCTTTGTTCCCGAACCATCTGTGTAGAGAGTGGGCTTTGTTCCCTGGGCTTTGTTCCCGTTGTGTTGAATGTGATGGCGAGGTGCCTCGACCTCTGGGCTTTGTTCCCGAACCATTTTTGGGCTTTGTTCCCGAGCTGAATGTGATGGCGAGGTGCCTCGACCTCTGGGCTTTGTTCCCGAACCACCTGTGGGATTTGTTCCCTGGGCTTTGTTCCCGAGCTGAATGTGATGGCGAGATGCCTCGACCTCTGGGCTTTTTTCCCGAACCACCTGTGGGCTTTGTTCCCTGGGCTTTGTTCGCGAGTTGAATGTGATGGCGAGGTGCCTCGACCTCTGGGCTTTGTTCCCGAACCATCTGTGGGCTTTGTTCCTTGGGCTTTGTTTCCGAGCTGAATGTGATGGCGAGGTGCCTCGACCTCTAGGCTTTGTTCCCGAACCATCTGTGGGCTTTGTTCCCGAGCTGAATATGATGGCGAGGTGCCTCGACCTCTGGGCTTTGTTCCCGAACCACCTGTGGGCTTTGTTCCCTAACTGATTTGATGATGTGCCATTCCTGGCGTGCTAAACCCCGTACCTAGGGTGTCGCGGTTGCGTCTCCATACCTAGAGTGTCGCAGAATTGATGTTGTTGTGTCATTCTCAGCGTGTTAAACCCCGTACCTAGGGTGTCGCAGTTGCGTCTCCGTACCTAGAGTGCCGTAGTGATGTTTTTGTTGTCTGAATGCTAACCTCGTACCTAGGCTGTCGTAGTAGTGCAAAATAGTCCACATGTCATACCTGGCGTGCTAACCCTGTACCTAGGGTGTCGCTTTGTTCTGAATGTCGTACCTGGCATGCTAACCTCGTACCTAGGGTGTCGCAGTTTTCTGAATACTAAACCCGTACCTAGGATGTTGCAGTTGCGTCTCCGTACCTAGAGTGCCACAATTGTCTGAATACTAACCCCGTACCTAGGGTGTCGCAGTAGTCCACAATAGTCCACATGCCATACCTGGCGTGCTAACCTCGTACCTAGGGTGTCGCTGTGGTCTGAATGCCATACCTGGCGTGCTAACCACGTACCTAGGGTGTCGCAGTTTTCTGAATGCTAACCCCATTCCTAGGGTGTTGCAGTAGTCTGAATGCCAACCCCGTACCTAGGGTGCTGCAGTAGTCTGAATTCTAACCCCGTACCTACGGTGTCGCAGTAGTCTGAATTCTAACCCCGTACCTAGGGTGTCGCAGTAGTCCACAATAGTCCACATGTTGTACTTGGCGTGCTAACCCCATACCTAGGGTGTCGATGTGGTCTTAATGTCGTACCTGGCATGCTAACCCCGTACCTAGGGTGTCGCAGTTGTCTAGATGCCGTACCTGGCGTGCTAACCCAGTACCTAGGGTGTCGCAGTTGTTTGGATGCCGTACCTGGCATGCTAACCCCGTACCTAGGGTGTCGCAGTTTTCTGGATGTCGTACCTGGCGTGCTAACCCCGTACCTAGGGTGTCACAATTTTCTGGATGCTAACCCCGTACCTAGGGTGTCGCAGTTGTCTGGATGCCGTACCTGGCTGAACTGTTCTGATGTCTCCATACCCGGAGTGCCGTACTTGGCAAAACTGATACTGATGCTGATGTGTCTCCATACCCGGAGTGCCATTCTCGGTTTGTTCATTCTCGAACTCTGCTCCATTCTCGGAGTGCCATTCTCGGCTTGTTCATTCTCGAACTCTGCTCCATTCTCGGAGTGCCATTCTCGGCTTGTTCATTCTCGAACTCTACTCCATTCTCGGAGTGCCATTCCCGGCTAGTTCATTCCCGAACTGTGCTTCATTCTCGGAGTGTCATTCTCGGCTTGCTCATTCTCGAAGTCTGCTCCATTCTCGGAGTGCCATTCCCGGCTTGTTCATTCCCGAACTGTGCTCCATTCTCGGAGTGCCATTCTTGGCTTGTTCATTCCCGAACCTTGCTCCATTCTCGGAGTGTCATTCCCGGCAAGACTGATTCTGATAAAAGTGTGGGCTTTGCCCCCAGAGCGTCATACCCGGCAACACTGATACCGATAATGATGTGGGCCTCGCCCTAGAGTGCCATACCCGGCAAGATTGATACTGATGCTAATATGGGCCTCGCCCCCAGACTGATGTTGATGTGGGCCTCGACCCTGGATTCATTCCTTAAATTCATTCCAAATTCTGACGATGTGGGCCTCGGCCCTGGGATTTATTCCTTAAATTCATTCCAATTTCTGACGACGTGGGCCTCGGCCCTGGGATTCATTCCCTGGATTCATTCCAAATTCTGACGATGTGGGCCTCGGCCCTGGGATTCATTCCAAATTCTGACAATGTGGGCCTCGACCCTGGTATTCATTCCCTGGATTCATTCCAAATTCTGACGACGTGGGCCTCGGCCTTGGGATTCATTCCCTGGATTCATTCCAAATTCTGACGATGTGGGCCTCGGCCCTGGGATTCATTCCAAATTCTGACGACGTGGGCCTCGACCCTGGGATTCATTCCAAATTCTGACGATGTGGGCCTCAGCCCTAGGATTCATTCAAAATTCTGACGACGTGGGCCTCGGCCCTGGGATTCATTCCCTAGATTCATTCCAAATTCTGACGATGTGGGCCTCGGCCCTGGGATTCATTCCCAAAACTGGTGATAGTGTGGGCTTCGGCCTTGGGATTCATTCCCAAAACTACTGATAAGGTGGGCCTCGACCCTGGGATTCATTCCAAAACTCTTACAATGTGGGCCCCGACCCTGGGATTCATTCCCGAAACTCTGACGATGTGGGCCTCGACACTGTGATTCATTCCCAAAACTGATACTGATGTGGGCATCGACCCTAGGACGCATCCCCAGAACTGACACTGATGAAATAATTACACTTTCAATAGTGCCTTTTAGACTTGGATTCCAAATCCAATCTTAACGGGTCTCAAGGGCCCAATTAGTATCCAATACTATTCAATTAAAGTCCAATGGGCTTTCAATTAATTCTTAAGGCATGGGTGTAGGACACAGAAATCGGCGACGCTGTTCCAGGCTCGCTGCCCGGTTGGGAGTACGGAATAGCCCACGGGGGAACTAAATCGGAGAATAAATGAGTCGCCACCCAGTGTGAACTGGGAAATGCAAAACATTATTTCGAGGTCGATTATCTATCCCCAGTGGAGTCGCCAGACTGTAGGACACATAAATCGGAGACGCTGTTCCAGGGCTCGCGGCCCGGCCTACCCTTTAAGGTAGAATTTCTCCTCTTGGTGGTCCTAATACTCGCCCATGGGTAGCTTCACGCTTATCGATTATAGGCGGTCTATTTTTTTTTTTTTTCATTGCAGAGACTTTTTATTTATTTCCAACCATATCATATATCGTAGCATAAGTAAACCAGGATGGACATCCAAAATGCACAAGCCCTCTCTACTCACGCAAATAGCCTAGCAACCCCCTATCCCACATCGGTCAAGAACATAGGCAAGCAACAAGTCCTCTCAACTTAAGCTATAACACACGCCAAAACATAAGCAAGCAATAAGCCCCCTCAACCTCTCAACTCAAGCAATAAGCCACTCTTCAGCCCTCCACTCACGCACAATAATCTTCCACAAATCTGCTGTAATTCATGTCTAGCTTTCCCCCACGTAACAAGCCACTAACCACATCCCTGTCCATGCCACTTACTGCCCAATTACCAATTTAGGCCCAGATTGCTCCACGCATCATAAACCCACGTAACAAGCCACTAAACAGGTCAATGTCTGCGCCACTCACTACACATTTCCTTCTCGTAGCTTGCTCCATGCACAATAAGCCCACAACTCACACCCTTGCCTCACGCAAAACAGCCACTGAAATAGCCAGTACATCACCGAAAATTTGACTTACATGCAAAAATGCAGTGCCTAAAATGGGCTTTGGCAATTATGGTTCACAAACAAGATGCCAAGGCCCAATTAGGAATCACCCTATGCCAAAAATCAATTTAGGCCCATTAGGCCCAATTAAAATTTTAAAGGCCCAATTACCATATTTGGACTTTATGGAAATGGTTTTAGGCCCAATTGGATCCAACCAATTATCCTAAACCAAACTTGGCACAACCAAGCCCATTAAGCCCAAATACAATAAATCAAATGAACTCATTATTCCAAATTACAAATTAATTCAATTCAAGTGTAATTACCATAATTAATTAATTAATCTAATGCTTCCAAAACACTAATTAATTCAATTAATCATGCTCTACATTTCCAATTCATGTCCAACACAAATTGAAGCAAAATCAATCTTATAACATGCTTATGGTTCACGGAAATCATGAAATAACATTCAATTCCGATTTCAATCCAATCAAACCAACAATTAATATTCATTTCATGCAATTAACATATCCAATTGTTAAATTTTCAAAAAATCACCATGAATCCAACCTATGGTGCATTCGGCCAAGGCTAAGGAAATTGGGGATTTTGATCTAATCAATTTTTCTCAATTCCTAAGATGTACAAATCCAATTCAACATCATCCAAGCTCAACCAAACCATCAATTTAAGAAAACACATACTCCAAGCATAAATTCCCAAATAAAAGTCCAAGAACCCTAGAATTCCAAATCAAACTTAGGTCGCTCTGATACCATTGTTAGTGTTCCTTGAACATGCCAAGATCGTCTAAGAGTGATTTGTGTGTGAATAAAATCAAAAGAGTTGTGGAAAATACTCACATTGATTGGATGAGTTCAAAACTTTTTATGCATTTCCGTGGAAGCTCCAAGCTTTCTTGAGTGTTTCCAACACTTGGGTGAGTTTCTCTATCACCTTGATTCACTCGTTGATGTGCTAGCAAGAACAAAAATTGAATGAAAAATTTCTCCTCCAAGAAGAAACCTATTCGGCCAAGAGAGAAGAAATTTGGGAGAGATGAATAGTTACTTTTTTCATAAACAATTGTGTGTTAAATATGGTTTCCAAAACCATGTTGGTTAAAAGCAAGTGGTTTTCTAAAAACCATTCACTTTTGCCAACTACCACCATCACCTTTGACAAGTCATGTGAGTGGTGGATCCCACCTAATTAAATTCAAAATTCAAGTGGAATTAGACAACACACTTCGGACTCGGTTACGTTTAATCCAATTAAACGTACTTTCCGTCGCGACGTAATTAAATCCAATTTAATTAAATAATAATACCTCGTAAAATTATTACGGAAGTCGCTAACAAATTAATTCTAAATTATTTCATTCGCTAGAATTAAAATCTAATTTTAATTCCGAATTGAAATGCAATTTCAATTAATATATCCAATATATTATTTTAGCCCAAATAAATAAATTAAATAGGAAAATCCAATTTAACTATTAAATTTATTTTACCGATTAATTCCAAATTAATCGCATTCTCTCTTCTTCACGAATTAATCCCAGATTAATTCATGACGCAATTAATCCCAGATTAATTCTTGCCGTAATTAATCCCATATTAATTTTATATTCGAGTCAAATCTCATCGGTGAATCTTCGGGAAGCGACCCAAGAGATCCCTGGATATGTTGGCAGTTAATACGGTCATCGGACTATCTGAATACGTGCATACCCGGTACCACGTTCTCACCGATTTACAAGACATGATTGGCTTCTAGCAAAGCACCATGCCTACCCAATTCTCCAGAAATATTCTTTAAAGGAATATGTAATCTTTTTCAGGCGTAGTATACGTAGTATTGCGTATTACGATCAAGTATCAGAATGTCACATGCTAGGCCTGGGGCTGGAAATGTGTCTGCCCCGTACGAAGCATATATCGGATCACTGGTAACTAGTCTCTATAATCGGATAATCATGACCTTGTCATATTATCCCGATAGCTGCAGCATACAAGAGTACCAGTTCTGTATCCTGCGTGATCATCATCTCCATATGACTGTAGTGATACTTCCATCTTGACATCACATCCAATACACTAGGATTCTCAGTATACCCAGAAGAGGCGTACAAAGAACCTGTTAAAGCCTCGGACGACCAAAACTAAAGTATACTTACTGTCGCAAGTATTTGTTGGTTATTATCTAGGTCCCAAGATCAAACAAGACATGAAATTAATGTGTGAACACACCAACGGAGATAGCGGAATACGCACATCGATCGGTTGAGTCGATTGGAGACGAATCAAGGCCAAATAGCCACTGCCAAGGACGCCAAACTGCTGCAGTTCACTGCCTCCATTTTCAGAATTTTGAGATGACAAACGGAGCTCCAAGCCTCGTCTAACGGATCCTGGCTCATGGGCGAACCTCCCTACTGTAGGGGTTGGTGCTCAGAGCGCCAATTCCCGGTTGTATTTTGTTAAATACTTCTGTAAAACATTATTATTAGTAATAATATATGCAGTTTCTATAATATAATCTAATCTTTTATATGGTAAAGAGGAATGACCCTAGAATGATTAGTCATGATACAGTTGCAAAAGCGTCGCAACGGACATTGAGTCGTATCATGACGTTGTCATTCTCAGACAGTTCCTGGTCAAGGTTTACACTACTTGGTCAGTATAGTAAACCCGTTGAGACCGGTACATGTCGTATACTGGAATATATGATTCCAATGGTTTCTCAATGAACCATAAGTCTTGGAGACTAGTATAGACGTGTAGGTATTTATAATGGATAAACACTGAACGACTCACCGAAGATTCTTAATGGATGGTACACCAGCGTCAATAAGAATCTTCTTGGGTTGAGTAGCACTTGTGATTCTTAGACTTGAGATGCCATTGTGGGCACATGAGACATCTTCTACACTTAGATGGCAGTCACGTCACCGATCTATTTAGATCAGACCTCCGCCTGTTCGTTGGGTGTAGATAGATCCTCAGGGTGTCCTATGTGTGTCAAGATAAGATCCGTCAGTTCTGTGTACCAGAGCATAGGTAGTCCATATGATTAGCAATCAGATAAAACCATGGGCCCGTGGTAAGTTTAGAAGCTAGTTCTAAACATTCTTTTTTAGATTGCTAATAGAATAGTCGACTGGATAATCCCGATAGAGATTTGACGTTCATATCTATATCTCTGGGATTTATCCGGATACCTGTGACGGAGGAATTATACATTTGCGATGACCTCGACCTGTATGGTTTAGCGAGATTATCCGTGATCGTCATAATCTACGGGTGGATAGATTATGGACATGAAATTTGATTTCGTGACGGATATACCTGAACCTAGAGAGTCTCAATAATGAAACATACTCGTTGAGCACTAGAGCAACATAAATAAATAATATTGATTATTTATAAAGTCGTTTAATGGTTAAACGCAAGATACATGCTAAAGACACTAGATAGTCATTTACTTAATTATTGTGTATTTACATTTAATACTTGATTAATTTAAATACACATTAATTAATAGTCAAAATGAGTTATTTGACTTATTTCCTAAATGAATATATGTTTTTTAATATTTAATGTAAATATTATACATATATTTAATATATTTGTATTTGATTAATTAATTAATTATTTAATTGTTAAATGATTAAATTAATTAAAATATAAATATCTTATGTTAGGATAATTAAAGTAAATGACATTAGTTGCAATTGTTGACCAAAATAAATATCTAATAAAGGTTATAAAAGATATTTATGCAAGTTGATTTAATAATAATGCAAATGAATTGAAATTACAATTTGTTGCATTTGGTATGCAAATTTCGGCCAAGACACTTTTTTGGCAAGTATAAATTGTTTTTCATTTTTCATTTCACTAACCTAATACACTTTATCACAAACAAAATTCCATTGAAGAAAGGCAAAGAAAGAAAGTGAAGGAAGAAAAGAAAAACCAAAGAAAAAGCTTGGATTTTGTAAGTTTCTTAAACTTACTATTAGAGAGGAATTTGTTCCTTATGATCTAGGCTACCTCTCATGAGTTTCTTAAGTTATTATTTTCTTTATTTCTTGTGGTTTTTGATGATGGAAATTTGTTTAGAAGTGTTGAGCATGTATGATGAACAAAGAGTGTAACTAGTGTAGTTATATGTATTCTTTTAAGGTTTATGAAACCATGTTGCTATTCTAGAGTTGTTGACCCACTCTTAAATGACCTAGATTTGATCTTGAGTTGTTTCATTGTGTTGAGACTTGAATTAGATGAAAGATTGATGATTGAAGTAATTGATTTGGTGTATTAAGTCCAATTTGCCCAATTTGTTGAAATTGAGAAATTAGGGTTTATAACCAATTCTAAATTTGGGGGTTTTGAGATATGTTGAGCATTTGGGTGTGTATTAGATGCATGCAAAGTTTCATGTTGATTGGATTTCATTAAGATGAGTTTTGAGACATGAAATGACCAAATGGTCAACATGCCCTCCAAATGGAGCTCACGGCATTGTGAGGGAATTTGGGGTTTTTTGTGTCCTATGGTGTTTTGATGTTTTGAGCATGATAAATTCATCCTAGAAATGATTTAGAATCATTCAAAATTGATTGGATCAATTTCGGACTAAAACGGACAAAATACCACATAAGGGTAATTTGGTAATTTCACTTGAATTTGATTCAATTGAAATTTTATTTCATTATTTGATTATTGGGTTATTAAATAAATATGTTTATTTAATTAATCCGAGAAAAAGTTTTGAAATCTGAAAATCGGATTTTCACCGCTTCCGCTGCGTTACCGGATTCACCCCTATCAGACCCCTTCACCTACCACCTTCGCAAGTCTCGTAAGTGTGCTAGCACTTGGATTTCCACCATGAAAATCCACTCTTGCTTCCCTAATATTCACGCCCAAATGAAGTTCAAAACCAGTGAGCAAAGCCACTGTTTTGGCGTGAGAGAGATGAGAGAGTGAGAGAGAGAATTGTGTTTTTGACTTAATGAAAAATGTGTAAAACTTTTGATTATATATTTTCCAAAATAAATAATCAATTTTATTTAATTAAATCCAATTTATGAAATGAAATTTGGAGCCAAAACTTAAAGCTTTTCCCTCCAAAATGCTTTACACTATTCTAGTCAAATCCATCATTATTCACATCAAGTCACTTTAATAAAGTGACATGTTGTCAAGTCAAATAACTCAAAGTGACAAGTGATTTGACGCTTGATGCGACTAATGATTTGACGCTTGATGCGACTTGCGTTGCCGCACTCGAATTCGAAATACGAATGCGCTCGCAATCACACTCGGGCTCGGGTTCGCTAATTCTCAATTAGCGAATTTTCCGTCGCGTCGTAATTAAATGATTACGCCTAGCGAATTCACTATTCACGTCGCTAACGAATTAATTCTAAATTAATTCGTTCGCCCGAATTAAAATCTAATTTTAATTCCGTGTCAAAATCTAATTTCGTTTAATATATCGAATATATTAATTTACCGATTAATTCTAAATTAATCATTATCTCTCTCTAGACGATATTTTATCCTAGATAAAATATCTCTGTAATTAATCCTAGATTAATTTTCTCTCTCTTCTATATAATCCCAGATTATTCAAGAGTGCGAGTTGTGCGTCATCGGTGGATTATCGGGAAGCGACCCATGAGATCCCCGAATAAGTTGGCAGTAAATGCGGTCGTCAGAGTATCCGAATCACGTACGTACCAAGTACTACGTTCTACGATTTACTACGAGACAAGGTCGACTCCTAGCAAAGTACCAAGTCTACCCAATTCTCCGGACATATCCATCTAAGAATATTAAGATCTGTATCAAGCGTAGTATACAATTGTATTGTGCATATCGGCACAGTATCAGATAGTCACGTGCTAGGGCTGGGGCTGGATAAGTTTCTGCCCCCGTCCGAAACACATATCGGATGTCTGGTAACATAGTCTCTATAATCGGATATTCATGACCTGGTCACAATATCCCGATTGGATGCGCATCACTCAAGAGCACTAGTACCGTATCCTGCATGACATCATCTCCACACTATGACTGAAGTGATACTTCTATCTCGACATCACACCCAATATACTACGACTCTCTGATAAACCCAGAAGTGGTGTACGCAGAACCGGTTAAAGCCATGTACCACCAAGACCAAAGTCTATCGATTATCGTAAGTATTAGCGATGTAAGTCTCAGGTTAAGACTATACACACCTGCCTTGATTTCGGCCTCCCATAGACACATAGTCATAATACCAATGGGATTCCGAGGGGTCTATCCAGAGCGAAGCTGTTTCCCGTACCATCGCTGAAACACGACCTCCTATCGCACTTGCATAAGTATCCGATACTTATATATATGAGAACTATGCCGTTGTGCCCTCACAACGCACACAAGTGCAATACTAGCCTATTCCGTATTATCGATGTCCAGTCTCGATAATACTCCGGCTAGGGATATTTAATGATTAATCCTTCGTGGACTGATACTGTCTCATATCATTCTCAATCCAGGAACTAATCATAGGGACCTCTCTTCATTTATATATCTATGGTGATCTAATCACAAATGATGAGAGTGCAATTTCCTTGTCACATAGTTAATTTGCTACAACAACACAATGATCTGTGCAAATAGTGACGCTATAGGTCATTTTGTCCAACAATCTCCCACTTGGCACATAGCCAGTCACTCAAGTGTCCCACACCCGAACTATGTACGGTTCGCTCAAATTGCTGAGGAAAGGTTTTCGTCAGCGGATTTGTTTGATTATCGTTTGACGCGATTTATACGATCATCACATCGCCACGATGTATGATCCGAACGAATCAGATGATATAGAAGTATATATCTGGATCGTTGATGAGACCATTAATTCTTTAGCCTGTGCTGACGCCTAGCTCAGCCGCTAACAGAACTATATCTAATCTAATTAGATTTATTATCGATCCAAATGGCTTCTATTGGTGCCTCAGCTGCAGCAATAATCCGCATTTGTTGTTTATTCGGCAACAGTTATCTTGCTCGGAATATTTCCAGCTCATTGTCCCAGTGTTCAAACTTAATAGTACCGTATTATTTAATCGTTTGGAAACTTGCAGCAGTGATCCCAGTCACTTCAAGTTCTCCTTCTCCATAGTTTAAGATATCATCTTTAGTTCTCTGAGATACTAACAGATGTTCTTAACTTCAATCCAGTGACTGTCACTTGGATTGACCCGATTGTGACTCCATATGCTCGAAGCGTATGAGACACCAATACAAGTACATTTTAAATGTACAATTTCCCAGAGAGTGTTAACAACTCCAAATCTATCCCAGTAGATCTTTATTCCTTGAATAAAGGTTGTTACTCCCCAGAATTCTACGGAGAATTTCTATTGAAAGCCAAGCTTTCATCAATTGCTATATGGGAATTTAACTGTCAGTGCGCTCTCCCACTAACCTCCTTATATACACAAGAATTATTTCGTTTTGATTCAAATCATAAACCATTATGATTATTTCAAAACGTCAGTTCCAAGAACCTTATGCTTGCTTCAATCCAAACATGGATCGAATAACCCGCAAACCTTGTTTGTTGGTTATACAAAATCGTCAGAATGTTGTAAACATCCTCCAAAAGGTTTCCTTTTCAGGAAAGCGATTTTGATTTGTAACTGACACATTTCATAAATGAAATATACAGTTATCTACAAGCATCTTCAAAATGGATTTACCATGGCAACAGGTAAAAGGTTGAACCGTTATTAACACAATGTTGATAACGATACCTTTCCGTCAAAAGCCCAGCTTTGTACGTTGGTATGTTGCCTTCCATGTATGTCTTCCTTGAAGACGTTTAATGTACCAATAGGCACAATGCCTTGTGGTACAACAACTAGTATCCAAAATAGTTGTTATACATGGAATCCATTTCGGTTTCATGGCACTTTGCTATAATAGGGAGTCGATACCTCGTATCACTTCCTCAAAACGTAGTCGGTTGGTATACCTTCATAAGATTGACATCTTTATGAGGTTAGATCAGAAACCCATACCCTAGGTTGTTTTCTGACTCTATCCGATCTACTAGTTTCTTGTGTATTTGAAGATTAATGGTATAGATTCATCATAGATGAACTATTTGTGTTCCATTAAGGACTTCGTGCCTTGAACAGTATTACTCCGATTTTCATCGAGTATCACTATCCTCCCACTGACCACTGCATATCGGTATTCCTCTCAGGAAAAACCGCATGGTGAGCAACAATCACATTGTTCTCATGTGAGATTTATAAGTACTATACTTATGGTTTCCCTTAGGATAACCTATATTGGCACTTATCCATTTGGGTCTTTTAGTTTGGTATCATCCAAACGTTATGCCTGGCATACCCAAATTATCAGGAATGAGAAACCTCGTTTCTTCCCTGTTCATATCCTATATGACATCTGTCAAACAGATTTATATGGAACCTTATTCTAAATAAGTTTTGCACTGTAATACATATCCTATTGAAGGAAACAGTAGCTCAGAGCGACTCGTGATAAACCTTATCATGTCCAACAAAATTCGGTTTTTAGTTCGGACACACCGTCTAACTGACGTGTCTCGGGAGGAGTCCTCATTTGAAAGAATACCGTACTCTTTCATGTACGTATGAAACTTACTGCTTAAGTATTTTCCATTACGGTCTTACCGTGGCGGAATAATACTATAGCCGATCTGTTTATTTACTTCGTGTCGAAACTTTAAAGTTTCCGATTGTGTTCTTCAAAAGAAAACATAACCATAACGTGATGCCACATCCGTTAAGGTCACGAAATATTCATGTTCACATCTAGCCTAGCTAGATATGGGCCCACTTACTTCACCATGAATAGGGCTAACAGATCGGTGGCCCTTTTACTATTACCAAGTAAATAGTATTTTAGGTACTTTACCTAATAAACTAGATTCGCAGACCTTATTTGAATAGTCAAATCAGTCCTAGTACCCACTCTTCAAAAGTGTGGATATACGAGTCTCGTTTAATTGTGTCCTAGACAACAATGCCACAAATAAGTCTCTATTGATAAATCAATTTGAGCTATTTATTTGTCATTTTTATATGTTTGAGATTTTATTATATTCAAAATATAAATTCTGTTATTCACATCTAATGTGTTTATCTCAGTATCATCTTTATATAATAAAACACTTTAGTGTTCATAGAATATAAAGGTTTATCCGCAACGGATTAAACACTGATATAGAGATAATGTCTCTAGTCAAACTAGTTACATTATAACAGTTCCTAATTTAAGTACATACCCAAAGGGTAGTTCCTAAACTTAGGTATCTACGGTCGAAACAGCGACTTTCGTCCCGTTTCCGATTCGCAGAGAAATCTCGGCTTGAAGTCAGTATCCAGCTCATAGCGGATTCTGAACATCAATACATATATTTTATGTACCACACTAAGTATTTAAAATCCAATTTCAATACTAGTAGTGAACATAACTTTGACAAATATTTTAAAGTTAGAGCCTCGCCCTTTCTTTAATTCCTTCGTGTCTGCCATATCCAAATGGTAGTCACTTTGGGATATGTCAATTATCTTTTCAATATTTCACAAACCTTTGGCCAAGCCTTGGGTTTTAGAATATCGAAATGATGTGCACCTTGTGCAACATGCCCAATTGCAAACTTTGACTTTTCTCCACTAGAATAGTCAATCAATTCTCTAAGAATTATAATTGCAATTTTAATACTTTTAAATCTAAAGATAGATTTATTGTCAAGTATATAATAAGCACTAAAGTCATCATCACATAAATCTTCCAAAGATTTTATGCTCTACTTATTTGCTTAATTATGGGCTTAGATATAACAAGTTATTTTATCAATAAAGTAACCTATTATAATTCCCAATGAAAATTAAATCATTTAAAACATTTAATCCAAGGATTATATATTTTAAATATTCAACTTTTCAATTCTTTCTTGATTTCAATAGTCCAACTTTTAATCAATTAATAAGGTACTATTTATTATAATGATTACAATAATCCAATTATTTAATCAACTATAATTTTAATTCAATTAATATTGATTACTATAATCCAATTATAAAATCAACTATATATGAATGAGTTTGTATATAGTCCAACTATATATATTTTTAAAACAACATAAAATATTAGTCCAACTAATACTTTTGATTAATATGACGAGTAAAATATAGATGAGCGCGTTTAGCGAGTATTCGAACGAATGTTGCAAATTCAATACTTGCCTCCCACTATTTTTCGTCGAGCCTCTAACCCTCTGTCGAGTACTCGGGAAACCGTGTTTCCTAGTGGGCTAGGATCCCGTTAAATATCACACAATCTTGACTTTGGCCAACAAATTGTATGATAATTAACTAGGTAGATCTCGAAGATCAATTGGATCCATCCAACTCCTAGATCCAGTAGGTGGACATCCAAGTCCCAAACATATATCTAATATATGCCTATATATCGAATATATACCCTAACCTTTTCCTCTGAATCAACTAGGTCTTGGCTTTGGCACAACAAACCTAGTGATCCCAGTCAAGCGCGGACCCATTGACATGGAAGCTTCGTAATCAATGTCAATGGACAAGAAGTGGTCTTGACTTTGGCCAACAAACCACAACTTGGACACGACACCGATATGGAACAAAGCCTCGTGATTAAAACACATCTTTGACGGACAAGGGCTTGACTTTGGCCAACAACCCCTGCCAATCTCGGATCTTGAGTAAGAATCACTCAATGGAAGGAAAATAAACGCTTGATATTTAACGAGGGTTTTTCGCGTGCAAATTGGCTACCAATTTAATTATCTTTGTTAAGGTCTCATCATCATACACCCTTAAACATGCATTCTAAATACATAATAAAGCGAGTATGAAAATAAATAATAATGATATGCGGATGGATACTTTACATTGATCCTATGATCAAATCTATCTTTCCCACTCACTCAAGCTGCACTTGTACTTCTTACTTCTACCCGTTACACTACACTTCTAAAGAAACCTCATTTACATGGAGGGGAATAGGTGAGAAGAGAATACAAAGAGAATGAAGGTGATAAGGCTGGACACGCAGGTCCAATTTAATAAATCGAATTTATTACAACAATTTCTAAAATTGCCCCACCCGACTAATATCCATCCGATATACATTATTCATACAACACAACCACGTATTCACACAAATAAGCATGCTATCAATCAATCTAATCAAATTAATTAATCTGATAATTAAGTGATCATCCAATGTTCAAACAACGATTTGATTTTGTTCGAGTCAAACTCGTTTTTGCGAATAAGTACTTAAAGTACGAATTCTTGAATTAAATTAAACTACATCATTAAATCTAATTTAACATGTATTTAATACTAATTCACTATTCAATTCCAAATTAAATATTACACTTTTATTTAATAAACCTTTTACGATTTAAATTCCAAATTTAATCGTAACGCGTCTCAAAGACCGATTAACGTCCAACGTCAATTCAATTAAGGTCCAATGGGCTTTTAATTGATTTCTTAAGGCGTGGACTTTTGGTCAACTCGGGTCAAACCGATAACCAAAGTCCAATCCGGGATTTACCCCATAAGCCCATAAATCAATCTTGGCCCATTAGGCCCAATTGAACTTTAAAGGTTCATTAAGTCGCATTTGGGCTTTATGGTTAAGGTTTTGGGCCCAATTGGATCCAATCCACTTGGCCTAAACCCAACTTGATAAAATCAAGCCCAATAGGCCCAATTACAACATTAGAAGCCCAATATCAAAAAATAGGCCCAAATAATTAAATTAAAAAAATCCAATTTTCCCAATTTAATTACCAAAGTGTATTACATGATCAATCAACCCAAATCAACATTTCTAAAACATGAATTTACATAATTAATCATGGTCATTTTCATCATCACATGTCCAACACATAAATGAAAAAAATCAAACCCATACACATGCTTTATAGGTCTCGGCCAAGGGAGGGATTTTTATCCGATTCGGTTTCAATCCAATTAATCCACAATCGACATTAAATCAACTTATCCGAATGATTTCCAACACATCAATGTTCAAAAATCAAAATTACCAAGACTTTAGGGCATAATCCAATTCGGCCAACATAGGAATTTAGGGATTTTTATCCAATTCAAAATTAAATCCAATTCAATCTCAAATTAACATCATCCTACATCATTCTAACTCATCCAATGAATCAAAATGAAAAAAATCCAAGATTTCCAAATATCCATCACATTCGGCCAAGGTCAAAATTTGGGGAAAATAATTCCAAATCATTTTTCAACAAATTGGTCCAACCAAAATGAAATTAAACATGTTATAAGCATACTTAAACAATCAATTTATTCAAATCATGCTCAACAAACATTTACCCAAATTTTAAGCCCTACATTTTTCATGCTTGAACCTAGGCTCTTGATGCCATTGTTGGTTATTATCTAGGTCCCAAGATCAAACAAGACATGAAATGAATGTGTGAACACACCAACGGAGATAGCGGAATACTCACATCGATCGGTTGAGTCGATTTGGAGACGAATCAAGGCCAAATAGCCACTGCCAAGGACGCCAAACTGCTGCAGTTCACTGCCTCCATTTTCAGAATTTTGAGATGACAAACGGAGCTCCAAGCCTCGTCTAACGGATCCCGGCTCATGGGCGAACCTCCATACCACCTTCGCAAGTCTCGTAAGTGTGCTAGCACTTGGATTTCCACCATGAAAATCCACTCTTGCTTCCCTAATATTCACGCCCAAATGAAGTTCAAAACCAGTGAGCAAAGCCACTGTTTTGGCGTGAGAAGAGATGAGAGAGTGAGAGAGAGAATTGTGTTTTTGACTTAATGAAAAATGTGTAAAACTTTTGATTATATATTTTCCAATAATAATCAATTTCATTTAATTAATCCAATTTATCAAATGAAATTTGGAGCCAAAACTTAAAGCTTTTCCCTCCAAAATGCTTTACACTATTCTAGTCAAATCCATCATTATTCACATCAAGTCACTTTAATAAAGTGACATGTTGTCAAGTCACATCACTCAAAGTGACAAGTGATTTGACGCTTGATGTGACTAATGATTTGACGCTTGATGCGACTTGCGTTGCCGCACTCGAATTCGAAATACGAATGCGCTCGCAATCACACTCGGGCTCGGGTTCGCTAATTCTCAATTAGCGAATTTTCCGTCGCGTCGTAATTAAATGATTACGCCTAGCGAATTCACTATTCACGTCGCTAACGAATTAATTCTAAATTAATTCGTTCGCCCGAATTAAAATCTAATTTTAATTCCGCGTCGAAATCTAATTTCGTTTAATATATCGAATATATTAATTTACCGATTAATTCCAAATTAATCGTTATCTCTCTCTAGACGATATTTTATCCTAGATAAAATATCTCCGTAATTAATCCTAGATTAATTTTCTCTCTCTTCTATATAATCCCAGATTATTCAAGAGTGCGAGTTGTGCGTCATCGGTGGATTATCGGGAAGCGACCCATGAGATCCCCGAAAGTTGGCAGTAAATACGGTCGTCGAGTATCTAAATCACGTACGTACCAAGTACTACGTTCTACCGATTTACGAGACAAGGTCGACTCCTAGCAAAGCACCAAGTCTACCCAATTCTCCGGACATATCCATCTAAGAATATTAAGATCTGTATCAAGCGTAGTATACAATTGTATTGTGCATATCGGCCCAGTATCGGATAGTCACGTGCTAGGGCTGGGGCTGGATAAGTGTCTGCCCCGTCCGAAACACATATCGGATGTCTGGTAACATAGTCTATAATCGGATATTCATGACCTGGTCACAATATCCCGATTGGATGCGCATCACTCAAGAGCACTAGTACCGTATCCTGCGTGACATCATCTCCACTATGACTGAAGTGATACTTCCGTCTCGACATCACACCCAATACACTACGACTCTTGATAAACCCAGAAGTGGTGTACGCAGAACCGGTTAAAGCCCTGTACCACCAAGACCAAAGTCTATCGATTATCGTAAGTATTAGCGATGTAAGTCTCAGGTTAAGACTATACACACCTACCTTGATTTCGGCCTCCCATAGACACATAGTCATAATACCAATGGGATTCCGATGGGTCTATCCAGAGCGAAGCTGTTTCCCGTACCATCGGTGAAACACGACCTCCTATCGCACTTGCATAAGTATGATACTTATATATATGAGAACTATGCCGTTGTGCCCTCACAACGCACACAAGTGCAATACTAGCCTATTCCGCATTATCGATGTCCAGTCTCGATAATACTCCGGCTAGGGATATTTAATGATTAATCCTTCGTGGACTGATACTGTCTCATATCATTCTCAATCCAGGAACTAATCATAGGGACCTCTCTTCATTTATATATCTATGGTGATCTAATCACAAATGATGAGAGTGCAATTTCCTTGTCACATAGTTAATTTGCTACAACAACACAATGATCTGTGCAAATAGTGACGCTATGAGTCATTTTGTCCAACAGTATTAGCGATGCAAGTCTCAAGTTAAGATGAAATACATCTACCCTGATTCGATTCCATATAGACACATAGTCATACTACCAATGGAATTCCGAGGGGTCTATCCAGAGCGAAACTGTTTCCGTACCATCGGTAAACAGAACCTGATATTACACTTGCATGAATATCCAATACCTAAATATATGAGAACTATGTCGTTATGCCTCCATAATGCGTACAAGTGCAATACTAGTCTATTCCGCATTATCGATGTCCAGTCTCAATAATACTACAACTAGGTATATTTAATGATTAAACCTTAGTGAATTAATATTGTCTCATATCTTATTAATTTGGTACTAATCATATGGACTTTTATAATTTATATATCCCGGTAATCCAATTAAAAAATGATAAAAGAGCAATTTCCTTGTCACATAGTTAATTTGTACAACAACACCATGTCTGTACAAATAGTGATGCTATGGGTCATAACTGTCCAATAAAAAAGTATCGATCCCACGAGGACTTAAGACCTAAGCTATTAATTTATGAAGCCAAATTTTTACAAGTATCTAATAGATTGATTGTTTGATTGGGTGGTGACTATAAAATTAAAACAAGTAGGAGAAATAACCCGAAAGTAGATTGAGGAAAATTCAATATTAATAAACCATCCAGGGTTGTGAATCATTCCAATATCTTTTTAAAGATGACGTGGTTATTTTACGTCTGTGTAATATATTAGTTTACTAACCTGGAACACGAAATTCTGAAAAAGCCTATGTCGATTGTCAGATGCAAATACCTAGTGTAACCCAATTAAACCATATGTCTATATCAACCAAGTTACCTGAATTCATTAAGATTAAGTTCCAATTGTGGCTACCCCCGCCCGACAGGTATATGTCTATCCTGAAAGGAAATCTATTAATAGGGTTATATATCCTCAAGGAAGATCGTGGGCTATTAAGTCTAAGACTGAAACCTAAAAATCCTTTGTCAAGTTTATTTTAAGTTTACCAGATCAATCTTATTAGTGGCCAGTTTGTTGGGTTTCTACGGTCTAACCGGGATCGATTTAAGCAATGAAACAATATGCGAATAAATCAATGAGGTGCGGAATACTCACAATGATCGGTTGAGCGATGCGAGGAACAACAAAACTTCAAGCTTTTCTCCTTCAAGGCTCACGGCAGTGGCTGTTTTGAGCTCCTCAATTTTCGGCCATGGAAGGATCTCCAAGCTCCAAGCTTTCGAATGATGATTCCATGCTCACGGGTGCGGTTCCCTATCACCTTCGCAAGACTCCTAAAACGTGCTAGCACTCAGGAAATTTTGCCACAAAATTTCCTATTGCTTTTCCTTCAATTCACGGTGAAACCAGAAAAATGGAGAAGAAGAAGTGCCCCTTGGGCGTGAGAGCGGCGAGAGGAAAGAGAGAAGAGTAAATGTGTTAATTTTTTTTTTCAAAAAACAAATAAAGATATACCAAATTCAAAATTTGGTAAATAGCATTAAAGACATCCAACTACCACCATCAATCACAATGACAACTTATCACATCACTCAAAGTGACTAGACATCACATCAATCGATTGACTAGTGATTTGACGCTTGATGTGACTTGTGGGCCGCACTTTAAAACACACCCGGGCTCGGGTTCGCTAATTCCAAATTAACAAATTTTCCGTTGCGTCGTAATTAAATAATTATGCCTAGCAAAATTACTATTCACGTCGCTAACGAATTAATTCTAAATTAACTCGTTCACCCGAATTAAAATCTAATTTCAATTCCGCGTTGAAATCCAATTTCGTATAATATATCGAATATATTATTTTATTGATTAATTCCAAATTAATCGTTCTCTCTCTTTAATTAATATTTTATCCCAGATAAAATATCTCCGCAATTAATCCCAGATTAATTTTCTCTCTCATCATTAATTAATCCCAGATTAATAAAGTGCGAGTCATACGTCATCGGTGAATCTTCGGGAAGCGACCCATGAGATCCCCGGATATGTTGGCAGTAAATCCGGTCGTCGGACTATCCGAACACGTATGTACATAGTACTACGTTTTTACCGATTTACTAGACAAGATTGGCTTCTAGCAAAGCGCCATGCCTACCCAATTCTCCAGAAATATCCTTACAGGAATATGTGATATATATCAGGCGTAGTATACGTAGTATTGTGTATTGTGATCCAGTATCGGATGTCACGTGCAAGGCCTGGGGCTAGAAATGTGTCTGCCCCGTACGAAGCACATATCGGATCTCTGGTAACTAGTCTCTATATCGGATAAACATGACCTAGTCATTTTATCCCGATGACTGCAGTACATAAGAGAACAAGTTTCGTATCCTACGTGATCATCATCTCCACTATGACTGGAGTGATACTTCCATCTCGACATCACACCCAATACACTACGATTCTCAATATACCCAGAAGAGGCGTACACAGAACCTGTTAAAGCCCTGGATGACCAAAACCAAAGTACATTGATTGTCGCAAGTATTAGCGGTGCAAGTATCAGGTTAAGACCAAATACACCTACCCTGATTCGGACTTCCATAGACACATAGTCATACTACCAATGGAATTCCGAGGGGTCTATCCAGAGCGAAGCTGTTTTCTGTACAATCGGTAAAACTCAACCTCATATTACACTTGCATGAGTATCCTATACCCAAATATATGAGAACTATGTCGTTAAGCCCTCACAACGCGCACAAGTGTAATACTAGTCTATTCCGCATTATCGATGTCCAATCTCGATAATACTACGACTAGGGATATTTAATGATTAAACCTTCGTGGATTGATACTGTCTCATATCATATCAATCCGGAACTAATCATATGGAACTTCTATCATTTATACATCTTGGTAATCTAATTACAAATGATAGAAGAGCAATTTCTTTTGTCACATAGTTAATTTGTACAAAAACACCATGATGTGTACAAATAGTGATGCTATTGGCCATAACTGTCCAACAATCTCCCACTTGGCCTATAGCGAATCACTCAAATGTCCTACACCCGAACTATGTACGGTTCGCTAAAACTTCTGCTGAGGAAAGGCTTTCGTCAGCGGATGTGCATGACTATCATCTGATGCGATTTATACGAACATCACATCGCCACGATGTATGATCCGAACGAATCAGATGAATAGTCAAATTACATATCTGGATCGTTGATGAGACCATTAATTCTTTAGCCTTTGCTGTAGCCTAGCTCAACTTCTAACAGAACTACTCCTAATCTGATTAGGATTATTATCGATCCAAAAGGCTTCTATTGCTGCCTCAGCTGCAGCAATAATCCATTTTTGTTGTTTATTCGGTAACAGTATCTTGCTTGGAAGATTTCCATCTCACTGTTCCGTTATTCAAACTTTATAGTACCGTTATTACGACTTATATGTGTTTATATCGGTTAGGAAACTTGCAGCAGTGAACCCAGTCACTTCAAGTTCTCCATCTCCATAGTATAAGACAACATCCTTAGATCATCTAAGATACTTAAGGATGTTCTTAACATCAATCCAATGACTATCACTTGGATTGGCCCGATTGTGACTCCATATGCTCAAAGCGTATGAGACACCAGGTCGCGTACATTTATTTCAATGTACAATTTCTCGAAGATTATTAACAACTTTAAATCTATCCCAGTAGATCTTTATTCCTAGAATAAAGGTTGTTTCTCCCAAGAATTCTACGGAGAATTTCCTTGAAAGCCAAGCTTTCACCGATTGTATTATGGGAATGTCATTTCCAAGAAATGACATGTCATCATTATATAGGACAGTCACTTTCAGTGCGCTCCCACTAACCTCCTTATATACACAAGAATCATTTTCATTTTGAATTAAATCATACACCATTATGATTACATCAAAACGATAATTCCAAGAACGATGTGCTTGCTTCAATCCATCCATGTATCGAATTAACTTGCAAACCTTGTTTGTTCATTTTGGTACTACAAAATCTCAGGATGATATAAACATCCTCCAAAAGGTTTCCGTTAAGGAATGCGGTTTTGGCATTCAGCTGCCATATTTCATAAATGAAACATGCAACTTCAGCAAGCATTATCAAATGGATTTAACAATGGCAACAGTTAAAAGGTTTCGTCGTAATCGACACAATGTTGATAACGATACCTTTTCGCTACAAGCCTAGCTTAGTACATTGGTATGTTGCCTTCCATGTATGTCTTCCTTGAAGACTTATATAGTACCAATAGGCACAATGTCTTGCGGTACAATAATTAGTATCCAAACTTGGTTGGTATACATGGAATCCATTTCGGATATCATGGCACTTTGCCATAATAGGGAGTCGATACCTTGTATCACTTCCTCATACATAGTCAGTTCGTATTCCTCAATAAGATTGACATCTTTATGAGGTGAGATCAGAAACCCATACCCCATGTTGTTTTATGACTTTCTCCGACTTACGCGGTTCTTGTGTATTCGAAGATTATTGGTATAGTTTCATCATTGATGAACTATTTGTGTTCCATTAAGGAATCGGTGCCTTGAATAGTATTACTCTGATTTTCATCGAGTTTTACTTTCCTCCCAGTTACCACTGCATATAGGTATTCCTCTTAGAAAAACCGCATGGTAAGCAACAATTAAATTATTCTCTTGTGAGTTGTATAAGTACTATACTTTGGTTTCCCTAGGATAACCTACAATTAGGCACTTATCCGATTTGGGTTCTAGTTTGGTATCATCCAAACATATGCCTAGCATACCCAAATCTTCAGGAATTAGAAAACCCAGTTTCTTTCCTGCTCATATCTAATATGAAGTCTGTCAAACAGATTTACATGGAACCTTATTCAAAATAAGTTTTGCATTGTTCATGCGTATCCCTTGAAGGAAATGGTAGCTCAGAGCGACTCATGATTAATCTTATCATGTCTAATAAAATTCGGTTTCTCTGTTCGGACACACCGTCAAACTGACGTGTTCTGGGAGGAGTCCTCATTGAAAGAATATTATACTCTTTCAAGTATGGATAAACTTATTGCTTAAGTATTTTCATCATGGTCCAACCGTGATGGTTTTACACTTTAGCCGAACTGTTTGTCTACTTCGTGTCGAAACCTTAAAAGTTTCTAATTTGTGTTTCAAACGAAACACATAACCATAACGCGATGCCACATCTGTAAAGGTTACGAAATATTCATATCCACATCTAGCCTAGCTAGATATGGGCCCACCTATGTCACTATGAATAAGGGCTAACAGATAGGTGGCATTTGTACTTTTACCAAGTAAAAAGGTGTTTTGGGCATTTTGCCCAATAAACTAGATTCGTAGACATTATTTGAATGGAATCAAATCTGTCCTAGAATCCACTCTTCGAAAGTGTGGATATACGAGTCATGTTTAATTGTGTCCCAGACAACAATGCCACATTTAAGTTTTAACTGGTCAAATCAGTTTGAGCTATGTGTTTATCATGTTATATGTTTGAGATTTATTTATATTCAAAATATAAATTCTGTTATTCACATCTAATGTGTTTATCTCAATATCATCTTTATATAATAAAACACTTTAGTGTTCTAGAATATAAAGGTATACCCGCAACGGGTTAAACCCTGATACAGAGATAATGTTTCTAGTCAAACTAGTTACATTTTAACAGTTTCCTAATTTAAGTACACACCCGAAGGGTAGTTCCTAAACTTAGGTTTCTACGGTTAAAACAGCGACTTTCGTCCCGTTTTCAATTTGCAGATTAATCTCAACTGAAGTCAGTATCCTGCTTTTCAGCAGATTCTGCACACCAGTACATATTTATGTACCACATCGAGTATCTAAAATCCAATTTTAATACTAGCAGTGAACATATTTATGACAAACATTTCTTGAAGTCGGAGCCTTGCACCGTCTTCAATTCCTTCATGTCTGCCTTGTCCATACGGCAGTCACGCTTCCGTGTCCCCGTTTGCCACAATTTAGGCAGACATTTTGGGATATGTCATTTATCTTCCCAGAAGATTATAATGATTTTTCATTTGCCCCTTTTCCACACCCAGAAGCCTTCGGCCAAGCCTTGGTCTTCTAGAATGTCGAAGTAAGGTGCGCCTTGCGCTTCTTGCCTTATTGCAAACTTTTGGCTTTATCTCCTTGAGAATAGCCATTAACTCTCATAGAGTTTACTATTGCAATTTATACTTCTAAGATCTAAGAATAGATCAATGAAGATCCTTCAATTTCATTATCATACTATAAAGATCTAATCCTTAGTTCTGACAAAGAAATTAAAGAGTCTATTTAGCAAGCTTAATGGATTAAGCACTAAAGTTATCATCATATGAATATTCCAAATATAATGTTCTATTATTTGCTTAACTCCGGGCTTAGGCTTAAGATGTTATTTTATCAAATAAAGTAACTTCTTAGTTTTCAGGACTATCCTGATTCATTATTCCTAATTTGAAAATTAAAGTCGTTTAAATACATTTTCACCCAGGATTATGTTTTAAACACTAATCTTTAAATTATCTTGATTCTAATAGTCCAACTACTTAATCAACGATTTTAGGTACTATTTATTATAATGATTACTGTAGTCCAACTATATAATCAACTATAATTTAATAGATTAAATTCAATTGTATTGATTACTATAATCCAATTATAAAATCAACTATTAATTGAAATAGTTTGAATACAGTCCAACTGTTTAATTAAAACAACTATTAAATATTAGTCCAACTAATATATTAATTTATATTGATGAATAAATGATATGAGCGCGTATAGCAAGTTACTAAACGAATATTGCAAATTTAATACTTGCCTCCCACTATTTTTCGGCGAGCCTCTAACCCTCTGTTGAGTACTCGAGAAACCTTGTTTCCTAGTGGGCTAGGATCCCGTTAAATAACACACAATCTTGACTTTGGCCAACAAATTGTATGATAATTAACTAGGTAGATCTCTAAGATCAATTGGATCCCATCCAATTCCTAGATCCAGTAGGTGGACATACAAGTCCGAAACATATATCTTATATATGCCAATATATCCAATATATTCCCTAACCTTTTTCCTCTGAATCAACTAAGCTTTGGCTTTGGCACAACAAACTTAGTGATCCCAGTTAAGCGGAACCCATTGACCTTGGAAAGCTTCGTAATCAATGTCGATGGACAAAAAGTGATCTTGACTTTTGCCAACAAATCACAACTTGGACAAGACACCGATATAGAACAAAACTTTCATGATTCAAACACATCCTCGACGGATAAAGGCCTTGACTTTGGCCAACAAACCAATGCCAGTCTTGGATCTTGAGTAAGAATCACTCAATGGAAGGAAAAACGCTTAATATGATGTTGAGGGTTTTTCGCGTGCAATTGGCAACCAATTAATTATATTTGTTAAGGTCTCATCATCATACACCCTTAAACATGCATTCTAAACAAATGATAAGGCGTATATAAATAAAATAATAATGATATGCGGATGAATACTTAACACATTGTTCCTAGAACAAATCTCTATTTTTCCTCTCTCCCGCTAGCACAAGTATTGCTTCTACCCGTTACATAACACTTCTAAAGAAACCTCATTTACATTGAGGGGAATATGTGAGAAGAGAAATACAAAGAGTAAGGAGGTAATAGGCTGGACACGCAGGTCCAATTTAATAAATTCTAAATTTATTACAACAATTTCCAAAATTGCCATACCCATCTAATATCCATCTGATATACATTATTCATGCATCGCAACCATGTATTCACACAAGCATGTTATCAATCAATTTAATCCAATTAATTAATCTGAATATTAATGACCATCCAATGTTCAAACAACGATTTGATTTTGCTCGAGTCAAACTCGTTTTGCGAATAAGTACTCAAAGTACGAATTCTTGAATTAAATTAAACTACAACATTAAATCCAATTTAATAAGTATTTAATACTAATTCACTATTTAATTCCAAATTAAATATTACACTTTATTAACAAACTTTTACGACTTAGATTCTAAATCTAATTGTTACGGGTCTCAAAGCCCAATTAACATCCAATGTTAATTTAATTAAAGTCCAATGGCTTTTAATTAATTTCTTAAGGCATGGACTTTTGATCAATATGGGTCAAACCCAAATACCAAAGCCCATTTAAGGAGTCACCCTTATAAGCCAAGAAACCAATTTAGGCCTATTAGGCCCAATTAAATATTAAAGGTCCATTAGTCATAATTGGACTTTATGGATATGGTTTTGGGCCCAATTGGATCCAACCAATTTGCCTAAACCAATTTTTGTACAACCATGCCCATTTAAGCCCAATTACAACTTTTAAGGCCCAATTCCAAAATAAGCCCAATTAATTAACTTACAAAATTCCAAATTTCACAATTAATTAATTAAAGTGTATGCCATAATTAATTATCCAAAATAACATTTCCAAAACACAAATTTGTACAATTAATTATGCTCATCATGATCAAGACATGTCCAACACATTTTAATCAAAAATCAAACCCATTTCATGCTTCACATGTCTCGGCATTTTGGGGATTTACATGTCCAATTCGGTTTCAATCAAATTAAATCCAAAATAAATATTACCCAATTTTTTCCAACTCATCCAATGATCAAAAAACACAAAAATACCAAGACATTTAGGGCACTATGGATTCGGCCAAGCCAATCAAATTGGGGAAAATTGTTCCAAATCAATTTTCATGAAATTGATCCAATACAACTTCAATTAAACATCATTTAAGCATACTCAATCAAGTAATTTTATCAAATCATGCTCAAATACAATTTACCCAATTTTAACCCTAAGTTCAAGTTTCATGCTCAACCTCGCTCTGGTACCATTGTTGGGTTTCTACGGTCTAACCGGGATCGATTTAAGCAATGAAACAATATGCGAATACATCAATGAGGTGCGGAATACTTACAATGATCGGTTGAGCGATGCGAGGAACAACAAAACTTCAAGCTTTTCTCCTTCAAGGCTCACGGCAGTGGCTGTTTTGAGCTCCTCAATTTTCGGCCATGGAAGGATCTCCAAGCTCCAAGCTTTCGAATGATGATTCCATGCTCACGGGTGCGGTTCCCTATCACCTTCGCAAGACTCCTAAAGCGTGCTAGCACTCAGGAAATTTTGCCACAAAATTTCCTATTGCTTCTCCTTCAATTCACGGTGAAACCAGAAAAATGGAGAAGAATAAGTGCCTCTTGGGCGTGAGAGTGGGGAGAGGAAAGAGAGAAGAGTAAATGTGGTAAGTTTTTTTTTTTTTTTGTTTTCAAAAAACAAATAAAGATATACCAAATTCAAAATTTGGTAAATGGCATTAAAGCCATCCAACTACCACCATCAATCACAATGAAAACTTGTCACATCACTCAAAGTGACTAGACATCACATCAATCGATTGACTAGTGATTTGACGCTTGATGTGACATATGGGCCGCACTTTAATTCGCAATGTGAGTTCGCCCGCAAACACTCCCGGGCTCGGGTTCGCTAATTCCAAATTAACGAATTTTTTGTTGCGTCGTAATTAAATAATTAGGCCTAGAAAAATTACTATTAACATCGCTAACGAATTATTTCTAATTTCAATTCCGCGTCGAAATCCAATTTCGTATAATATATCGAATATATTATTTTATCGATTAATTCCAAATTAATCGTTCCCTCTCTTTAATTAATATTTTATCCCAGATAAAATATCTCCGCAATTAATCCCAAATTAATTTTCTCTCTCATCATTAATTAATCCCAGATTAATAAAGTGCGAGTCATACATCATCGGTGAATCTTAGGGAAGCGACCCATGAGATCCCCGGATATGTTGGCAGTAAATCCGGTCGTCGGACTATCCGAACACGTATGTACCTAGTACTACGTTTTTACCGATTTACAAGACAAGGTTGGCTTCTAGCAAAGCGACATGCCTACCCAATTCTCCAGAAATATCCTTACGGATGTCACGTGCAAGGCCTGGGGCTGGAAATGTGTCTGCCCCGAACGAAGCACATATCGGATCTCTGGTAACTAGTCTCTATATCGGATTAACATGACCTAGTCATTTTATCCCGATGACTGCAATACAAAAGAGAACAAGTTTCGTATCCTACGTGATCATCATCTCCACTATGACTGGAGTGATACTTCCATCTCGACATCACACCCAATACACTACGATTCTCAATATACCCAGAAGAGGCGTACACAAAACCTGTTAAAGCCCTGGATGACTAAAACCAAAGTACATTGATTGTCGCAAGTATTAGCGGTGCAAGTCTCAGGTTAAGACCAAATACACCTACCCTGATTCGGACTTCCATAGACACATAGTCATACTACCAATGGAATTCCGAGGGGTCTATCTAGAGCGAAGCTGTTTTCCGTACAATCGGTAAAACACAACCTCCTATTACACTTGCATGAGTATCATATATCCAAATATATGAGAACTATGATGTTATGCCCTCACAATGCGCACAAGTGTAATACTAGTCTATTCCGCATTATCGATGTCCAATCTCGATAATACTACGACTAGGGATATTTAATGATTAAACCTTCATGGATTGATACTGTATCATATCATCTTAATCCGGAACTAATCATATGGACCTTCTATCATTTATACATCTTGGTAATCTAATTACAAATGATAGAAGAGCAATTTCCTTTGTCACATAGTTAATTTGTACAACAACACCATGATTTGTACAAATAGTGATGATATAGGCCATAACTGTCCAACACAATTAACAAGAAGCATTAAGCTTAAGAGTTAATATATAAACCTTTATATTACCCAAACTATAAAATAACCCCTTATAAACCAGTGATATTGGAATTCATTACAACCCCGGATAACGGACTTAGTTACGACACATATCTAAGGCTAGTAAAAGCTTAAATAAAATAAAAGTCCTAAAGTCTATGCTGGAAAGTAAATGATGGAAAGTAAAAATTAAAAAGTAAATGCAGGAAATTAAAAATATAAAAATACAATAAAAGAAAATACTTAGGTTAAAGGATCCACTTTTATCACTATTATTTTAGATATCTCCCTTATTATAATATATAAATTTTGCGTGATAATTACCAACCTGCCATTTAGGCGGTATCCTGTTTAAGTCAAATTAATAATTAATTACCAATCGACCAATCAGGCGGTATCCAGTTTAGTCAAGTTTAAATCGAATTTCAATAATTACCAATCGACCAATAAAGCGGTATCCTCATTAAATCAGGTTTTAAATAGTTTATATATTATAATTAAGGGAGATTAATCTAAATAATAGTAATAAAAGCTTTACCTTTTACCCCAGCAGGGGGTAGTTACCTCCTCATTACTGAAAAATAAAAAATAAAAAGTTAAGAAAGGAAAGTACTATTGCGTAAAAGTAAATTACAGAAAGTAAAGACTGAAAAGTAAAGAAAAGAAAGTGCAAATGCGAAAATTAATTACTGAAAGCTGTAAATAAATAAACAAGATACATTATTCTTGGTATTCTTAAGGAATTACATAGAAGAAGGTATGAATTCAATTCTGAAATTTTGGCCTCTATTTATAGGGAAAAATTGGCTCACGCGTCACGACACTTGAAGTGTGCTTGTGTCGTAACACACCGTAGATCTTGGACGTGTTGCTTTCCCTTTTGCTGAGATGGTGACACGTGGCAGAGCTGAATGATTAACTCAATAATTGTACTGACGTGACGCTGACTGAATTATTGTGCTGACATCATTGATGATGTGGCGATGATGATTGTCGGCAGCATGTGATGATGACATGTGTCTGGTGCACGTTAGCATGATTTGCTGTGATGTTGACATGTGGTAGGCGCAGGTTAGCAGATTCGACGCACATTAACAGATGGCGAATTTTAGCAAAACTTCTCTGATTTTTCCACGTGTCCCAACGCACGTTATCATACTCTGGCGCACGTTAGCGATCGCGACGCCCAAATGATAGTTTTGCCATTTCCCTAATTAAATATATTTTTCCTTATAGCACACTAATTAAAATATCCCTCCCATAATTACACAGTATTCTTTCCCTATTCACATAAGGTAAACCCCAACCATTGCCTATAAAAAGAAGCCTAAACCAAACCTTAGAGGCCCTAGCTCATTCTCACGTCCCCTTTCAACTCTAAACCCTAAAAACAACACTAAAATCTGCACGGCATCACAGCCCTCATTCTTCATGCACAAACACACAGGCTCTGTTCTCTCTCGGCAAAGACACCACGCAGCCACTAAGAAAGACACACCCCTCACTTTCCATCAAACAAGCCCCTCACAGCCGCACCTTCATCATGCCATAACAAGCACCCCTCACATCAGCCCCTTCATCACACCCTAACTAACTTCAAACAGCAACCAACACAGCCTTCACGTGCAAATCTTCAACAAACTCTCAACGTGACCAGCTCTCCACCATAAACTGCTCTGATCGAATAAAAAAATTAACGAATAATAGCAACGAACCTTAAGCCACCATCAGCGTGAAGAGCAACGTAGAGCCAAAGGGACCATAACATGAAGATACATGCAGCCTTGACCCAAAGACACGTAAACAAAGACACAACCCACCCCACAAACACATGCAAGCCGCCACCTAGCAACCCCAATAACCATCATAAAATAGTTCCCAAATTAGCCCCTAAACCATCATAACATAGTCCCCAAATCAGCCCCTAAACCACCGTAAAATAGCTAAAATCAGCCCCTAAACCACCGCACAAACAGTCCCCAAACTGCACCCCAAATATCGTAAACAGTAACTAAATGAAACAACCAGAAAACATAGAAAAAACAGAGGAAACAGTAGCCCAAAACAGTGAGGCGATGAAGGAGAAACAACGAACCAGTAGATTGGAAAAGTTGCGGAGCATTAACCCTTCCGAAAACCGCGTAGCGCACTTCCAAGAGACGACTTAAGAGGTTAGACCTGAGGTCACCCTTTTTATTTATTCTCCTTTATTTTTTTATTTATCTTCTTATTTTACTTCGCATGAGTATTGTTGATTGGTGTATGTTATGACCATGGGATGAATGAAATATGTGTTATCTCTCGTGGTATATCGGATGGAAACCCAGACGTAAATTCCATAGCCGAATCCAAATGGACGGTAGTGCAGTTTGTACTTGGGAAATAACTCCACGTACCACTTGAAAGACACAAATATTTTGTTTCATCCAATCTAATTTTTATGCATGATTTAGTCGTTTAGGATGTTATTTATTTTTCTAAGCATGATTCAGTCGTTTAGTATGTTATTTATTTTTATGCATGATTTAGTTGGTTATTTCCAAGCACGATTAGTTATTTCTTTCGCATTAGGGATTTAATTTATGTTTATGTTTAGGATGTTATTTACTTTTCGATTTAATAATTCAATATTTTCAAGAGATTGCGTGCTTGCCATTATTTCGACTTACTTTTATGCATGCAAACTTAGATATATAGGTTATATGCAAACTTAGATGTAGGTTGTTCTTGCGTAGACTCGGTTAAATTATTGCACAAATCTTTTCATCACAAGTGGCATAAGTAAGGGACCATTTCAAATCCAACGGTTTGAGGTCTTCCCTTGCGAGGGGTGAGTGCGGCCTTAAATCATTTTCCCAGTTCACATTGGGTGGCTACTCCATTTTATTTCTCCGGTTTAGCTCCCTCGTGGGCTATTCCGTACTCCCGACTAGGCCGCGAGCCTAGAACAGCGTCGTCAAATTCTGTGTCTTACAATCTGGCGACTCCACTGGGGATAGAGAATCGGCCTCGAAATAATATCTTGTAATGATTTTGATTTGTGCTTTAGTTAACCATGTCTACCGTGGGTTGAAGGGGTTTAATCAAAGGAATTATTAAGGCTCGGTGATGGTTGGGTGTCTTCCTTCATTCACTACCTTTTTATAAGGAAAAGCTGTGAAGGCACCTAGATAATCATTTACTCGTAGCTTACTGTGACAGACTAATTTGGAGGACTTGTTGTTTATTCCTGTCACCTAGGCGATAAGGGCCTAAGTGGTTTGGGTATTTAAGAGAGTTTGCTCCACCCTCCCTCTTGGGAATCTACAATGGGAAATCCATTTGACAGTCAGTCACGCATCATAACTCGTTGGCACGTACCTTAGCGTATAAAAAAGGGTACGCTCACTTGGTCGCTCGAACCCTTAAGTGGGGAGTCCTAGTTGTGGGCAATCCTTCGCCGGCAAGAGCCTTTGTTTACACTCCCATAAGCCCATATGTGAACCGTCATTGTATAATTAATAGAAATTATTTATGCTTGCGCTTAGGACCATTGTCATTTGGATTCAGTTGGACTTTTTGTCATGAGGTATGGGATTGTTAGGCCATTTAAACTGGGACGAGTCCATGCTTTATGGCAGTTGGGCCAAAAGCTCCTGAAATGCCAATGGGCCATCTTATGTTTAGGCCCCTTGTCATTTGAAGTTGTTTAGCCATGTTATCGTAAAAGTGTAAACCTGTTGGGCCTTTTCAACTGGGATAAGTTTGCACCGCGTAATAGTATGATTGAATGTTTTAAAATAATAATGGGCCGACTTACACATTCCATGCATCGCATGCATACATGCTGACTCAGGGTTTTAAAAGACATCATAGATATCCGTTGGGTTAGGGAAGAGGGAAGACTCATCAAAAAGCCGTTAGCGAACATGAGTGAATCAGTTAACGAGGGATATCATATGGATCAACTGTAGAACAGTATCACTAAGGTTACCGAGCAACTGCAAGCTTTGACCACTGCTATGGCTATTATGGTCGTGCCCCGTGCTGGGGAAGCTCTAAGAATGAGAGGCGTGAGGACCCTCCGAACAGACTGAGTAATGATATCCCTATCTTCGATGATGATATGGCTGAGTATACCGCGGGAAGGGTAGACGGGTCTCAGGCTGAATTGTAGAAACTCCGAGATCAGGTAGAGTCAGTTACCAGCAAGATGATGGGTAATCATGATGATTTGCTGGACTACGAGGCAATGACTTTTGAGGAGCAGCTACTGGCTTAGTTTAAGATGCCTCACAAGGCCAAGTTCAATGGGAACAGGGATTCGAGGGTCCATCTCCGGCAATATGTTTCTGTGATAGGCTCTGTGGGTCTGTCGAAGCGTCAGGTCCAAAAGATGTTTGGGATGTCGCTCGAAGGGGAACCCGTAGTATGGTATCATGGCCTGGAAATGAAGGTCAATTATGGTTGGAGGGCACTAGAAGATACTTTTCTGAAACAGTATGTCACGAATTTGGAGATCGACTTGTCGCTTCATGACTTGGAGAATACCAAACAGAAGCCGGAGGAGAGCTTCAAGGATTATGTGGATCGCTGGAGGAGCCATCTTCTGAAAATACAAACACGGCCCTCAGAGAAGGACCAGATCAAGATGATCATCAAAGGCACTAAGCCCTCCATTTATGTCAAACTGAGGAGGATGACTTCGATGATTGCTGATTTTTTTACAGTTGAGGGAAACTGTCATGGACATTGAAGAGGAAGAAGCTGAGAATAGAAAGTTTTATGGCCAGAATAGAAGAAATTTTGGGGGGGCCTTCTGAGACCAAGCCCGCTACTGCTGAGGTCGCTACCGTCAAAAACAGGCGATTCTCCAATCTTGGTAAGCCTCTGTCAAAGGTGCTTGAGAAGTGGAAATGACAAGGACTCCTGAAACCTTTAGAACCTAGACCACTTCCAAACCCTGTGCCATACTACCTCAACTTGAACTAATACTACCACTTCCACCGGCAGAAAGGCCACGAAACCGACAACTGTGCCCGCCTCAGACAATCCAGGACCTCATAGACACCCACAAAATACCCGACCCCTAAAAGGAGCAACCCAATACATACAACAATCCTCTACCTAAATACCACTCAGTTCCACCCCATACCTACATGATCAACTCCGGCCTACCCGAAACCTTTGTCTTCCAAAATCACAGCCACCAAACTTCTTGCATGGGAATGAGGGAGGATAGCAGTGAAGAACAATAGGCCAAAGTATAAGGCAATGATGTAAACGATGAAGACGTTTTCCCTATGTTTATTTGATTGCAATCCTGCATTTTTAATAATAAAGACATTGATTTTGCCTATTTGTTCGAGTTTTTTCCCCAATACTTCAGTATGAGTCCGATGATGAAATTGTTTGCCATAGGTTGAACCTTAGAAACGATGAGTGCGAAAGGTACTCTCGTTCGATATTTTGAGTAGTTGATCTTGATTAAACTCGTGAGCACTTAATTATGGGATCTTAGCAGAAGAAGCCTGAGTAGTCGGTGAGATGACTAGTTGAAGAGATGGCGGATCAGTGAATGACCCTTTGCCTAGATGTCCATCCTGGTTTACTTATGTTATGATATATGATATGGTTGGAAATGAAGAAAAAGTCTCCGTAAAGAAAAGGAAAAATAGACCACCTATAACCGATAAGCGTGAAGCTACCCATGGGCGAGTACTAGGACCACCATGAGGAGAAATGCTACCTTAAAGGGTAGGTGTGTTGAAAATAGAGAAAGAAAGAAAGAAGGAAAAAGAAAAAGAAATGAGAAAAAGAAAAAGAAAAGAAAAAAGTTCAAAATGAAAAGAAAGAAAAGAAAGAGACGAAAGAAAAAAAAATCATATCATGTTGAGTACGAGAAAGTAATCACAAAGTATGATCAAGACATCTGTAGACAAAGGGCTCCGAAGAGCACAAAGAAGACCTAACCCAACGGAATAGGAAATTCATTCATGCATGCATGTATACACATGATGTACTTACATTCTTTTTGGTGTTTTGTTTCTATTCGCAGGTGTTAAAGAAAATGAAAAAGCAACAAAGGACAGAAAGATTAACCGAGACTGGGGGCGACCAGTCTACCCTTTCTCATACAGCACGGTCCGGGAATGAACCATCACATCAGCAATGCCTCGGGGATGAGTTTCAGTATGCCGGGAATGGCATTTCGAGTATCAATATGGGTCGAGGACCACATCGGTATCAGTTTGGGGGCGAGGCCCACATCAGTATCAGTTTGGGGCGAGGCCTACACCTGTATCAGTTTGGGGGCGAGGCCCACATCAGTATCAGTTAGGGTTAAGGCCCACATCAGTAACAGTTTGGGGTGAGACCCACATCAGTATCAATTTGGGGCGAGGCCCACACCAGTATCAGTTTGGGGGCGAGGCCTACATCAGTATCAGCATGGGTCGAGGCCCACACCGGTATCAGTTACGGTCGAGGCCCACATCAGTATCAGTTTTGAGGGTGAGTCTCAGGGTTGAGGCCCATATCATCAGCAGTTTGGGGGATACGTCCCAGGGTTGAGGCCCACGTTAGTATCAGTTTTAGGGATGAGTCACAGGGTCGAGGCCCACATCGTTAGATTTTTGGAATGAATCCCAGGGTCGAGGCCCACATCGTTAGGGCTTTGGAATGAATCCAGGAATGAATCCCAGGGTCGAGGCCCACATCGTCAAAGTTTTGGAATGAATCCCATGGTTGAGGCCCAAATCATCAGAGTTTTGGAATGAATCTGGGAATAAATCCCAGGGTCGAGGCCCACATCGTTAGAGTTTTGGAATGAATCCCATGGTCGTGGCCCACATCATCAGAGTTTTGGAATGAATCCGGGAATGAATCCCAGGGTCGAGGCCCACATCGTCAGAGTTTTGGAATGATTCCGGGAATGAATCCCAGGGTCGAGGCCCACATCATTAGAGTTTTGGAATGAATCCCAGGGTCGAGGCCCACATCGTCAGAGTTTTGGAATGAATGCCAGGGTCGAGGCCCACATCATTAGAATTTTGGAATGAATCCCAGGGACGATGCCCACGTTATCAACTCGGTTCAGGAATGGACCACCTCCTATCAAGCTCAGTCTGGTAGTGATTCCTAGAGATCGCAGCATCTTACAGGGATGAACCTCAGGGGTCGCAGTACCTCACCACCAGATCATTCAGTTCGAAGCAACAGGCAAGTCAAGTGGCAGCTGGCGAGCCAGGTAAGTAAAAATACATTGCATAACTTTGATAGGATTGTCTTTGTCACACACTGCACAAGTCCCATCAAAGTGGGGGCGACTGTAGGCACTACATTTTTGCGTATAAGTCTCGATGATGAGTCTCACATGGAGACACTACCTCTTTAAGTTGTGGAAGTCACGGGAAACGGACGTCGGAAGGGAAGAGTCAGAAATTGACACCTTGTTGGATTTAATTCGTTTGCTTAGCTTTAGGTTTGCTCGTTAAGCCTCTGTTTTAAACTTATCCTTAGCCCAAAATCCCCGCAAGTCACACACCAAGCCCATACATCACCAAACCACACACCAAGCCCATCAAAACAAACCAAATACACGCCCAAAGCCTCTAACCCCACGCCCACCTCCTTCCAAAATAACAAAATCACACATTAAACACATGATAAAATCAAGACAAATCACCATCCCAAATTAAAGAAATCAAATCAAATCAAACCAAACCACATCCCTAATTAAATAGATTTTTCCTTATAGCACACTAATTAAAATATCCCCCATAATTACACAATATTCTTACCATATTCACATAAGGTAAACCCCAACCCTTGCCTATAAAAAGAAGCCTAAACCAAACTTTAGAGGCCCTAGCTCATTCTCACGTCCCCTTTCAACTCTAAACCCTAAAAACAACACCAAAATCTGCACGGCATCACAGCCCTCATTCTTCACGCACAAACACACAGGCCCTGCTCTCTCTCGGAAAAGACACCACGCAGCCACTAAGAAAGACACACACCTCACTTTCCATCAAACAAGCCCCTCACAACCGCACCTTCATCACGCCCTAACAAGCCCCCTCACATCAGCCCCTTCATCACGCCCTAACTACCTTCAAACAGCAACCAACACAACTTTCACGCGTAAATCTTCAACAAACTCTCTGTTGGACAGTTATGACCCATAGCGTCACTGTTTTGTAAAAGACATTGTGTTTTTGTACAAAATTAACTATGTAGTAATGAAATTGCCTTTTACCATTTTGTAATTTATTTACTTTCATATATAAATGGTAAAACTCCATATGATTAGTTCCGGATTGAGATGATATGAGACAGTATCAATCCATAAAGGTTTAATCATTAAATATCCCTAGTTGTAGTATTATCGAGATTGGACATCGATAATGTGGAATAGACTAGTATTGCACTTGTGCGCGTTGTAAGGGCATAACGGCATAGTTCTCATATATTTAAGTATATGATACCTATGCAAGTGCGATAGGAGGTTGTGTTTTACCGATGGTACGGAAAACAGCTTCGCTCTGGATAGACCCCGCGGAATCCCATTGGTACTATGTATATGTGTCTATGGGAGTCCACTTCAGGGTAGGTGTATTTGGTCTTAACCTGAGACTTGCATCGCTAATACTTGCGATGATCGGTAAACTTTGGTTTTGGTCGTCCAGGGCTTTAACAGGTTCTGTGTACGCCTCTTCTGGGTTTATTGAGAATCGTAGTGTATTGGATGTGATGTCAAGACGGAAGTATACTTCAGACATATGGAGATAATGATCACGCATGGATTCAGAACTGGTTCTCTATAGTGTTGCAACCATCGGGATAATATGACAAGGTCATGATTATCCGATTCAAAGAGATAGTTGCTTGATATCCGATATGTGCTTCGTACGGGGCAGACAATATTCCAGCCCCGGGCCTCACACGTGACATCCGATACTGGATCGCAATACACAATACTACGGTATACTACGCCTGATAAAGATCGTATATTCTAGTAAGAATATTTCTCGAGAATTGGGTAGGCATGGCGCTTTGCTAGAAGCCAACCTTGTCTCGTAAATCGGTAAAAACGTAGTACGAGGTACGTACGTGTTCGGATAGTCCGATGATCGTATTTACTGCCAATATATCAGGGATCTCTTGGGTCGCTTCCTGAAGATTCCCCAATGACGTATGATTCGAGCTAAGTTAATCTGGGATTAATTGCGGAGAGACTTTATCTTGGATAAAGTACTATTTGAAGAGAAAGAAAGATTAATTTGGAATTAATCATTAAAATAATATATTCGATATATTATTCGGAATTAGATTTCGACGTGGAATTAAAATTAGATTTTAATTCGGGTGAACGAATTAATTTAGAATTAATTCGTTAGGGACGTGAATAGTAATTTTTCTAGGCATAATTATTTAATTAAATTCGATTTAAATTACGTCGCGACAGAAGTTCGTTAATTCGGAATTAGCGAACCTGAGCCCGGGAGTGTTTGCTGGTCGACTCGCATTCGAAATCGAGTGGGGCCATATTTCACATCAACCATCACATCATTAGTCAACTAATTCACTTTAGCTTGATGGGTTTTGGTGGGTTGGTTAAAGAGTGTAAAACACTCCAAGTCAAAGTAAGGTGAATGAGTTATACCAACCAGGTTTGGTATATCATTTGTAATTGTTTTTGAAACAATTAATATTGATTTTTTAAGTCAAATCTTCATCTTCTCCTCTCTCTCCATTACCGAAACTGTGACAGTTTCTGCTCTCTCCATTTTCTTTATTTTCTTAGCCAAAAGTGTGAAGGAAATGTGTGAATTCTTGTTGCAATAATTCACCAAGGGCTAGCACTCTTCAAGGATCATCAATAGGTGATAAGGAAACTTATTCAAGAGCTTGGAAAGACAAAACAAGCTTGAAGCATTGTGGACTGCCTTGGCCGAATTCTTGGAGCTCTTGGAGGAGAAAATTTTGTTGTTCATCACATCCTAAACCGATCGTGTAAGTATGTTTCTGCCATTATTTTTCGTTATTCATTCATGTTTCATGTTCATTTTGATCTTGGGACTAATCATAGAAACCAACAATGGTATCATTGAGCCTGAAATGAGCATGAAATATATTAGGGTAAAATTTGGGGAAAATCCATGTGAGCATGATTTGATTAAATTGAATGGTTGAGTATGCTTGTATGTTGATGAAATGAGATGTGATTGGATCAATTTCAACAAATTGTGATTGGATCAAATTTGCCCCACCATTAGGCTTGGTCGAATGTGTTTGTAACCCTAGGCTCTTGGAATTTTTTGTTTTGATGATCATTGGATGAGTTGAAACGAATGAAAAGTCGATTTGTAATTCGATCGGATTGAAAAACGAAATCGGACTTCAAAACTTACCTTGGCCGAGAGCCCTATGGCATATATGGACTTGATTTTTGATTCAAAAATTGTTGGACAATAATTGGACAATTAGATACATAATTAATTGGTAAAATTGTTTTGGAAATATTGATTTAGTTAATTAATTGATGTATTACACTTTAATTAACTAAGTTATAAAATTTGGAATTTTTTAAAATTTGGTTAATGGGCTTAATTTTGAATTGGGCTTGAAATTATTATATTTGGGCATAATGGGCTTGGTTGGGCCAAGTTGGTTTAGGCCAATTGGATTGGATCCAAATTGGGCCTAAATCATTCCATTAAGTCCAAATGTAATAAATGGGCTTTAAAGTTTAATTGGGCCTTATGGGCTTGATATTAGTTTTATGGCAAATGAGGGTGATTCCTTACTTGGGCTTGGTAATTGGGTTTGACCCGTATTGACCAAAGCCCATGCCTTATGAAATCAATTGAAAGCCCATCAGACTTTAATTAAACGAACATTGGATGTTAGTTGGGCTTTGAGACCCGATAAGATTAGATTTGGAATCTAAGTCGTTAAAGCGCATTAAAAAGTGTAAATATTTAATTTGGAATTAAATAATAGAATTAGTATTGAATACGACTTAAATTAGATTTAACTAGTAGTTCGATATAATTCAAAGAATTCGTACTTTGAGTACTTATTCTCAAACAAGTTGGACTCGCGCAAAATCAAATCGTTGTTTGAACATTGGATGGTCACATAATTAAAGACTAATTAATTGGATTAGATTGGTTGTAATGCATGCTATGAATGAATATATGGATGTGTTGAATGAATATCATATATCAGATGGATATTAGAAGGGAAATGGTAATTTTGGAAATTATTGTAAATTTGGAATTTATAAATTGGACCTGCGCGTCCCCTTATCTCTTATTATCTCTTTGTATTCTCTTCTCACCTAATTCCCCTCAATGTTAATGAGGTTTCTATTATTATATTATGTAATTGGGTAGAAGTAGAATAGTGCTAGCCGGGGAGAGGAAAAGGAGCGATTTGTTCTAGGAACAATCTGTTTAAATATCCATCCGCATATCGTTATTAATTTACTTTTTGCGCCTTATGATGTTTTAGAAGCATGCTTAAGGGTGTATGATGAGACCATAACAAAGATAATAAATTAGTTGCCAATTTACCGCGAAAAACGCTCAAATCATATTAAGTGTTTTTCCTTCTGTTGAGTGATTCTTACTCAAGATCCAAAGTTGGCATTGGTTTGTTGGCCAAAGTCAAGACCTTTGTCAATTGCGGATGTGTTTGAATCATGAGAGTTTTGTTCCATATCGGTGTCTTGTCCAAGTCGTGATTTGTTAGCCTAAGTCAAGATAACTTCTTGTCCATCGACATTGATTACGAAACTTTCCATGTCAATGGGTCCCGCTTAACTGGAATCATTAAGCTTGTTGTGCCAAAGCCAGGCCTAGTTGATTCAGAGGAAAAAGTTTAGGAAAATATATTGGATATATTGGCATATACATTATATATATGTTTCGGACTTGGATGTCCACCTACCGGATCTAGGAATTGGATTGGATCCAATTGATCTTCGAGATCTACCTAGTTAAATATCATACAGCTTGTTGGCCAAAGTTAAGGTTGTGTGTTATTTAACGGGATCCTAGCCCACTAGGAAACTGGGTTTCTCGAGTACTCGAAAGAGGGTTAGAGGCTCGCCGAAAATAGTGGGAGGCTAGTATTGAATTTGCAATTTCATTCAGATACTTACTTTACGCGCTTTCATAATTATTTCGTCAAAATTATTTTATTAGTTGACTAATATAATTTTATTTTTCTTGTAACAGTAGACTGTACCCAATATCGTTGACTAGATAGTTGGACTATCGTAGTCAAGATGACAAAAAAGGAAATATCCGAGACATTATCATGGGCGAAAATATCTTCAGGGCACAAACTTGCCGATTGGGAATGAATCTGAGGATTGTCCTTGGAGCCGAGAGGCTGTTATATACTATATAGAGACCTCTTCGGCCTAAGCCCAACCCTGATGAGCTACTTGAGCTGGAGCTTTGGAAGACTCACAGCGATGATTGTGAAACTGCTCAGTCAATTATGCTTGCTGCCATGACTCAGCATTTCTGTCGACAGAACAGGGACTTGGATCCCTATAACATGCTGGTGAGGTTGCACGATCTTCACCAATCTAACCGAAGGTCGCAAAGATATGAGTTAGTGAGGAAGCTCTTCCGTTCATGTCTGTCAGAAGGCATGTCTGTTGAATCCCATGTGGTACAGATGATTGCTGACATAGATGAGCTGGCCAAGATGGGGATAGTCTTAGAGGCTGAGATTACCATAGATATGATCTTGCAATCTCTCCCCGACACTTGGAAACAGTTCATCATAAGCTATAACCTGATGAACACTGATGATACTCTTGGAGAGTTTTTGTCAATTCTCAAGGAAGCTGAAAGGGAGATGCTTACGGGCAACAAGCGCGAGGCGCACTTTGCTTCAACATCTCAGACCCCGAGGGCTGGGCCCAAGGCGACTGGAGGTGTGAAGAAAAAGAAGCATAAAGAAAGGGCAAGGCCAAATCGTCAAAGGCTTCTGGGAAGCCTAAGGACAAATCTCAGGATGTTTGCCTCCAGTGCGGCAAGCAGGGTCACTGGAAGCGTGACTGCCGCGAGTACAAGGCACTCCAGAAGGAGATAAAGCGGGGGAAGGCACCGGCCTCAGGTATGTTTGTTATTGAAATAAACATGACTACTTCTAGTTTAAAAATTGGATTTTTGATTCTGGTTGTGGTACTCATATATGTAATGATGTGCAGGATCTGCGGATTAGCAGGACACTGGCCTCAGTGGAGATTGATCTACGAGTCGGAAAAAGGGCACCAGTCGCCGTTTTGGCCGTTGGCACTTTTGTTTTAGAACTGACCTCGGGCATGTACTTGACCTTAATGACTGTTATTATGACCTAGTTTGACTAGGAATATTAGTTCTGTATCTTTGTTAACCCAATGTGGGTATGCTTTTGTATTTCGAAACAATGAGTGTTACTTATATAAAATGATGTAGAAATTTGCACTGCTGTGCCAAATAATGGTCTTTATATTTTGAATATAAATCTATCTCAAACATATAATATAACAAACAAAAGGCTCAAAATGAGTAACAAAGATGAAACTTATATGTGGCACTGTCGTCTAGGACACATAAACAAGACTCGCATATCCACACTTTCGAAGAGTGGGTACTTGGATGGATTTGGTCCAAATTCATATGACATCTGTGAATCTTGCTTATTAGGAAAATGCCTAAATCACCTTTTAGCGGTAAAGGTGAACGCGCCACTGAACTGTTAGCCCTCGTTCATAGTGACGTATGTGGGCCTATGTCTAGCCAGGCTAGAGGTGGATACGAATACTTCGTAACCTTTACGGATGATGCATAATTTATGGTTATGTGTATCTGATGAGACATAAGTCGGAAACTTTTGAGAAATTCAAAGCGTTTCGACACGAAGTTGAAAAACAGACCGGCAAGAGTATAAAGACATTACAGTCGGACCGTGGTGGCGAATACTTAAGCAATAAGTTTCTAGATTACTTGAAAGAATATGGTATTCTTTCACAGTGGACTCCTCCAGGAACACCGCAATTAAACGGTGTGTCCGAACGGAGAAACCGAACTTTGTTGGACATGGCTACCTATTTCCTTCTGGGGATATGCATTAAACAGTGCAATTCTTATTTTGAATAAGGTCCCGTCAAAGTCTGTACAAAACACCTATATGAGATATGGATAGGAAAGAAACCGGGTTTCTCATTCCTGAAGATTTGGGGATGCTGGGCATATGTCAAACCTTTGGAAGGTCCCAAACTTGAACCCAAATCGGATAAATGCCTATTCGTAGGATATCTAGGGAAACCAAAGGATATTACTTCTATCACCCACGAGAGAACAAAGTATTTTTTGCTCTACATGCGGTTTTCCTTGAGAAGGAATTCCTAAATACAGTGGTTAGTGGGAGGAAAGTAGAACTCGATGAAAATCAGAGTGATACTATTTCTGGCATAGAATCCTCAACGGAACAAGAACAGTCCATCTGGGATGAGATTGTACCACAACCTTCTATTACACAAGGACCGCGTAGGTCGGAGAGAATCAGGAAAGAACCTGAGAGGTATGCGTTTCTAATCTCACCTCATGTAGATATTAATCTTATTGAGGATAACGAACCGGCTACGCATGAGGAAGCGATACAAGATATCGATTTCGTTTTATGGCAAGAGGCCATGAAGTCTGAAATGGATTCCATGTACACCAACCAAGTTTGGACACTGGTTGATGCACCAGAAGGCGTAAAGCCTATTGGATGCAAATGGGTCTTCAAGAAGAAGACCGACATGGATGACAATGTACAAACGTACAAAGCTAGGCTTGTAGCGAATGGGTATCGTCAAAGACATGGCGTCGATTACGAAGAAACTTTCTCACCAATTACCATGATTAAATCCATTCGAATAATGCTTGCAATTACTGCATATTGCGATTACGAGATATGGCAGATGGACGTTAAAACCGCTTTCCTTAACGGAAACCTTTTGGAGGATGTTTATATGCAACAGCCTGACGGTTTTATCGCGCCCAGACTTACAAACAAGGTTTGTAAGTTAAATCGGTCCATTTATGGACTGAAGCAAGCATCGCGGTCATGGAACCAATGTGTTGATGATATCATAAAAGAATATGATTTCATTCAAAATGAAGATGATCCTTATGTATACAAGAAGGTTAGTGGGAGAGCACTGACTTTTATATTGTCCTTTATGTTGACGATGTATTTCTAATAGGCAATGACATTCCCATGCTAACGTCGGTGAAAGCTTGGCTTTCATTGAAATTCTCCATGAAGATCTGGGAGAAGCAGCCTTTATTCTGGGAATAAAGATCTACATGGATCGATCTAGAAATCTGCTTGGACTCTCCCAGAGCACGTACATTGACAAAGTATTGAAGAGATTCAACATGGATCAGTACAAGAGGGGACTGTTGCCAGTATCACATGGCGTCTATATATCTAAGGACATGTGTCCTAAAACTCAAGATGAGAGAGACAATATGAGTCGGATACCGTTTGCCTCGGCAGTCGGATCGATCATGTATGCCGTGATATGTACGCGACCTGATGTCTCCTATACTTTGAGCATGTGTAGTCGCTATCAGGCTGATCCAGGTGAAGGTCACTGGATGGCGGTTAAGAATATCCTAAAGTATTTTAGAAGAACTAAGGATACTTTCTTAATCTATGGAGATGGAGAACTTGAGGTAAACTGGAATACCGATGCAAGTTTCCAAACCGACAAAGACGACTGCAAGTCAAATCCGGGTACATATTTTGTTTGAATAACGGAGCAGTGAGCTGGAAATCATCCAAGCAAGAGACTGTTTCCGATTCAACAATTGAAGCGGAGTACATTACTGCAGCTGAAGCAGCAAAGGAAGTAGTTTGGATCCGAAAATTCCTAATTGGATTAGGAGTAGTTCCGTTAGCAGCTAAGCCCGTTCCATTGTATTGTGACAATAACGGAGCTATAGCACAGGCTAAGGAACCGCGGTCTCATCAACGATCCAAGCATGTTCTTCGACGTTTCCATCTGATTCTTGAGATCATACATCGTGGTGATGTGAAGGTCGAGAAGGTCGTATCAGATGAAAACATGGCAGATCCGCTAACGAAAGCTATTCCTCAGCCAAAATTTGAGCGACATGTAAATAGTTCAGGTATTAGATGCTTGAGTGACTGGCTATAGACCAAGTGGGAGATTGTTGGACAGTTATGACCCATAGCGTCACTGTTTTGTAAAAGACATTGTGTTTTTTATACAAATTAACTATGTAGTAATGAAATTGCCTTTTACCGTTTTGTAATTTATTTACTTTCATATATAAATGGTAAAAGTCCATATGATTAGTTCTGGATTGAGATGATATGAGACAGTATCAATCATAAAGGTTTAATCATTAAATATCCTTAGTCGTAGTATTATCGAGATTGGACATCGATAATGTGGAATAGACCAGTATTGCACTTGTGCGCGTTGTGAGGGCATAACGACATAATTCTCATATATTTAAGTATAGGATACTTATGCAAGTGCGATAGGAGGTTGTGTTTTACCGATGGTACGGAAAACAGCGTCACTCTGGATAGACCCTGCGAATCCCATTGGTACTATGTATATGTGTCTATGGGAGTCCGCTTCAGGGTAGGTGTATTTGGTCTTAACTTGAGACTTGCATCGCTAATACTTGCGATGATCGGTAAACTTTGGTTTTGGTCATCCAGGGCTTTAAGAGGTTTTTTTGTACGCCTCTTCCGGTTTATTAAGAATCGTAGTGTATGGGATGTGATGTCAAGCCGGAAGTATCACTTCAGACATATGGAGATGATGATCACGCAGGGATTCAGAACTGGTTCTCTATAGTGTTGCAACCATCGGGATAATATGACAAGGTCATGATTATCCGATTCAAATAGACTAGTTGCTTGATATCTGATATGTGCTTCTCACGGGGCAGACACTATTCCAGCCCCAGGCCTCGCACATGACATCCGATACTGGATCGGAATACACAATACTACGGTATACTACGCCTGATAAAGATCGTATATTCCAGTAAGAATATTTCTGGAGAATTGGGTAGGCATGGCGTTTTGCTAGAATCCAACATTGTCTCGTAAATCGGTAAAAACGTAGTACGAGGTACGTACGTGTTCGGATAGTCCGACGACCGTATTTACTCCCAACATATCTAGGGATCTCTTGGGTCGCTTCCCGAAGATTCACCAATGACGTATGATTCGAGCTAAATTAATCTGGGATTAATTGCGGAGAGACTTTATCTTGGATAAAGTACTATTTGAAGAGAGAGAAAGATTAATTTGGAATTAATCATTAAAATAATATATTCGATATATTATTCGGAATTAGATTTTGGCGCGGAATTAAAATTAGATTTTAATTCGGGCGAACGAATTAATTTAGAATTAATTCGTTAGTGACGTGAATAGTAATTTTACTAGGCATAATTATTTAATTAAATTCGATTTAAATTACGTCGCGACGAAAGTTCGTTAATTCGGAATTAGCGAACCCGAGCCCGGGAGTGTTTGCTGGACCACTCCGATTCGGAATCGAGTGGGGCCCACATGTCACATCAGCCATCACATCACTAGTCAACTAATTCACTTTAGTTTGATGGGTTTTGTGGTGGATTGGTTAAAGAGTGTAAAACACTTCAAGTCAAAGTAAGGTGAATGACTTATACCAACCAAGGTTTGGTATATCATTTGTAATTGTTTTTGAAACAATTAATATTGATTTTGGAAATCAAATCTTCATCTTCTCCTCTCTCTCCCATTACCGAAACTGTGACAGTTTTTGCTCTTTCAATTTTCTTCATTTTCTTAGCCAAAAGTGTGAAGGAAAGGTGTGAATTCTTGTTGCAAAAATTCACCAAGGGCTAGCACTCTTCAAGGATCATCAATAGGTGATAGGGAAACTTATTCAAGAGCTTGGAAGACAAAACAAAGCTTAGAGCATTGTGGACTGCCTTGGCCGATTCTTGGAGCTCTTGGAGGAGGAAATTTTGTTGTTCATCACATCCTAAACCGATCGTTGTAAGTATGTTTCCGCCATATTTCTTCGTTATTCATTCATGTTTCATTGTTCATTTGATCTTGGGACTAATCATAGAAACCAACACTCTCCAACGTGACCAACTCTCCACCATAAACTCCTCCGACCGAATAAACAAATTAACGAATAATAGCAACAAACCTTAAGCCACCATCAGCGTGAAGAGAAACGTAGAGCCAAAGGGACCATAATGTGAAGATACATGCAGCCTTGACCCAAAGACACGTAAACAAAGACACAGCCCACCCCACAAACACATACAAGCCACCACCTAGCAACCCCATAACCATCGCAAAATAGTCCCCAAATCAGCCCCTAAACCATCACAAAACAGTCCCCAAATTAGCCTCTAAACCACCGCAAAACAGCTAAAATCATCTGATAAACCACCGCACAAACAGTCCCCAAACTGCACCTCAAATACCGTAAACAGTAACCAAAAGAAACAACCAGAAAACACACACCGAGGCGACGAAGGAGAAATAATGAACCAGTAAATCGAAAGAGTTACAAAGCATTAACCATTTCGACAACCGCGTAGCGCACTTCCAAGAGACGACTTAAGAGGTTAGACCTGAGGGCACCCTTTTTTATTTATCTTATTTATTTTTTTATTTATCTTCTTATTTTACTTCGCATGAGTATTGTTGATTGGTGTATGCTATGACCATAGGATGAATGAATATGTGTTATCTCTCATGGTATATCGGATGGAAACCCAGACGTAAATTTCGTAGCCGAATCCGAATGGACGGTAGTGCGGTTTGTACTTGGGAAACAACTCCACGTGCCACTTGAGAGACACAAATATTTTGTTTCATCCAATCTAATGTTTATGCATGATTTAGTAGTTTAGGATGTTATTTATTTATCTAAGCATGATTTAGTCGTTTAGTATGTTATTTATTTTTATGCATGATTTAGTTGGTTATTTCCAAGCGTGATTAGTTATTTCTTTCGCATTAGGGATTTAATTTATGTTTATGCTTAGGTTGTTATTTACTTTTCGCTTTAATAATTCAATATGTTCATGAGATGCGTGCTTGCCATTATTTCGACTTACTTTTATGCATGCAAACTTAGATATATAGGTTATATGCAAACTTAGATGTAGGTTGTTGTTGCGTAGACTCGGTTAAATTATTACATAAATCTTTTCATTACAAGTGGCATAAGTAAGAGACCATTATGAACCCAACGGTTTGAGGTCTTCCCTTGCGAGGGGTGAGGGCGGCCTTAAATCATTTTCCCAGTTCACACTGGGTGGTGACTCCATTTTATTTCTCCGGTTTAGCTCCCCCGTGGGCTATTCCGTACTCCCGACTAGGCCGCGAGCCTAGAACAGCGTCGTCAAGTTCTGTGTCTTACAATAGGTACATCTTTGTCTTCTTCCATGTCAAGGAAAATGAAATCTACTAGAAGAATGAGTTTGTCGACTTTGACCAGCACATCTTCAACAACACCTCTTGGAAATGCGAGCGTTCGATCAGCAAGTTGTAATGAGACTGAGGTAGGCATTGCTTCTCCAATTTGTAGTTTCTTGTAAATAGAAAAAGGCTTCAAATTAACACTTGCACTTAAGTCACATAAAGCCTTACTGATATAGTGTTCTCTAATGGTGCATGGGACAGTGAAACTGCCAGGATCTTTCAAATTTGGGGGAAGTTTCCTCTGAATGATGGCATTGCATTCTTCCGTCAATGCTATTGTCTCGTAATCTCCCAATCTCTGTTTTCGTGAAAGAATGTCTTTCATGAATTTTACATAGCTGGGCATTTCTTCCAAGGCTTTTGTAAATGGAATGTTGATGTGAAGCTTCTTGAATACCTCCAGGAATCGAGCAAACTGCTTGTCCAGTTTTTTTTTTCTGAAGTCGGTGTGGAAAAGGTGGAGGTGGAGTGATCCGAACTTTTTCTTTTTCCTTTGCTTCTTTTTCCTCCATCTGTGGCACTGCATCTTTTGAAACTTCCTCAATTGTTGCCTTGATTCCAACATCTTTGTTGATTTCAGTACCGCTTTTCAAGGTGATGGCTTGACATTGCTCATTCCCTCGGTTCCTTGGATTGTGTTCTGTGTTGCTGGGAAGATTACCTGGCGGTCTGTAACTCTGAGCATTGGGCAGTTGTCCCATTTGATTCTCCAGTGCTTTGATAGAGGCTGAATGACTTTGATTCAATGCTACTTGATTTTTAACCATAGCTGCTAAAGCATCGTATTTTGCTTCTTGCTTCTCAACTGGGCCATCACTTCTATTATCCCTGGTTTTTTGCTCATGGCTTTATTGGCTTTGTTGGATTGGATCCAGGTGGTGGATAGTTATGCTGTTGGAATCCAGGTGGTGGATTGTTCTTTTGCCCAGAATTGTGCTCTCATGAAAATTCGGATGATTCCTCCACCTTGGGTGTAAGTGTTGGAATATGGATTGTTCCCCTGTCTGTTGAAATTGTTGACATAGTTCACTGTCTCTTCTTGTTGGTTGTAAGATTCTGACTCAAGTACTCCTCCAAATGGTGAACTTGTGGATCCACCATTAATTCATGTTAAGAGTTTCCAGATTTTTGCAAATCACATCCAGCTTGGAATTCAGTGCTGTATTGGCTCCAACTTCATAAATTCCTGTAATTCTTTGGATCATGCTTCTTTCTGTTGGCCATAAAGAATTTTTGTTGGCCATTTCTTCAATTAAGTCCCAGGCCTGATCTTCTACTTTTCCCATCAAAGCTCCTCCAGCAGCAACATCAATTGTGGTTCTCATTATTCCTGAAAGTCCATTGTAGAAGGTTTGGACTTGTAGCCACTTTGTGCTATCATGATGAGGACATTTCCGGAGTAAATCTTTGAATCTTCCCCAAGCTTCGCAAAGGGATTCTGAATCTTGATGCATGAAGGATGTGATGTTATTCCTCAACTTTTAGTTCTGGCTGGTGGAAAGTACTTTGCAAGGAATTTGGTGGCTATAGTGTTCCAAGTTGTGATGGAACTGTAGGGGTTTTTAGGGGCTAAATCCGGTAACGCAGCGGAAGCGGTGGAAAATCAAATTTTCTGATTTCAAAACTTTTTCTCGAATTAATTAAATAAACATATTTATTTAATATTCCAATAATCAAATTATGAAATAAAATTCAAATGAATCATATTCAAGTGAATTACCGAAATGCCCTTACATTGGTATTTTGTCCATTTAGTCTGAAATTGATCTAATCAATTTTGAATGATTCTAAATCATTTCTAAGATGAACTTAGCATGTTCAAAACATCAAAACACCAAAAGCACCAAAAATCTCATTTTCTTCATCAAGGCCGAATGCACCTCCAAGGTGTGCCATTTGTGCACTTTGTCATTTCATGCTTCAAAACACATCAAGATGTAATCCAATCAACATGAAACTTTATATGCATCATATAAACATCCAATACACAACATATATTAGTCATGGCCGAATTTAATAGAAAATAAAGGAAAAAGATATTTTATTTTTCAAACAATTTTGAACAAATATCTTAAGTCAAAATCAATTTGACAACCTTTTCCTTTAATGTATAAGTCAACAATTGCAACTTATAATCATTTCCTAACTTTATCATTTGGTGATATATTTATATTTTAATATATTAATCATTTAACAATTAATAATTAAATAATTAATTAAATACAAATATATCAAATATATGTATTATATTTACTTTAAATCTCAAATACATATATTAATGATAAATGTCAAATACCTTTATTTGACTATTTATTGTGTATTTAATAATATCATATATTAAATACAAATACACATTAATTAGGAAATGACGGTTCGGCCCGTTCGCATGTATTTTTCGTTTAACGATTAAACGATTTATAAATAATCATCATTATTCATAAATGTTGCTCTAGTGCTCTACGAGTATATTTCATTATTGAGACTCTCTAGATTCAGGTATATCCGTCACGAAATCCAATTCCATGTGCATAATCTATCCACCCGTAGATTATGACGATCACGGATAAACTAGCTGAATCATACAGGTCGAGGTCATTGCATACGTATAATCTCTCCGTCATAGGTATCCGGATAATCCCAGAGATATAGATGTAAACGTCAAATCTCTATAGGTATTATCCCGTCGACGTATTCATTAGCAATCTCTAAATAACAATCGGAACTTACTTCCGAAGTATACTGTGGCCACAGATTTAACAGACTGCTAATTATATATGAAATACCTATACTCTGTACACAGAACTGACGGATCCTATCTTGACACACAGGATATCCTAAGGATCGATCCACACCCAACGAACAGGCGGAGGTCTGATCTAAATAGATCGGTGACGTGACTGCCATCTAAGTATGGAGGATGTCTCATACATCCACAGTGGTGTCTCAAGTCGAAGGACCACTATGCTACTCAACCCGAGAAGATTCTTATTGACGTTGGTGTACCATCCATTAAGAATCTTCGGTGAGCCGTTCAGTGTTTATCCATTATAAACACCTACACGTCTATACGAGTCTCCATAGACTCATGGTTCATTGGGATAAACCATCGGACCAAGTCTCGATATACGACATGTACTGGTCTCAACAGATTTGACTAACCGACCCGTGTTAGCAAATCTTGACCAGGAACTATGTTTGAATATTCATATAGCAGTGACACTTCCCAATGTCAATTACAAACTAACTTTGTAACTGTGTACTGCATTATATATTATCGGGCCTTTGTCTAATATATACATATCACTAAACCACATTTAGTTTCAATCTAATCGTAATCAGATCGAATACGTATATAAGAACAAGAGGTGCAACCATAAATAAGTAATATTATGGAATAAGGGGATGTTCGTATTCATGAATCAGACATAAATACGGTCCGGATTGGCGCTCTGAGCACCAACCCAAAAATTTCTCCCATTTGCTCTAGTGCCAATCCACGGTATTATATACTCATCTCAATGTGCATCGTATGCACATGGCCCTCAAAAGCTCACCCAGTACTTAAGAGGTAGGCAAAAAAAACAAGTCCGCTATGACATATTGAGTTTGTCAAACAAACTCCATCGTTCCTATAGTCAGCATCATTCATATTTTGTAGAATCTAGATTATACATTAATATGACTCTGATGCTACATCAGTATTGTGCTACAGCTACTGAGTTGTCCAAGTATTTAAGGATCAAATCCAAAATACTATGAAGACAACCGCAAGCACAATAACAATTCAAAACTTCTATTTTATAAGGTCATTATGCAACTTCATAAGTCAATACTTTATAAGTTGCATTTAATTCCACTAAAAAGTAGAATCCTTCGTGACACTCCCACTGCATCTTTTGTGACTCTTTATGACGTAGACTGTCTAACGTCATAATTAGTCTCAAAACTAATATGACCCTAATGGTTGCAGACTATATTCTCCATGAATTAGAAACTCGTTCTTAATATCTCAAAGATCACAAAGAATGTGTTTCAAGATCCATCCTATGGTCTATAGGATGTCAAAATAACTGGTAACAATTACGATTAAATTGACATCGATAATCGCACATAATAAAATATTCAATATGTCATCATCAAATGATACATAATATTGTTTAGACATTCTAATCAATATCTCTTTCGAAAATGGAATCATCCTTTACGAAAGATGAATACTTTGTATAAGACACAATAACTGTCGAACAGTTATACTAACTATCATACAGATAGCCTTGTTATGTCTTTCATTAGATCATATCTAATGTACGACTAATACGAGTATCTCACGAGTCTCCAAGTTTCATATCATATATAAAACTTTATATCAAATATAACAGAGACTACTCCCACTGCTTTCACGGGTAAAAGAAGACTTAGGTAAATCTTTTACCTCACAAACATCTCATTATTACAATAATAATGATAATGTCGTTAGGATATATAACACTATAAAGTAATTTGTACGCTCCCACTAACCCTTTTATCACATATGTATTCTATATACTTTGACAAGATCAGACAAACTGACGATATCAAAAATAGAGAACACATATTTCCGGAAGGCTTATCTGAGTCTACAATAGGCTCTATAAGCTAGCACACTAAACTGCGATCTCAGCAGAACACAAACTCTAGGGCCATTTCAGAATGAACTCTTCAAACAAGGAAATCACAACTGATCTCTTATTTGAATAAGTCATCCAAAAACACCACTTTGCATTCTTTAGCTAAAATGTACAGTTTAATATGAACATTAACCAGTATATCTTAATTGTTCAATTAGTGTGACAAGAGATAAGTTTTCTCAGAATCTACAATAGATTGCTGAGTATAACATTTCTCACTGTCATACTATAAAGGTCAAACCTTTAATAAGCTCACAATGCTTTCGCTGCGCAAACAATTAGCACATTTTATGAACTAATTCATAATGAAAGCTTAATCAAGTTCAAAACTTGATCGTAGTAAGCTATGAACAATCTTAGATCTATGGTTCAATGGTGAACTTCCAGAATCGATATCAAATATCGCTTCCGTTATAAGTTATACGATAAATTTTTTTTTTTTAGTAAGAAAACAACGGAACCATTAAGTATCAAATACTCGTGAATGATTTTGTTATCCTATTGGACTTGTATGGAAGATGTATAAGGGTTGGTTCATCTTATTAATTACGTAGTTCCATTTATAATTTATCATTCTCACATTTGACTTCAATAAGTCAAGTCTTTTCTACAATAATTAACATCAGATGTTACACACCAAGTAATAAAACAATTTTATTACTTAGGATCGTAGGAAATATATTCTATTAAATAGAATACAATATTCTATTAAACAGAATAAACGAAAAACTTTTACTTATACCTCCGAGGTGTAAGTAATTTCCATTATATAACTATTATATAAAAGAAGATTGAAATCTCAAATTTTTCTAGATTCAAATTTTCTACCTATACATATCATATATGTAACTGTAGAAATTAATGGAACATTAATTAAAGAGATGAATTAGTGTTACTGGAGCATAACCCCAAGAGTATTGAAACTAATTCGGTAACACTCAATATCAAACGAATCAAATCATATAAGATTCGATTGCTCCCACTACTCAATTCCATCAAGATGGAATCGTGGAAGAATAATATTGAATATGAATCATATTCACTGAATAGCCTTAGAACTAATTGCTTTAAATTCAAATGTTTGATCGTATCAAAGATCTTTGAACAGTTCAAAGACATGTAATGAATTTTAAGGATCAAGTTTTCAAAATACTTCAGATTGAATATATTTGAACAAGTAAAAAATGTTCAATCTTCATTTCATCATAACAGATTGAAAGTTCTTGATACTTTCAAGACTTTCAATATGTGTTCCTTCAGAAACACGTAACTAAGTTATGACAATTCATCAACTAAGTTACGAAATAAAGAAAACTACCTTAAGCAATTATTATTTATTAAACTACATACATCCAATGTATCAGTTAAATAAATCTGGTGGTCCAATGACAATCATTGGTTAAACGAGATCTTAATCACTTTCCTGAATACAATATTCATTAAATAGATAAGGATATGTGGTGTGATCTAGTATCAAACCATCCTTTACCATACGGAATAAGCATCCAATGCTTAAGTGATTAAATTCATAAAGCACCGTTCTAAATTATTTACTTTACCGAATAATTTTTCTTAATGTTTATCTCTACGTCAATGACACTACTAGTTATTATAAAACGTGTAACAATTGTTTATAAAGAACAAGTGACTATCCAATAGTCGCGAGTTCCGATATCAAATATCAAAACAATCGTTAACCAATATTTCAAATAATTAGACGGGAGATCTGATATCCAATACCTATAGTTGTACTATTTGTGAAAATCAATATTTTCTAGACACAACTATACGCATCTCTTTTCTTCAGCTTTACTATTTGCATTCAACTATTCACAACAATTGTAAATAATTGATTAGCAAATTAGGTTAGACACATTACCTCTAAAGGTAGTTAAAGCTTAGAAACGTCATTACTAGATAAACAAATACCTAATAGGGCTTTCTTAATGCCAGTCAAGAATCTCGAGACATGAACTAATTCAAGTCAATTCTTACTGCATAAGAAACTATTCTCTCTAAAGTATTATGTCCTAAAAGGGATATCTATCTAGATTATCTGTTGTGACTTAGAAACTAAGTCATTAACCATCTTGATTTTTGAAGAAAATCATAACAGTAGTTCCCGATGGGTTAGACCAATCTAATAATATCCTAGTCTATTAGTATCTAGAACCTATTCTAGAATAACTGCAACCTAGAGTCAAGTCATATAACATATCATAATATGTGTGCAGTAAATAAAAGTTTAATTCTATATAAACAATAGAATAAGGAAACAAACAAGCGGCAATTTCCAAAATAACATACATTGCCTAAGTTATGGAATATTTTAAACTTAGCAGTGCCTCCCACTATTTTTACGTAATGCCGTAATCCCCAACGAAAAACGAGAATTCAATAATTAAATCGAATTCCATAATGGGAAGAGGACCCCATGAATATATTTCGACTCACAGCAGAGGCACGGTCTCGCCTACGTATATTCACAGGTAGACAACTCATTGTCAATCACTCAATAGTGACTCCTGGGTTCGGTCCTGGTCGTTTCTCGTTGTCGCTGCGAAGGCAGGCCCACAAGGAGACGTACCAAGGTTAAACTCATCAATGATAAACTCAAGTTACTTGCGTAACCCTGACAGCTAGGGCACGTTCAGGATTCCGCTTTCGCTTGAATTTATCTAGTATCTAATATACATTCGGCATAAATAAATTTCTATCAGCTAAATCCTCACAGCAGAGGCACGGTCTCAGATGTAGTCAACGAAAAGATATTTATAAACCGTATTGACAAGACGGACCAAGAAACAAGTATTCCAAATACTAGTTACTTTAAAACCTCATTAAGTGGGGATATTCCATTAAGTGTCATACACCCTAAATCTAATCAAATTAGATTATAACAAGCATGTATAAAGTCAAGAAAACATGATTAAACATTGAATAAAACAAGCTAATCATTTATGGAGGCCTAGAATCAGACTCGCTCTGATACCATTTTGTAGGGGTTTTTAGGGGCTAAATCCGGTAACGCAGCGGAAGCGGTGGAAAATCAAATTTTCCGATTTCAAAAATTTTTCTCGAATTAATTAAATAAACATATTTATTTAATATTCCAATAATCAAATTATGAAATAAAATTCAAATGAATCATATTCAAGTGAATTTACCGAAATGCCCTTACATTGGTATTTGTGTCCATTTTAGTCCGAAATTGATGTAATAAATTTTGAATGATTCTAAATCATTTCTAGATGAACTTAGCATGTTCAAAACATCAAAACACCAAAAGCACCAAAAATCCCATTTTCTTCATCAAGGCCGAATGCACCTCCAAGGTGTGCCATTTGTGCACTTTGTCATTTCATGCTTCAAAACACATCAAGATGTAATCCAATCAACATGAAACTTTATATGCATCATATACACATCCAAATACACAACATATATGAAACGCCCCAAATTTGGAATTGGTCATGAACCCTAATTTTTCAATTTCTTCAAATTGGACAAATTAGACCAAATTGGTTAAATCCAATACTTCAATCATCTTTCTTCCATCCAATCAAAGTCTCAACACAATGAAACAACTCAAGATCAAATCTAGGTCATCTAAGAGTGGGTCAACAACTCTAGATTAGCAACAAGGTTCCAAAACCATAAAAGAATACTTATAACTACACTAGTCACAAGCTTTCTCCATTATACATGCTCAACACTTTCACCAAACTTTTATCCATCAAAAACACAAAGAATAAAGAAATTAATAACTAAGAACATCATATGTTATAGCCTAGATCATAAGGAACAATTTCTTATCTAATAGTAAGTTGGAAAAACTTACTAAAATCCAAGCTTTTCTTTAGTTTTTCCTTTTCTTCTTCACTTGCTTCCTTGGTTTTTCTTTAATGGAGTTTATGTCAAAGTGAATTAGGTTATCAAATGAAAATGAAATGAAAAATATAAATACTTGCTACACTTTTAGCCTTGGCCGAAATTGGCCAAGCCAAATGCAAGAATAATAATTTCAATTCATTTCACCTTTTATCTTATCAACTTTAATAAATATCTAAAAACACTTTAAATATATTAATACAAAGTCAACAAAGGCAACCAAGAGAAATATAACTCTTATATTCTAAGGTCATGGCCGAATTTAATAGAAAATAAAGGAAAAAGATATTTTATTTTTCAAACAATTTTGAACAAATATTTTAAGAAGTCAAAATCAATTTGACAACCTTTTCCTTAATGTATAAGTCAACAATTGCAACTTATAATCATTTCCTAACTTTATCATTTGGTGATATATTTATATTTAATTATATTAATCATTTAACAATTAAATAATTAATAATTAATTAAATACAAATATATCAAATATATGTATTATATTTACTTTAAATATCTCAAATACATATATTAATGATAAATGTCAAATACCTTTATTTGACTATTTATTAATGTGTATTTAATAATATCATATATTAAATACAAATACAATTAATTAGGAAATGACGGTTCGGCCCGTTCGCATGTATTTTTCGTTTAACGATTAAACGATTTATAAATAATCATCATTATTCATAAATATGCTCTAGTGCTCTACGAGTATATTTCATTATTGAGACTCTCTAGATTCAGGTATATCCGTCACGAAATCCAATTTCATGTGCATAATCTATCCACCCGTAGATTATGACGATCACGGATAAACTAGCTGAATCATACAGGTCGAGGTCATTGCATACGTATAATCTCTCTGTCACAGGTATCCGGATAATCCCAGAGATATATATGTAAATGTCAAATCTCTATAGGTATTATCCGTCGACATATTCATTAGCAATCTCTAAATAACAATCGGAACTTACTTCCGAAGTATACTGTGGCCACAGATTTAACAGACTGCTAATTATATATGGACTACCTATGCTCTGTACACAGAACTGACGGATCCTATCTTGACACACACAGGATATCCTAAGGATCGATCCACACCCAACGAACAGGCGGAGGTCTGATCTAAATAGATCGGTGACGTGACTGCCGTCTAAGTGTGGAGGATGTCTCATACATCCACAGTGGTGTCTCAAGTCGAAGGACCACTATGCTACTCAACCCGAGAAGATTTTTATTGACGTTGGTGTACCATCCATTAAGAATCTTCGGTGAGCCGTTCAGTGTTTATCCACTATAAACACCTACACATCTATACGAGTCTCCATCGGACCCAGTCTCGATATACGACATGTACTGGTCTCAACAGATTTGACTAACCGACCCGTGTTAGCAAATCTTGACCAGGAACTATGTTTGATAATATTCATATAGTAGTGACACTTCCCAAAGTCAATTACAAACTAACTTTGTAACTGTGTACTGCATTATATATTATCGGGCCTTTGTCTAATATATACATATCACTAAACCACATTTAATTTCAATCTAATCGTAATCAGATCGAATACGTATATAAGAACAAGAGGTGCAACCATAAATAAGTAATATTATGGAATAAGGGGATGTTCGTATTCATGAATCAGACATAAATACGGTCCGGATTGGCACTCTGAGCACCAACCCCAACAATTTCTCCACTTGCTCTAGTGCCAATCCACGGTATCATATACTCATCTCAATGTGCATCGTATGCACATGGCCCTCAAAAGCTCACCCAGTACTTAAGAGGTAGGCAACAAAAACAAGTATGCTATGACATATTGAGTTTTTCAAACAAACTCCATCGTTTCCTATAGTCAGCATCATTCATATTTTGTAGAATCTAGATTATACATTAATATGACTCTGATGTTACATCAGTATTGTGCTACAGCTACTGAGTTGTCCAAGTATTTAAGGATCAAATCCAAAATACTATGAAGACAACCGCAAGCACAATAACAATTCAAAACTTCTATTTTATAAGGTCACTATGCAACTTCATAAGTCAATACTTTATAAGTTGCATTTAATTCCACTATAAAAGTAGAATCTTCGTGACACTCCCACTGCATCTTTTGTGACTCTTTATGACGTAGACCGTCTAATGTCATAATTAGTCTCAAAACTAATATGACCCTAATGGTTGCAGACTATATTCTCCATGAATTAGAAACTCGTTCTTAATATCTCAAAGATCACAAAGAATGTGTTTCAAGATCCATCCTATGGTCTATAGGATGTCAAAATAACTCGTAACAATTACGATTAAATCGACATCGATAATCGCACATAATAAAATATTCACTATGTCATCATCAAATGATACATAATATTGTTTAGACATTCTAATCAATATCTCTTTCGAAAAAGGAATCATCCTTTACGAAAGACGAATACTTTGTATAAGACATACAATAACTGTCGAACAGTTATACTAACTGTCATACAGATAGCCTTGTTATGTCCTTCATTAGATCATATCTAATGTACGACTAATAGGAGTATCTCACGAGTCTCCAAGTTTCATATCATATATAAAACTTTATATCAAATATAACAGAGACTACTCCCACTGCTTTCACGGAGTAAAGAAGACTTAGGTAAATCTTTTACCTCACAAACATCTCATTATTACAATAATAATAATAATGTCGTTAGGATATATAACACTATAAAGTAATTTGTACGCTCCCACTAACCCTTTTATCACATATGTATTCTATATACTTTGACAAGATCAGACAATCTGACGATATCAAAAATAGAGAACACATATTTCCGGAAGGCTTATCTGAGTCTACAATAGGCTCTATAAGCTAGCACACTAAACTGCGATCTCAGCAGAACACAAACTCTAGGGCCATTTCAGAATGAACTCTTCAAACAAGGAAATCACAACTGATCTCTTATTTGAATAAGTCATCCAAAAACGCCACTTTGCATTCTTTAGCTAAAATGTACAGTTAATATGAACATTAACCAGTATATCTTTAATTGTTCAATTAGTGTGACAAGAGATAAGTTTTTCTCAGAATCTACAATAGATTGCTGAGTATAACATTTCTCACTGTCATACTGTAAAGGTCAACCTTTAATAAGCTCACAATGCTTTCGCTGCGCAAACAATTAGCACATTTTATGAACTAATTCATAATGAAAGCTTAATCAAGTTCAAAACTTGATCGTAGTAAGCTATGAACAATCTTAGATCTATGGTTCAATGGTGAACTTCCAGAATCGATATCAAATATCGCTTCCGTTATAAGTTATACGATAAAATTTTTTTTTTTTTAGTAAGAAAACAACGGAACCATTAAGTATCAAATACTCGTGAATGATTTGTTTATCCTATTGGACTTGTACGAAAGATGTATAAGGGTTGTTTCATCTTATTAATTACGTAGTTCCATTTATAATTTATCATTCTCACATTTGACTTCAATAAGTCAAGTCTTTTCTACAATAATTAACATCAGATGTTACACACCCAGTAATAAAACAATTTTATTACTTAGGATCGTAGGAAATATATTCTATTAATAGAATACAATATTCTATTAAACAGAATAAACGATAAAATTTTACTTATACCTCCGAGGTGTAAGTAATTCCATTATATAACTATTATATAAAAGAAAGATTGAAATCTCAAATTTTTCAAGATTCAAATTTTCTACCTATACATATCATATATGTAACTGTAGAAATTAATGGAACATTATTAAAGAGATGAATTAGTGTTACTGGAGCATAACCCCAAGAGTATTGAAACTAATTCGGTAACACTCAATATCAAACGAATCAAATCATATAAGATTCGATTGCTCCCACTACTCAATTCCATCAAGATGGAATCGTGGAAGAATAATATTGAATATGAATCATATTCACTGAATAACCTTAGAACTAATTGCTTTAAATTCAAATGTTTGATCGTATCAAAGATCTTTGAACAGTTCAAAGACATGTAATGAATTTTAAGGATCAAGTTTTCAAAATACTTCAGATTGAATATATTTGAACAAGTAAAAAATGTTCAATCTTCATTTCATCATAACAGATTGAAAGTTCTTGATACTTTCAAGACTTTCAATATGTGTTCCTTCAGAAACACGTAACTAAGTTATGACAATTCATCAACTAAGTTACGAAATAAAGAAAACTACCTTAAGCAATTATTATTTATTAAACTACATACATCCAATGTATCAGTTAAATAAATCTGGTGGTCCAATGACAATCATTGGTTTAAACGAGATCTTAATCACTTTCCTGAATACAATATTCATTAAATAGATAAGGATATGTGGTGTGATCTAGTATCAAACCATCATTTACCATACGGAATAAGCATCCAATGCTTAAGTGATTAAATTCATAAAGCACCGTTCTAAATTATTTACTTTACCGAACCGAATAATTTTTCTTAATGTTTATCTCTACGTCAATGACACTACTAGTTATTATAAAACGTGTAACAATTGTTTATAAAGAACAAGTGACTATCCAATAGTCGCGAGTTTCGATATCAAATATCAAAACAATCGTTAACCAATATTTCAAATAATTAGACGGGAGATCTGGTATCCAATACCTATAGTTGTACTATTTGTGAAAATCAATATTTTCTATACACAACTATACGCATCTCTTTTCTTCAGCTTTACTATTTGCATTCAACTATTCACAACAATTGTAAATAATTGATTAGCAATTAGGTCGGACACATTACCTCTAAAGGTAGTTAAAGCTTAGAAACGTCATTACTAGATAAACAAATACCTAATAGGGCTTTCTTAATGCCCAGTCAAGAATCTCGAGACATGAACTAATTCAAGTCAATTCTTACTGCATAAGAAACTATTCTCTCTAAAGTATTATGTCCTAAAAGGGATATCTATCTAGATTATCTGTTGTGACTTAGAAACTAAGTCATTAACCATCTTGATTTTTGAAGAAATCATAACAGTAGTTCCCGATGGTTTAGACCAATCTAATAATATCCTAGTCTATTAGTATCTAGAACCTATTCTAGAATAACTGCAACCTAGAGTCAAGTCATATAACATATCATAATATGTGTGCAGTAAATAAAAGTTTAATTCTATATAACCAATAGAATAAGGAAACAAACAAGCGGCAATTTCCAAAATAACATACATTGCCTAAGTTATGGAATATTTTAAACTTAGCAGTGCCTCCCACTATTTTTACGTAATGCCGTAATCCCCAACGAAAAGACGAGAATTCAATAATTAAATCGTTTCCATAATGGGAAGAGGACCCCATGAATATATTTCGACTCACAGCAGAGGCACGGTCTCGCCTACGTATATTCACAGGTAGACAACTCATTGTCAATCACTCAATAGTGACTCCTAGGTTTCGGTCCTGGTCGTTTCTCGTTGTCGCGTGATAAACTCAATGATAAACTCATCAATGATAAACCAAGTTACTCATCAATGAGACGTACCAAGGTTAAAACTCATCAATGATAAACTCAAGTTACTTGCGTAACCCTGACAGCTAGGGCACGTTCAGGATTCCGCTTTCGCTTGAATTTATCTAGTATCTAATATACATTCGCATAAATAAATTTCTATCAGCTACATCCTCACAGACAGAGGCACGGTCTCGGATGTAGTCAACGAAAAGATATTTATAAACCGTATTGACAAGACGGACCAAGAAACAAGTATTCCAAATACTAGTTACTTTAAAACCTCATTAAGTGGGGATATTCCATTAAGTGTCATACACCATAATCTAATCAATTAGATTATAACAAGCATGTATAAAGTCAATAAAACATGATTAAACATTGAATAAAACAAGCTAATCATTTATGGAGGCCTAGAATCAGACTCGCTCTGATATCATTTTGTAGGGTTTTTAGGGGCTAAATTCGGTAACGCAGCGGAAGCGGTGGAAAATCAAATTTTCCGATTTCAAAACTTTTTCTCGAATTAATTAAATAAACATATTTATTTAATATTCCAATAATCAAATTATGAAATAAAATTCAAATGAATCATATTCAAGTGAATTACCGAAATGCCTTTACATTGGTATTTTGTCCATTTTAGTCCGAAATTTATGTAATAAATTTTGAATGATTCTAAATCATTTCTAAGATGAACTTAGCATGTTCAAAACATCAAAACACCAAAACACCAAAAATCCATTTTCTTCATCAAGGCCGAATGCACCTCCAAGGTGGTCATTTGTGCAATTTGTCATTTCATGCTTCAAAACACATCAAGATGTAATCCAATCAACATGAAACTTTATATGCATCATATACACATCCAAATACACAACATATATGAAACGCCCCAAATTTGGAATTGGTCATGAACCCTAATTTTCAATTTCTTCATTCAATTGGACAAATTAGACAAAATGGTTAAATCCAATACTTCAATCATCTTTCTTCCATCCAATCAAAGTCTCAACACATTGAAACAACTCAAGATCAAATCTAGGTCATCTAAGAGTGGGTCAACAACTCTAGATTAGCAACAAGGTTTCCAAAACCATAAAAGAATACTTATAACTACACTAGTCACAAGCTTTCTCCATTATATATGCTCAACACTTTCACCAAACTTTTATCCATCAAAAACACAAATAATAAAGAAAGGAATAACTTAAGAACATCATATGTTATACCCTAGATCATTAGGAACAATTTCTTATCTAATAGTAAGTTTGGAAAAACTTACTAAATCCAAGCTTTCTTTAGTTTTTCCTTTTCTTCTTCACTTGCTTCCTTGGTTTTTCTTTAATGGAGTTTATGTCAAAGTGAATTAGGTTATCAAATGAAAATGAAATGAAAACTATAAATACTTGCTACACTTTTAGCCTTGGCCGAAATTGGCCAAGCCAAATGCAAGAATATAATTTCAATTTCATTTCACCGTTTAATCTTATCAACTTTAATAAATATCTAAAAACACTTTAAAGATATTAATACAAAGTCAACAAAGGCAACCAAGAGAAATAAATCTTATATTCTAAGGTCATGGCCGAATTTAATAGAAAATAAAGGAAAAAATATTTTATTTTCAAACAATTTTGAACAAATATCTTAAGAAGTCAAAATCAATTTGACAACCTTTTCCTTTAATGTATAAGTCAACAATTGCAAATTATAATCATTTCCTAACTTTATCA